>CM014732.1:36840543-37296304 GCA_004329165.1 Spatholobus suberectus
CCGAGATTTCTTGGAAAACTCATCTTCTTTCTGAGGCATGTCAAAAAGGGAAACAAATCAAAACCTCCTTTAAATCTAAAAATGTTGTTTCCACTTCTAGACCTTTAGAATTGTTACATACAAATTTGTTTAGTCCCACAAAGACTCTTAGTCTTGTTTGCAAAAAGTATAGATTTGTTATTATAGATAACTATTCTAGATACACATAGGTTTACTTCCTAACTCACAAACACGAGTCTTTTAATGTGTTTGAAATATTCTGTAAACGTGTTCAAAATGAAAAAGGTTTCTATATAACTGCAATTAGAAGTGACCATGGAACTGAATTTGATAATGCTGAGTTCAAATTCTTTTGTGAAAAGAATGGCATTTTCCACAACTTCTCTTCACCGAGAACACCTTAACAAAACGGGGTAGTTGAAAGGAAAAATAGAACTCTACAAGAGGTTAGAACCATGCTCTGTGAGAATTCAATTCCTACATACTTCTAAGCAGAAGCTGTAAATACAACTTGTTATGTTCAAAACAAAATATTGATCAGACCATTGATAAATAAGACTCCTTATGAATTGTGGAGAGGTAGAAGACCAACATTTCATACTATCATCCCTTTGGAAGTGAGAGTTATATTCTCAACACTAGAGATCAATTGGGAAAATTTGACTCTAAGGTTGATAAAGGAGTTTTTCTAGGATATTCTAATACATCAAAAGCATATAAAGTGTTCAACTTTAGAACTTCTGTTGTAGAAGAATCCATTCAAGTTAAATTCAATGATACACTGACCCTTGATAGGATATTATCAGATCTGGTAGATGATCTTGCAAATTTGTAGATAGGATCATCTGATCTCATAAGGACAGACGAAGTGAGGCAATCAAAAGATACCCTACAACAACAATAGACTGATGATAAGACGAAACAAACTTACAGATATTGGAAATTTGTTACTTATCATCCACAAGATCAGATCATCAGAGAACAAATTGAAGGAGTCAAGACAAGGTCATCATTAAGAAACCAACCATCATGCGCACTAGTCTTATAATCGAGCCAAAATCTATTAAATAAGCATTTATAGACAATGACTGGATTATAGCCATGCAAGAAGAATTACATCAATTTTCAAGAAATGATGTATGGACTCTTGTTCCTAGACCAGAACATAAAAGTATTATTAGAATAAGATGGGTATTTTGCAATAAACTTGATGAAAATGGAAAGGTAATAAGAAATAAAGCAAGGTTAGTAGCACAAGGGTACAATCAACAAGAAGTTATTGACTTCATTGAAACTTTTGCTTCTGTGACTAGATTAGAAGCTATTAGAATTATGCTTGCTTTTGTTGGTCATAAAAACATTAAGCTTTTTCAAATGGATGTTAAAAGTGCCTTTTTAAATGGATTCATTGAGAAATGCAACGCTGTTTTTTCTTAATGTTTGATTTAGTGGTTTAACAACTAAAAGTGGAAATATAATATGTGATCTTGATAAGTTGTTGTGTGGTTGTTGTTTTGTGTTGTTTGTCTTGGAATTTTCTGTCTAAATTTAGGGAACTTGAGGAAAATGTTCTTGAGCCAAGTGAGAGTGTTGGTTGTTTTTATTTATGTTGTTGAGGGAAATAGTGGTGTTGGGCCAATTGTGGGCCTTGGGGAACGAGTAGATGGACCATGGGCTTTAGTGGACCCAAAGCCTTTATAAGACCTAGGGAAGTTTAAAAACACTAAAACCCTCTTATTTCTCTTGTTTTACAAAACTCTCCAAAGACACTCTCCCATTTTCTCTCATTCTCTCAATCTTTCCCAAAACCCACTAAGAGTGTAGCAAGATTTCAAGCTTCAATTCCATTTCCTTGTATTGAGAGGGGGAGTTTCCTAAAGAGTTGGCTCTAGAGCTTGTGTTTTCACATTCTCCCCTTTTCCCAATTTCGGATTCGAAAGCTCTAAGTGGTAAGGGAAGCTTACATTTATTGAATACTTGTTGTATGAATGTGGTAGTGTGTGTATGTTGTCGTGGTTTGAGCTTGAAAGCATGATTTAGCTGAGTTGTGTTAAAATATAGTTAAAAATGGGTTGGCTAATTTCATGGTTGATTTCTGTTGGAATGTTGTATGGATTGTTAAATAAGTTGAGTATGTTGTTGTGGATCGTTGTGTGGTTGTATCCAACCTTTGTGGAGTTGATTTAGGGTGTGAGTGAGTAGAAAGTTTGGATTTTTGGGTTTTTCAACGAGAGTTGTTGACTCTGTCATCTAATAGTTGCTGAAGCGACTAGGGGTCTCGCTGAACGAGAGTGCCCCTAAGACTAAAGTGAGGCTATCGGGTTGGCAATTCGCTGAGCGACCTATACGGTCGCTGAACAAGTGTTCTTGAGTTACATTGATGGCTAAAGAGTAGGAGGAATTCGCTGAGCGAAATCTTGTTCGCTAAGCGAATGTTCATGGAAATCTAGAAATTTTCCAAAAGAGTGTTCACTGAGCGAGTATAGGCATCCCTAAATGCTTGGGGGCAATTCGCTAAGTGAATACTGAGCTCACTGAGCGAATTGGGGCCCTGGAGAGTTATTGCTCTCTGTTGCAAGTGTGTCACTAGGCAGACGCTGTGTTTGTTGAGCAAGGAGTGTGTGCAGATTCTGGTTGCTCTCTAGAAGTGGCTAGTCGCTGAGTGAGTAGATGAGTCACTGAACGAATTGTTGCTGGTAGAGATTTGGAGGAAGTCTTTGGAACGTATTTGCTGAGCGACCCCAATTGTTGTTGAGCGAGAGACTCTAGAGATAAGATACTCGCCGAGCGAGAACCTTCGTAGAGGAAAGTTGGTCCTCTATAAGAAAGGTCTTCGCTGAGCAAGCATATGGGTCGCTGAGCGAATGGAGTGTTCTGCTATTGATCAATTTTGAAAGTGTAGTTGTGTGAAACATGGTTGAGAAGGACTCCTCGTGTGAGTCTAAGGTGAGAATTGTTGAGAATGTGATGTGAATGATGGGTTGCTTAGATAGGACCTCCACTTGTTGAGAATAAAATTATGTGAGTTTTCTCATGAGGTACGGGCTGCTTGGATAGGGCCTTACTTGTTGACTGTACTTGGGACTGGATTGGGCCTGCACGGGGTTGATAGTAGTTGTTGGACCACGTGTGGTGCTGATCGGGCCTATGTGATGTTGTGTTGTCATATATATATATATATATGTTGATTTGTTGCTGTTGAATTGATGTTGTGTTGAATTACATGCATTTCATGCATATGTTAGCGGCTGAGGTAGTTAACGATGGACCTTATGCCGTGGTGCGAGTAGGCACGTAAGTTGGTTGGCTAACTGGAGTTGACGACTCAGACAGGGTCTCCAACCTAGTACTTGGATAAGACGTGGGGTCGAAAAGATGTGCCTTCGGGGATGAATGGATGGGCAATACCGTAAAGGGCCAAGGTAGTGCAAACCTTAAGTCGCGGTGAGCCACCGCCCACATACACTTATCTTGACACACCACTAAGCTTGTTCGTAGATCAGTGTTTGGCAATCCCTGAATGAGTGCTGGATCTTCATGGTAAAGGATAAGACTTGGCTGATCGCTCGAATTATTGTGAATCTCTCGAGAGTCGAGTCATCATGCATTGACATAGTTGTGGTAGATTTGTTGTAACATGGGGTTCTGAGTTGAGAACTCGTAGCCATATGAATATATGCTAAATATATGTATGTGGATGTTGAGAACTATCGATGATTTCCATTAATTATATGCTATGTCATTGTTTTAATAAGCTTACCCTTGCCTTGTGTTTTGTTGTGGTTCTTCTATTGTTGTTGTGTTGGTGTGACTGTGATGATCACGTCGTATGGCATGGGAGCAGCTGGCAAGGCTTCAGTGGACCCGGCTTCTCAGAGCAAAAGGCAGAGTTGTAGGTTAGAGCAGTGTGACACGAGGAGTCACGCTTTTGTTTTCTTTTTTATGTTTATCTCGTTTTATTCTTTTAACGGAGGTGTAAAGTGTGACCAGCTATAGGGAATGTGTTTTGCACTCCTCTCCCTCATTGATGTATATTTGATTTTTGTTATATGGCTTTGGTGTTATCCCCTTGTTCGTTGGTTCTTTGAAAGTTGTAAAGACAACATATGTTGGGGGTAGGAGAGATGGATAGATCTATTAAAATATATGTATTTTATTTATGTACATGTTTTAAATTCATTTATGCTATTATGAGAATGAAGAGGATAGTAAAGTTGTTGAGTAGTGACAGTTGGGTCGTTATAAGAAAGAAGTCTATGTTAGACAACCTCTTACTTTTGAAGATCCAATCCTTTCAAACCACGTGTACAAACTTAAAAAGGCTCTTATGGTCTTGAGTAAGCACCTCATGCTTGGTATGACAGACTAAGCAGTTTTCTTATTGCAAATGGTTTTATGAAAGGCAAAGTCGACACAACTCTCTTTAGAAAAGAATCTAATAAAGATTTCATAACAGTTCAAATTTATGAAGATGATATAATTTTTAGGGCTACTAATGAAGCTTTATGTAAAGATTTCTCAGACTTGATATAGAGCGAGTTCGAAATGAGCATGACGGGTGAATTAAAGCTCTTTCTTGGTCTGCAAGTTAAACAAGAGAAAGAAGGCATATACATTCATTAACAAAAATATACCAGAGAACTACTCAAGAAGTATAAGATGAATGAATCAAAGCCTATGGGTACACCTATGCATCCGTCTATTGCCATGACAAAGGACGAATCAGGTAAACCTGTAGACTAGACTGTCTACAAAGGTATGATTGACTCACTTTGTATTTAACTGCTAGTAGACTAGACATTATGCATAGCATTTGTTTATGTGCTAGATTTTAGTCTGATCCTAGAGAATCTCACTTGAAAGTGGTCAAAAGGATATTTAGATATCTTGTTGGTACCTCTAACCTAAGTTTATTTTATAAGAAAAATAAAGATTTCAGGTTAGTAGGATACTGTGATGCAGACAATGTTGGGGACAGAACTGAAAGAAAAAGTACAAGTGGTGGATGTCATTTTATCAAACCATGCCTTATATCCTGGACCACCAAGAAACAAAACTCAATTATCCTTTCTATTGCCAAAACAGAATATGTGTCAGCTGATAGTTGCTGCTCACAGCTTTTATGGGTAAAATATTAACTTGAAGATTACTCTAATTTTGAGCATAACATTCTAGGGCTATGTGACAATACTATTGCAATCAATCTTTCTAAAAATCCTATTCAGCATTCTAAGGCAAAACATATAGAAATAAGACATCATTTTATATGTGATTATGTTCAAAAAGGTGTTTTTGATATTAAATTCATTGATAAAGACCATCAATGGGCTGATATCTTTACAAAGGCTTTACCTGAAGAACGTTTCAATTTCATATTAGAAAATTTGCATATGAAAGTTCTGCATAAATAAAATATTTGCATGCATCGTGTAACACTCCTTTGTTTTTAAATATAATTCATATTAATTTAATTATTAAGTCAAGTTGATGAAAATGTGAGCAAATTTTTTTTTCGATTTTATGATAGAAAATTTCTAAATTTAACAGAATTTGAAAATAGAAGTGAAATAATAAAACTGCTTATATATATATATATATATATATATATATATATATATATATATATATATCAAACTATACATCATGGTTTGAGTAATACCTAATAGAAAAAAAAAACAAAAGTACATCAAAAGATATATACAACCTAGCCCAATATATACATCAAAAATATCCTATACAAAGCAGTATTTATCTACCATATCCCTTAAGGAAAATATTATCAACTAGGTCTATAAATCTGGAAGAGTATTCTCTGACTTATCCTCAGCATCATCATGCATTGCCGTCATCCTCAATAGTTGCGATCAGTTATACAAGGAAGAAAAACAATGGAGTGAGGTGATTTGTTCTAAAATCACTTTTAGATGTACGGTAGGAAATCTACCATAAAGCAAAGATAAAACACAGTTGATAATAGAAGGGAACCTAAGGTTTATTCTAAGTTGTATCGGACTACCTTTGACTAGATATGGATCCATACTTCCCATAAGTGGGGTAATAGTTCTCAACAGAACCTGGGAAGTGACTGGGAGTACATATACCTCATCAACATCATCACATGGTACAGTCCTCATCATTATTGACGAAAATAACAGTTAGGATATCCATTTATAGAGATATACTCTCAAACCAATCCTGGAATGTTGAGCAGTTGTCGGGATTATCGAGTTTGGTCAGGCGAATATCCCAACTTGAGGGCACTACCCTGGCCATTAGGACCTTCACCACTTGATGCCTACCCCCAAGACCTCTTCAAGTGGGTCCCTGCCTTTCATTCCTCAGCGTACCAAACTGTAGCCTCCCTAGCAAGGTGTCATGCCACCACATGTCACTTGCTTTACATTACTCACTAAACTATCAATTCTTAACTTCTTAACCAAAGGTTTCCCTGGTCTAAATTAATTTGAGCACTAATACAATTAATATTTCTGCCTTATTTTGCAGAAAATACCAAAAATTTAACAAATAACAATTTAGTAATCATATAAAATTTTAACAGAATAACAACATAGTAATTATAATTTAGTTACTAAAATTTGGTAGCATAACAACTAAATAAATACATTTTAATTTTCTAAATTTAAGCAGAGTAACAGCTTAGCAAGTGCATTTTAATTTTCAAAAATTGAGCAGAGTAACAGCTTAGCAATTATAATTTAATAATCTAAATTTAAGCAGAGTAACAACTTATTAAAAATTAAAGTTTAACATCAAACATAATATAATGATAATAATAATTAAAATTATACCTAAACGGGTTTAGGGGAAAACCCTTCCTACCAACATGCAAAGTGACAATAATTTAGAACCAACCCCACTCCCCCCATTACCTCTAAAGTGGTTGATGAAGAAGATGAAATTGTTGGTACAAAACTCTTAGAAAGAGAACTTTACTAGTTGTTGGAAAACTAGTAAAATTTTAGCATAAAAACAAAGTAAAATAAAAAAATTTCTAGAGAGAGAAGCTCTCTAAGAATTTGGCTAGCTTGAGAGAGAGGAGGATGTGTGAAAAATGACCAAGAAGCATGGGTATTTATAGAGGAGAAGGGTGGGTTAGGTGTCCCCTAGATGACATAAGCAATAATGCAATAAAACTTATGTTTAATTAATTTTAGGGACACATAACCCAAATAGGTGGTGACTCACCTATTTTATGGTTGGGGACAGGCTCCACCAGATGTCCCAAGCTTCCATGTGTCAATTTTTATCTATAGGTGAATTAACTGGTACCAATAAAAACGCCTAAAATTGAAAAATTAGCTTTTAATATCAAAATAATGCATTTTAATGCAAAACTGGACAATTACATTATTTTTCATCAATTTTTTTTTCTAATAATAAATTTTAATTTTTATTAATTTATTTCAAATTATATATATTTATTTTGCATTTTTAAGCTAGAAATTCATAAAAAATCCATTTTAATTCAATAAATACCAAAATTTTTATGAAAATTATAAAATTAAATATTTTATCCAAAAATAAACTAAAAATACCATTTTCACCCTTTCTAGATGTCAAACTAATACTGGTTAGGCTTAATAAACACTTAGGGGCATTTTGGTCATTTTACACAAAAATTTCAGAAAATTCTTAAATTATATTTTAATATATATGACATGATTCCAAGCTCAAATTGACATTTTAATGTCAATTGAATCTTTTTCTCATGTCAGTCCTTAATGTTGAGAAATAGGGACAAAACTATCATTTTCTAATTTCTCCAGGCTCTAGCTCGAAAATTTTATTAAAAATAACAATTAAATAGAATTTGAAATTTTGAGCATAATGGTGGGGATCAGAATTTTGAAATTTCTTCCCGAGTTTTCAAAATTACATTGTCAAATATTAGAAAAACGGTTGACAAAATTAAAATAGGGTTGTTATATTTTTACTATTTTTCTTTCAAAATAAAATTTCAATAACGAAATATATTTCATATAAAATTTTCAAAATATTTTACGGTCAAAAAGTCTCTGGTTGGTTCCCGCAATCAACTAGGGGTTTTTTTGTCATTTTTGAAAAATTATTTCAATAAATTTATGAAAAATTTCTAAATTTATTATTAATTATTCTAAATACATTGATGACTTAAAAACAATTTTTAAACACTTCCAACTATTTTTGTTTATTAATTCTGTTATTTAGCATTTTAAGGACAAAATGGTCATTTTATAAATTTTTGAACTCCGTTCCCAAAAATTATTAAAATTCTAAACTAAATACTACTTTCTAATATGAACATAACCATAAGGATCAATCTTTTGAGATTTCCATCCGGTTTTCTAGAAATAAATATAAAACAATTTAATATACAAAAGTAGAAGTGTTACACATTGTCTTATAGACTTTTTTAATTATTGTCTTGCGCATCATCGTCTTATATTTCATTATAATTCGTCTTACTAACACATGTGTTTTAGAATGTGAAGAGTTTGTTTATCTGACTCCATCGTCTGACTTCCCTTACATCATTATTCATTAATAACCCCCAAGAAACGTGCATTGCTTCTCTCTGCCACATCAAGTCACATTAATAACCGCCTACTCTCTTTAACCTCTCAGAAATACTTTTCATATTTTCTGCACTCAACCTTTCTCTCTCTTTCACTATCAAACTATCCAACCTTTCAAGAACTTGTACTCATGGCCGCTCCAAGACAACTTGTTCCTATGGAGAGATTTCTCGAAATTGACTTTGTGCCTAGAAAATGGATCGATCTAAAGAAACTTGAAGAAGAAGGTCTCCTTATACGTCTCTTCATCAAAAACTCTAGATGGGAGTCTTTCGTACAAAAGAAAACATATTGGTACCATGCTCCTTATGTGTACTTCTGGGCATCTGCATTTGAAGTTAATGGAACTATCACTGGAATAGTGGACAATTAGATGATTATTATTTCCATTGATTCGATTGTAATAGCGTTTGGCTGCAAGGAAGAAAGAGACGTGTTTACTGAAGATTGGGAAAGGGTCATCACCCCAAAAGAAATTTTTGTATTCTTCAAACATGAAAAGGGACTGCAAACTTCTTCATAACATCCTTCTGCACATTATCCCACTTCGCAAGGGCTTGAAAGATATGTATCTTCCAGAGATAAGTTCTGCTTGTACAAGATGCTCACTAGGCAGAAGGTGAATCTTCCTACTCTCATTCTGGACAACTAGAGGTCATGCCTCATCAAATCTAGGGAGAGCTCAAGAAGAAAACAAAGGTACCCAATTCCTTTCGCCATGCTCTTCATTGATATTATTAAACTGGCTGGTGTAAATGAGTCTGGCTGGGAAAAGAAAAAACAAAGTTTAGAGATCGATGTATCCATTATAAGAAAGATGAGGATAGTCCATCTCTTCCCTGACAATGATCAGGGAAGAACTTGCTAATGAAGTAGTAGGAGATGCATTCCGGGTAGGATCGTCTGCCAATCCTTCTGTTGGCCCGGCTTCTATTTAACAGCCTCAATCGCCTCCACCATAGACGAAACCTCAACTAACCCAACCATAACCCAAACAAACCAAAACTTGCCAACACAAACTACCTATCAAGCAACCACCCAATAAGACCCACACCCACAAACACATGACCAACCCACTTCCCCACTTAAAAAACAAAAACCCCTCACCATTATCTGAAACCCCAACTCGACTTAGACGATGAACTTCTCATCAAACACCTTCTTACACCCACACACACAATCGTCCTTGACCCACCATCAGAACAACCACCACTACCCCCTGTTGCCACTAAAGAATCTGTCCCTGCAAAATCACCTAAACAGTCTCCAAAGCCCAAGAAACTCAACCAACGTAAAACAAAAGCACAAGAGGCAACACAGTTAAAAAGAGCCAAAGCCGAATTAAAGAGAACTGAGAAGAAAAGAAGGAAGAAGAATAAAAGCTTACTACTCAAGAGGAAGAGCAAATTGAGGAAGTAGTGCTTCAATTAGTTATTGAGCACTCGCTACAAACAGTCCCTAAGAAACCTGATAAGGAAGATGTTCACTCAAGAAGACATCATCACTACCTCTAGAGGGAGATTGCCAAGATCACTCATGTGGCAAGTACCTCAATCTGTATCTGTTTCACAAGCATCTTACAACAGACCTCACGGCCAGACCCAAAAATGATTAGCCAGCTTGAGCTGTTACTTTTTGTCTGCTGAAAGCTAAAGACTCTTCGTCTGGAGATTTGCCTGAACCTATGATAGATGAAGCCTCACCTAATCTCTACCGATCAGAGACTCCTCCTTTTGAACATCTTCGATAAGACACAATTCAATTTGAATATCCTGAATCTTGAAGCATAGGCAAGATAGCAGAATACCAGCCTCTAGAGCCATTCGACCTAGAGATTCTTCAAGCTTTAATCAACTATGAACTAAGTGAAGTCAACAATCCAAAAATATGGAGAACAATTGTTGCAGAAGAATGGCCATTGTTAGTGCGCAATGGGTATGCAGAAAAGATGGTTAAATATGGAGATGCTACCCTTGCTCTTTCTTATGAGCTGCACATCCAGCCATATGTCTGGGACGAAGGATACAGTACATTGTCGAATGCACCCATCTTCGTCTACCCTTCCTCCACTAGAACCAAATTCCCCTCTGGATATAAAGTATGAAGATAAAGATGAATTCTCCGCCGCACCTCCCCATTAATGATCAAATGTAATTACTCTGAATATCTGATCATGTGTAGAACCTATAACCACAAGCCAAAGATTATCTATCAATTCTGCTATGGGAAGATCAAGACTTATCCTCTCGCCATTTGTCCAAAAGACAGTCTAGACTTTGAAAAATGGCAGATTGGTGATGACGACTGGGAGTTGGGCAAAGTCATGAACAACTTCCTTCGAGAGAAGATGCAAGTCTCCCTTCAACATGCCATCTACGAAAGAAGGTGTCCAGACCTTAGGCTAAGATCGCCTAGACTCATGGCAAGACAAAAGTCGCTTTTACTAAAGCCAAGGACAACCTTCCGCCTCTGTTGCCAAAAGAAAATTAACTGTCAAAATTTGTCTATGGGTAAAGGTAAAGAGCCTAAGTTTAGACGCAACCCTAAGAGACATCTAATGATCAGAATGAGAGCTCTTTCCCTTACATAGCTAGTTGTATTAAAAGGAAAAGAGGCTTTATGGAGCTCAGACTGAAAGAAGCTGCAAGAACATGTCGAAGCCTTTAAGCATTTTTCGGGTCTGACTGTTGAGGAGAAGACCACCCTAAACTACCAAGCTTCCAGATGCCCTATTGGCCACTGGGTACAAGTTTCTCCTGCTCCTTCTTCATCTAATCGACACCCTACTACCCAGCTCACCTTGAACCGTCCAAGCACCTATGTGTTTTCTCAACAAATGAAAGTGAAAGTGTGTGAAAGCATTGCTTACAAAATTGGCGAAATACTTCAAAGGGGACCTTGACTCATCATCCACACCTTCAGACTCTGAATCTTCTATAATGATGCCAAAAAGGGGAGTAACAGAAGACCACAAGGGAAGCATAGTCGTAGGTGGAGTATTTCTTTATTTTTTGTTTTCTGTTTTATGTTTGGTTCAAATTGCAATTAAATTACAATTAGTATTCAATACTTAACTCAATTATGAATTATGATATTATGTCTACCTGATAAACGCTTCTGAAATTACTAAAAAAGTTGCCTGTTAAAACTTATGCCGTAAAACTGTTCTTAAATATAAAGATGTTTGTCATCATTAAAATTACATTGTAATTAGGATTCGATCTCGATGAAAGCAATATATCAATGAGAAGTTAGTTTAATAAATTGAGTATATTTTTTTTTCTTTAAAAGTTCAAAGAAGTCCATTATGAAAAGAGAAAGAAGGAGATTGTTAAGACAAAGGACGAATTTATAACCCTCATTTTGTTTTTGATAATAACACACATTCTTACGAACAATCATCTAATTACTCATTATTACTGCATGACTCCACTATCGTCTGTTCACGTGTTTTCTTTCAAGATTCTATAACTAACTCTTTCAGACGTTGGTTTGTTGATCCGGTAGTTCTGTAGTTTTTGAAAAAGCGAAAACCACCTTGAAAGAAAAGACGCCTACATACCTATCATCGATAAGAGTTTACTTTATGCATAAAAGAAGGAATTTGTATACAGATGTCAATACAGAAAGCAAATATGCCCACTGCAACAAGATTGAGTACGATAAAGGCTAGATAAGCAGACTGCTTTATCTTATGAGAGTGACTGGTTGGTGAAAGGCATTAAATGCTGCATTTAATGCTTCAACAACTCTTTTCTGTTTTTACAATGCAAGACAAAGAATGTCTCCAATAACTCTCACAACGCACACTTTTGGAAGAATCTTATAAATAGAAGAAGAGATCTTAGTCATTATATGGAACTTTTGAAAAACTTTATCTCAATTTGTAATTTCTGAATAGATTGCTTGTAAATGCTTCCCTGAGCTTCGGTGTACATTCGTCTGGTAAGACATTAGCTTAAGTGTGATAAATTACACTCAACCATTTCACTGAGAAATTGGTGGAAGCCCGAAGAGGCTTTGAATCAAAGAATACTTGGGTTATTGCTTAGAGAAGCAAGTGAAAGACTACTTGAGTTGAGCCTAAAGAGACTTAGATAAAATAATACTTATAACTTGTTTAAGTTATAGTGGGACTTAATTGTTTGCCAAGAACTGGATGTAGTGCGAAAATTGTTAATAACACAATTCAACCCCTTTCTTGTGTTATTCCTGTGTTTTACAAACTCTTAAGGTGTATTTTGTCCAATAACACATGGGAAGGCTCCTAATAAGAGCTATCTCGTGGTTTATTTCTAGTATATGAAATTTTGGGTGTTACAGTTTGTGTGCAAGATTCCAAGCAAATCCTAAGGAATCACATTTATCTACTGTAAAAAGAATCATAAAATACCTAAAAAGGACTAGTAATGTAGGTTTGTGGTTTCCTAAAGGATCTTCCTTAAGCTTGGTGGGATATTCAGATTCAAAATTTGCTAGATGTAAGCTTGATAGGAAGAGTACTAGTGGGACTTGTCACTTGTTAAGGAGTGCACTTGTATCTTGGCATAGCAAGAAATAAGCTTGTGTCGCCTTATCCACAGCTAAGGTTAAGTACATTACAGCTGGAAGTTGTTGTGCTCAACTCTTGTGGATAAAACAACAATTAAGAGACTATGGAGTTGACCTTGACCACATCCCTTTAAGGTGTGACAACACTAATGCCATAAGCCTTATGAAAAATCCTATTACACACTCTAGGACCAAGCATACAGAGATAAGACACCATTTCCTTAGAGACCATGTCCAAAAAGAGGGATTGTGTAATAGAGTTTGTTGATACAAATCGGCAACTAGTAGATATATTCACCAAACCTTTTCCTAGAGATAGGTTCTACCTTATAAGAAATCAACTAAGCATCCTAGATGAGTCTAGTGTTAGTTAACCTCTTTTAAGTTCTTGTTTGAATCTTTTTATGTGTGCATTTGTATGTTTAAGTGCTAAATTTGATTGAATGTATGATATGTTTGATTACTTTGTTCATGCATTGTCTTAATTTTGTTAAATTGTTTGAATGATTAAGTGTTTGTGATCATTTGTGTTGTTTAAATAGAAAATATGTGTTTGATTTAAGATATCTACATGCATACTAGATGTAATTAGGTGAATTCCATGCATACATAGTTATTAGAATGCATAAAACTTAGAACTAATTACATGAATGGTGATTTCATCTGTGTATCCTTATTTTTTAGATGTTAAATAAGCATGTCTTCTTGTGTAAAATACTTTAAATTTAAGTTTAACACACATATAATTAGTTATAATATGTTTTAATTAGTTATTTTGTGCTTCTGAACCTCAAAAATATGTTGTTTAGTGTAGATTTATTTGATTACATGAATTTATAATCAATTAGATTGAGTTTCCCATTCATTCTTAATTCGCATATAACTAGTTAAATTCCTATGTAACTAGTTATTTTATGCAGATTTTAGGTTCTTTACTTCTTAACTAATACTTATAGCCGATTACAAATCATGTAACTTGTTATTTTAAGTTATTGTGATTGCATATATGCACATTTAACTGATTATAATGGTTGTAATTAGTTATTTTAAGTGGCAATCCCTATTTCGTAAAGATGGCACACGCATATAATTAGTTACATCAATATGTAACTAGTTACATCAAGTTATTTTATGCAGCTTTTAAAATTTGCCTATGTTTTTCGAAAAAGCTGCCATGTTTAACCAATTACAAAACATTGTAAGTAGTTATTTTTGTTTTAATGGTCTGCACCCATGTGTTAAGCAAACACATAGAATTCATGAAAATTGCTTCACTTGTAATTAGTTATATTGTTTTTAATGATTTTGTCCCTTTCTATCCGTGAAGGCTACTGCACATATAACAAGTTAAATTGTTTTTAATTGCTTATATTGTATTATGGCAACTCAATCTGTGAAACAAAGTGGGCTTTGCACTACTCAATGTTCTAAATCAAGGTTCCCAATATCTTTGACACCTTCCTACGCCCTAAATAACATCCATTCACATTTTCACACGCCAAATCACTACCCACTCTTATCTTTTCATGAATCTAAGACCATTAAACTTCATCTAACACCTAGCCACTCACCTATGTGATTGCTTGAATGCTAACACCTAGGGGGAGTAACCATGCACAACTCTCATTTTATGCTAGAATGATTTGTTTAGCATTAGGATTGTTTAAGTTTGTTGTTGTTTACGTTTGTGTTTGTTATGCATTTCTTGTTGGTTTGAATTAAAACTTGTTGCACGATTAGCATGTCTTTATGCATGTAATTGTTGTATCTTGATTTGATGTAATGACTATGTTATACTTTTGTGTTATGTATCAATGAAATCTACCTATGTCCAGTTACATTGTTTGCTACATTTGCTAAGATTTTATCCTTCCTATTTGGTATTTTTTTTTTTGGCTTTCTATGCTTTATTCTAGTTTTATGTTTTTTATGATGGCTAAAGGGGAAGAAGGGTATGATGTGGTAACGTTGCACAAGAATTAGATCAAGTTTTCTTGATAGGTTTTCAAGAAACTTGGTTTTAGGTTGTGATTGTGTGTGATATCTTCGTTTATGCAGTGTGCTTGTAAAAAATTGAATTATAAAGTCATAACACAAATCAGTTTGATTGGAAATTGGATGTAGATCATAGTGTTGGCGATCAAACCAATATAAATCTTGTGTGTTCCTCTCTTTTCTCTATCATTCCTCGCATATATTGAATCTTGATCACTTTATCAATTGCATATCAATTCATGATGATCTTGTTCATGTTTGCATAATAAAGACAAGTTAATTGTTCTAATTCTATAACATCCATATCACCAAATGAAATTGATTCAAGGTTTTTTGAAAATCTAGTATTTCATCTTTGAAAAGGGTTTAGGGTTTAGGGTTCTTGAAAATTTTTATAGATCCAATTCACCCCCTCTTGGATCAAGCCCTTTTAATCAACACCCTCTGGTCCTCAAAGATGTGTTACTAAAGGATGTTTTGCATACCTCTTTTTAGGTTTAAAGATTCTTAGAGTTGTATTCAATGAAGTTTCAAGTTAGAGCTTCAATGAAGTGCTTCCATGGTTTTTTTTTTTGTGTTCTTCCTTTATTAAGTGCTTTTTTATTCTATAATTGTTGTAATGATTGTGACATTGCTTTGCACTTTTATTTTGCTTAATTGAATCTTGTTTCATATGCACTTTGTATTAATTTCATGTTTTATAGGCTTAATGCTTTTAGTAAAGTGGAAACCATCCAAATAAACCTAACTTAAGGTTAATCTAGGAGAAAGATTCTAGGTTAGCAATATGAAATGTGACACATACAATATGCATAAGACTTTAGGAATGGAGACATGTGTGTTGTGTGTATTCATTGAGAACCCTAAGCATAATGCATGAGTGCTTAGTGGGTATTGTGGTTGAACAATGTTATTGTTCTCTTTGTAGTCATTGTCATTAACCTGTTAATTCTTCTGGGTGTTCCTCCAAACTCCCCAAGCCTTAAAGTTTTGGGTTGAATATAATATCAAGCTCACTTGTGTGGTTTGCTCATGGCCATTGATGGAGATCTCCACCTAACAATATTGGTTGGGGCCACATAGTATATGCACTCTACCATTTACAAGTAACCTCTACCACTTGAATGTTATACATAAAAAAGAATTTGTTTCTAATATATTAGCTTTATTGTTTAGTTCAAGAAAATGAATATTTTTAAACATAATTCTATACAAAGGTGAACATTTTTATTAAAGAAAAAATCTAGTTAGATTTGTTTTGTGTATTGTGTTGCCAAGATCATACAAAAATTCTCAAGCTTTTGATACAGGTCATCAATATTTTTTTACATACATTTTTCATTTGGCTCTAATAACTTATGGAAGCACATCATTGAAGCTCCAACTTGAAACTTCATTGAAGACAACTCCAAGAATCTTCAAACCTAAAGAGAGATAAGAGAAACATCCTTCAGTAACGCATCTTTAGGGACTGGAGAGAATAAAATTTTTGTGTTGACTTTGAATTTAAAAGGGTATTTTGGTAAATTCAATGGTGTTTTGGCACAACATTATGTTTGGTTTGTTTTAGGATTGCTCTTGTAAAATGTGCATTAGACACAATAAAATAATAATATTTTATCCAAAATGTTAGAATCACTTCTAAATTGACTAAGCTTAATTAATCACACTTAAATCATCACACAGATTAGATGTTTGCTTGAATCAATATATTTTTTCATATGGTCATTTTGCATAGGAATTTTAAAAAAATTTCAAAAATTTTTCAAAATTATATTTTAATATATAAAACATTTTTTCTAAGCTCAAAATAAATTCTTATCATCATTTGAACATATTTTAAAATTATTTTGCTTTAATTCCTTTTATAGGATTTTTTAAGACGTGATTATTATTTTTACATTTCTCCGAGCCTGATCTAATAAAAAGAAAACTAAAAATTACGATCGAATAGTACTTAAAATTCTAAACATAACCATGGTGATCAAAATTGAGATTCTTGCCCGGTTGTTCAAAAATAAAATCAGAAGAAAATTGAAAAATAGTTATAAGTGAAGGTAGGGGTGTTACAGAAGCTCCTTTGATAGCTTTGTCTTTATCAAGACTTATGCAATACAAAACATGTCAGAGGTCATGTTTCACAGTATCCTACAGAAACTAGTCTTCAAAAACAGCATTCCTAATAAGAGGATAATAACATTCCTAACAAATGGATAACAACCTGACAATCCTAAGAAACTTCGTGTCTCGGTAATCATTGTAGGCTGCTCCTAATGCAACATTGCCAAATTCCACCTTGAGATATCATGTGCCCTAAGAAATTGACTTGTTCCAACCAAAACTCACACTTCGAGAATTTGGTATACTATTGTCTTTCTCTGAAAATTTGCAACACAATCCTTAGGTGTTCCTCATGCTCTTCGTGACTTTTGGAAGATCCATAATGTCATATATGAAAACTACTATGAATTCATCCAAAATCGATGGAAAAGTCTATTCATGTAGTCCACAAATATCATAAGAGCATTAGTCACATTGAAAGGAATCACCAAATACTCATAATGCACATACCTTGTCCTCAAAGTTCTCTTCTGTATATCCTTATATTTGACTCTGATCTAATGATACTTAGACTTTAAGTCAATCTTAGAAAATATCGTGGCTCCCCTTAACTGATCCATAAGATCATTATCCTAAGAAGCGAATACTTATTCTTGATAATGATATTGTTGAGCTGACGATAACCTATGCATAGTCTCATGCTCCCATCTTTCTTTTTCACTAATAACACAAGAGCACCCCATAGAGAAACACTAGGCCTTATGAACTATTTATCTAGGAGTTATTCTATTTGTTTCTTTAACTCAATCAACTATAAAGTGAACATCCTATAAGGTGCTATTAATATAAGTCTTGATCTTGGTATTAAATCTATAATGAACTTTATCTATCTTTGGGGGCAATCCAAGAATATCCTGGATAAAGACATTGGGAAAATCATAGACTACAAACAACTTTCTACTATCAGAGTCTCCCTTAACTCTTAAAGAAGAAATGAGCATGTATACTTTAGCCCTTTTCTTTTTAGAATGCAGTCACTATCTCAAATCCAACAGAATTATCGGAGTTTTACTCAAATACCAATGCTTTATCATGACAGTTAAGAAGGACATGATTGGAATATAACCTCCTAACACTATATCTTAGTGTGACAAAGGTAAACAAATTAGATTTACAAGAATTCTCTACCTTCAACAATGATTTGACAATTTAAACATGCCTGACAAGTAATGGTAGGAACATTTGTGAGAGTAGAAATAATAAGGTCGAAAAGTAATAGAGAAACAGGTCATTTTAGATACTTCAAATAGTTATGGGATATAAAAGAGTATGTTGCACCTGTTTCATATAGTACCTTTAAGATATTACCGTTTATGATGCACTTACCTTGAATGAGGTTGTCGGATAAAACAACCTCAGCCCTACTCGTCGTAAACACCCTTTCAGTTGTTTTGGGCCTCCCAGCTGGTGCCTTCCTATTGTTCCACCTTCCATTTGCTTGCTCCCTCTTCGGTTCCTTATAATTGTTGTTGTAATGATTAAGCTTTTGAAAATTAAAAGAAGTGATGATTGTCTAAGGATAGTCCTTGACATAGAGTGGTCCTCTATAACAAAAGCAATGTTTCATAGTGTTAGGATTCTTAACAGCCACTGCATTCTTCTAACCAGATAGATTACCAATGAATTTAGGTAGAGCTTGATACAACTTCTTCTTCTCATGAAAGTCTCTCCTGTTAGTTCTTTGGGGCCCCTCACTTCTCCATTAACTTGCTTAGCCTTAGTGTCATACTCATAAATCCTACAACGATGTACAAGCGTAGGGAACTAGGTGATCTCTAAACATCCCACTGCTTGTTTAATGTCTGGCCTTAGTCCACTTTCAAACTTCGTGCATCTAAAACGCTCATCCACTCCTTGGAATATGAGCAAAACTTTAATAACTCTTTAAATTTCATAGCATATTCTCCCATAGACATATTTCCCTGCTTCAGGTTCAGGAACTACAATTCCTTTCTCCTTTTCAGATCCTCAAGGAAGTACTTCTCCAAAAAAATTTGTCTAAATACCCTAAGTAATTTGTCTCCCTTCAGCCTCCAATTATTGTCTGGTGTACCTCCACTAATGTCAACTTCTCTAGACAACGTAAAAATAGCATGGGTCACCTTTTGTGCATCAATACACGCCATGGTAGCAAAGATCTTCTCAATCTCATCAATCTAGTTCTAAGCCCTATCTAGATCAAAACCTTCCTTGAACTGTAGTGGATCATTCTTTCTAAAGGATGCTAAGCCCCGATATTCTACAGGTTCAGTCTCTCGTCCTTCATTCATGTTCTCTAGTACAATAGTCATCCTCTCCAACAAATGCTAAGTAGCATCATTTCTGGGTGGGTCTTCCATCCATCTTTTCGTAAAAAAACTAACTGTTTAGAAAACATGTAATCTTTATATTATTATATCCATCATTAACAACCATAATATCAGACAATTCATCTTGCATTCCTACCTTATCAATAGAAAATGCAAGAACACACAACATAGAAGCAGTCAAGTCCATACCCTAAGCTTGACATGAAAGGACTGTGCTAATACCACAAAATATGACCCCCGTTCACATTGATTCTAAACCCAAATATTATTGCACTCATTTTTAGTTGAACTTAAATTAATCATAGGCTTCTTTGTTAATTACCAAAATCGAGAATAAATTTTTTTCATTTTTAGGCCGAGTTAACATAAACGTAATTTGCATTATCTCATACATCACAATCGTAATAACAGAAAATAAAAATTGGAATCATCATTATACATGAGCATAGAAATAACTATACATACATACATACATATATATATATATATATATATGCATCATAGTTTGTACGTCAAGTCATTTAAAACATTCGTCATACAACATAGTCAGCAAAATGTAAACATCTTCTACTTCTGATCAACATATGTACAATTAAAAATATCAACTACCTACCTTCATTATATACATCAAAATAAAAGGGCCTAGGTCAGAGCAGTAGGTAGCTATATTTACACCCACTCATAACCACAAAGAGAAGGATGTGACATCCTCTGATCTGAGTATGTTCTTATCTTTTTGCTCTGATAACCTTTTTATTGAAGAGTTCTCAATCTTAGGGGGATCACTAAGCGTTATTTTTTTATCTGGTAATTGCTTTGATCTATTTTTTGAATATCTGCTCTGATTTGATCAAAATTTTAATAATGTTTGTCATCATAAAAAGGGGGAAGATTGTTAAAACTAGAGATATATGAAGCGTTTAACCCCTAAAATGTTTTGATGATAACAAATACTATTAAAATTTATGATAGTCTAACAATTCTTGTTTTGCAATAATTAAGTGTTTTGGGACCATAAGCATCTATATAAAAGACTACATTATCATTCTATGTTAACTTAGTTTTATTTGCTTTATTTTTGCGAGCGTCCATATATATGCTAAACAAGTCATCCAATGTTTTTTTTTATAAGCGTCCATAATAATTGAAATGTCCTTACATGATCTTTTAAAAGTGCCCAAAAATCTGTTTTACCATAAATGCGCTTTATAAAGGACCTCATGCGTTATATCGGTTATATATGTGGGCGAAGTTATCCTACAAAGAAGAAACCTTACTATGCTTGATACTTGGTACAAACTAAAGTGGAAAAGCAAGTCAAATTATCAGAAGAAGTACCAAAGTAGTTCAACAAAGAGACAAAAGTTAGAAGCACCTTACGCATGTCAAGAAAGAGAAATTTCTTTTTGGTATAAACTGCCACTACTGCAAATGGCATCAAAGTCTCTCTCCTCAACTTTTATGATACTCTATCTCATGCATTAAATGTACTTAGAACAGAAAAAAGATCTATCTCACAACAGATGTTGTCCCAAGCTTTTATAAGAAGACATAAGAGTGAAGAACAAAATAACGAAACTACATAACTTGTGCAAAAACTTTGTCAGTCTTTGGACAATCTCTTTGAACTTAAACTTCCATATTCTTTGTACACACAAAGTTATCTTGTATCTGCGCTTAAAACTGTAAAGCTCACCTTTGTGAGTTATCTTTTCAAAGTACAATCTTTGTGAAAGCTTGGAAATGCTTAGTGTTAAATAATACTTGGGTTGAAATAATCTTTGGTGAAGATTTCGTTATAAAACCTAAAGAAGTTTAGAGAATACTTATTGTATAAATAGTTTGCTTAGTGGAACACCTTCAAGTTGAAAGGACTAGACATAGTTCTTAGTTAAGAGTGAACCAGTATAAAATCTCTATGTGTGCTATCTTTTTTCCCTATCATTTATTCTTCACATCATTTTTATTGGATGATCTTTTATAATGCTTATGAAAACCCATTTTGTGAAAAAGTTTTCGAAAATACCCAACACATAATTCAACCCCTCCTTCCCTTTTGTGTGTTCTTTTGTTTATTTCACTTAACAAGGTTACTGTCAAGAACAAGTATCCAATCCTGCAGATTAATGATCTTATGGATCAGCTAAGAGGAGTTTGAAGCCTGGTTATCATTAGATTCGTGTCAAGGTCGAGGATATACTGAAAACTTCTTTTAAGACTTAGTATGGTCATTACGAGTATTTAGTAATGTCATTTGGTGTGACCAATGCTCTTACGATTTTTATAAACTACATGAATCAGATTTTCCATTAGTACTTGAATAAATTCGTGGTAGTATTCATAGACGATATTTTGGTGTATTCCAAAAGTCATGAGAAGCATGTTGAGCACCTTAGGATTGTGTTACAGATCTTGAAGGAAAGACAATTGTATGCAAAGCTTTTGAAATGTGAGTTCTAGCTAGAGCAAGTAATTTCTTGGGTCATCTAACATCAAAACAAGAAATTATTGTGGATCTAGCTTAAAAAGGAAGAAGTGCTACATTGGGAACAACCAATAACAATCACAGAGATACAACGTTTTCTAGGATTGACAGGCTATTATTGAAATTTCATTGAAGAATATTCGTAGCATTGCCTTTGACTAAGTTGACGCATAAGGGTCAACCTTTTGACTAGATGAAGAGTGTGAGGCTAGTTTTTAAGAGTTAAAGAAAAGATTGACTTTCGCACCAATATTGCTACTCCCCAATCAAACTAGAAAGTTTAAAGTTTAATATGATGCTTTAGGACAAGGATTAAGATGTGTTTTAATGCAATGAGGAAAAGTAGTTACTTATGCTTCAAGGCAACTAAGGCCACATGAAGTGAATTACCCAAAGCATGATTTAGAACTAGTTGCAACGGTGTTTGCATTAGAGACACTACTTATATTAAGCAAGATTTGAAGTATTTAGTAACCATAAAAGTTTGAAATATTTGTTTGATTAGAAAGAGCTAAACATATGGTAGAGAAGATGAATGACATCCCTCAAAGAATATGATTTTGAACTACACTATCATCTTAGAAAGGCGAATATGGTGGTGGATGCATTTTAAAATTTAGGATTTTTTCAAAAGATTTTTCATTATTGAATTAGTAAATTTAATATTTTTATAATATAAAGAAAAGAAATTATCTTAAAATATTTCAAAATCTGAAATATGTAAAAATAATATTCATTTACATCCATTTAAATTTATGAATTATTGTATAAATTTACTAATAGAAAGATCAGGAAACTTGTACATAATGACGTTTGTAAATACAATAATTTAGCATTTTTTAATGCAAAATATTCTTTAACATTATTAAAAAGTAATTAGTCTTCAAATATTATATTATATTCATTTTTTAAATAAATTGTAATTTTTATCTTGTCTTTTTTGTTGTGAGGTTTATGCTTTCTTTTTTCTATTGGTGAAAATTACTAAATAGTTAACTACATTATTTCTAAACGAAGAAAAAAATAAAGTTATAAAATCACATTCTATTCCATTGAAAAATATTTGGCTAAATTACATTTTTGGTGCTCCTATTTTTTCCAACCCGCAATTTTGGTCTCCTTATTTTTAAGAGACGTTTAGTCCTCTTATTTTTAAAATTTTGCAATTTTGGTCCCCTTATTTTTTGAGAGACATTTAGTCCCCCAATTTTCAAAAATATGCAATTTCAGTCATGCTGCCAAATCTTTTACGTTGACTGTTAGTAGTTTAATATTAACTATGACGTATTCACGTTGACTCTAACATTGACTTTTACATGTCATTTATGTACTAACACGTCATAGTCAATGTTAAACAACTAAAGATCAACGCAAGAGATTTGAAGGCAAGACCAAAATATTTTTAAAAATAAGGGACTAAATGTCTCTACAAAAATAGGGTGACCAAAATTATGGAATAGGAAAAATAGGGGGACCAAAAATACAATTTAGCCAAAATACTTTTATATAAATAAAGAAAGTTTTGTTAAAGTAAATTACATTTTTGTTTATGAAATAAATAAGTACCTTGTGAACAGCTATATTACTTAGTGAGATTCTCCTATTGTGATACCCACTCACATTAATTCTTAACCCAACTATTTTTATGTTCATTTTTAGTTGGACTTAAATGAATTTTATGTTACTTTATTACATACCAAAATCAAGAATTATTTTTTTTTGTTTTTAAGTCGAACTAATATAGACATGATTCACGTAGTATCATACATCACATCGTAAAGACAAGAAATAAAAATGGGAATCATCTTTAAACATAAACATTGAAACAACTATAAATATACATGTGTGTATTTCGTACATCAAGTCATCAGAACATCTATCATACAAAATATAAACATCGTTTCCTGCAAGTCAAAAATATGTACAATCAAAATGTCAACTACCTACCCTCGCTATATATACATCAAAATACAAGGGCCTATGTCAGAGTAGTAGCTAGCTATATCTATAGCCACCCACAACAACAACAAAAAAAAGAAGGATGTGACAGCCTCATCGCCCTAGAAGGAGTTGCAATGACCCATCTTCGTCATAGGAAAACTTAACCAATATAACTATGATTCAATTTTAATTTGATTATGAAAACTCTTTAATTAATTTATCTTTTTGAAAATGAGTAAGAATTTTTTGCAACTTTAGATACTTTTCTATCTACCAGTGCCTACATAGAATAGAAATAAAGTCTAAGTCACTAAACATGTGAGAAAAGAAGTCTCATACTCATAGAAACATCAACATTAATAGGTACAAGCAAGATGCGATGCTTTGTACACTAACTCATACACATGTGACCAAACTACAAATACAACTCGAGAAAAAAGGATAGGAAAAATACATATGGACACTCACTAAGCTAGTCATTAAGACTAACTCATACAACTAAAGAGGAATGACCTATTGCAGATCTCATGCCCACAATTAAGGCTCTAAATACATGGCAAGAGGAACTGTATGAGTCACCTCTAATACCTCCATATAAGAAGGCTTCTCACCTCTAGGGGCATTTGGTGACGCCAAACCAAAGAAACTATAGGTTGTCTAAAAGGTTGGACTATGACTCCTCCAAGCTCTGCGGCAGTATCTGGGATTGACATACAAACGAAGATTATTCCTTCAAGTTGCTACCCATCTACTGTGGTGAGGTCCAATAGGCGGCGTCCTTCACTATTGATGTGCACTCCTAGGAGTCGAAATAGAAAGAGGGGTCTAGAAGGAACTTTGTCCATTTACTTTCGCTATAACAAATCATCACGATCATCACAGTCATACACACACAATAACACACATGCAAGGATAAGCTACCCAAAAACAAATAATCATAGCAAGATAAAACGTACAATATACTAAACATATATTTAAGTACACATTTAATCATATCATGTGAGCATAGTATTAAAATCTTAATCACATTTGTTATTCATAATTATATTATGACAAATTATGCAAATGTAGACAACGGTCCTAGACTGTCCATGAAAATCTAATTAAGCGATAGCCCAAATATTCCTTAATCATGGTATAATCAACACAGGTACCCTACCAAAGGTTAAAATGACACGTGCCAAAAACCATTTGGGGAATACTAACCATTAATCATGGGAACTAGTGCTCTAGTCAGGCTTTCTGTATGGGGGTATCGCACAACATGACATGAGGGCATGCAAAATTCTAATCTCTTGTAGAATCACGGCATCCGTAGTCCTCAAGCTTTCACACCCGTCTTAACCAGACTATTCCCTTAACACATTCAGTGTCAAATTGCTCACAGCAATGCATGTGTGCATGACAATCAATTTCTCATAAATAGACAATGATGGCATTTCATATTAATAACTACTTACGATTCATACCCTAACAAGTTTAATTCACCAATTTACAATATTTCAACATGCCATCGAGTCACATATATTCACCACACCATGCCTTCAACAAAGATGAATTATGAAACTCTCATTTATTTCTATTTA
Source organism: Spatholobus suberectus (assembly GCA_004329165.1). Lineage (NCBI taxonomy): Eukaryota > Viridiplantae > Streptophyta > Magnoliopsida > Fabales > Fabaceae > Spatholobus > Spatholobus suberectus. Next base: position 36,866,108 of record CM014732.1, read on the forward strand.
ATAAAATTTTATTATTTCTATATAGATAATTATAATAAAATTATAAATTCTGTTTTTAAAGACTTAATTTTAAAAGAAAGGGTTTAAATTTGAAAGCATCATAGTCCAATTTAAGTCATAGGTTTTCATAAAAACTTAATTTTATAACTTGTAAGGTTATTCTTTAAAATAAAATCATTAAAATACTTTTAAAATTAAAAAAAAATAGTTATATTTCTTAGAAAAGATGTTTAGCTTTATATACAAAGATCCTCATTTAAGTTTCAAGTATCCAAAACATAGCATTATACAAAGCTAGAAAAAGTTTCAAAACTTTGGATTCAAAACAGAATCCAAAAGCATTCCAAATTCAAGCCTCGATTTTGATAGTAAATTTGAACAGATAAATGATTTTTGCTAAACATAATCCTTAGTTTGTTAAAAAGGAAATTTTGTCTCTTTTCTAAATCATCCAAGATCACCTTTAGCAAAAATCTAGAAAAAAAAGATACAAAAATAATAAGATAGTGAGGTTGGATCATCCTATTGGAAGGCAAGCTGAACTATTTTGCCATTTTCACATCTAATTTAGAACATTTAGTAGCAAAATGATTTATTTTCTAAAAGCATACATAAAAATATTCCTAAGTTGACCAAAATCATCAAAAACAAAGGACTACACAATTTACTATGATTTTTGAAAATTCATAGTTTTCAAAAATACTTTTAGTCAAAAACAGTGTACCACCAACAAATTTCAAAATTATTAAAAATAATAAACATAAATATGTAGGCAAACCATATGTATACAAAAATTTTATTGAATCTAGTTTTCATTTGTTGTAAAAGTTTCATCAATCATCCAATAGAACATTCTAGAATCATGTTTTAGTACATACTACCAGTTTAGTGGTTTCAAAAAGCAAGCACAACTTTCAAAAGACATAAATTTTTTGCTTCTTAACTTGTTCATGTGTTTATTGAGTTCATTATAAATCAAATTTTGTCTAGTTTCATACTAAACAACAGGTACTCAAAAATATTAACCACAACTCAAGTTATAGTAAAAATATTAAGAGGTGTCAAAACTGAAAATCGAAAACAACACATGAACATCAAACAAATCTTCACAAAACCATTTCTTTTCACCAACTTTTAAAGTACCAACATAATTTATAAGACATAAACCACATCCAAAAAAGTAGCATCACAACAAGAACACACCAAAAAGTATAGTTTTCTTTACCTCCAAGGATTTAGTAAAGTAGGACTTTTGAGAAGAAAGTGACAAGATGGAGGGTTCTCTTTGAACTTTAGCTTGAATAAGCTTAAAAAGTGATCATAAATGGGCAACCCCATGGCACCAAAACAACTTACGTCAAACCTTGGGTCAAGGAAGTAAGGAAAACAGTTTTTAAAACTCAAGGATCTTAGAAGAAAAATGAGTAAGGGAGGTGGAGACTTACCAAGACCAACACTAAGAACTCTTATATCCCTCTAACACATTTTTAGCACTTAGAGAATTTTTGAGAGCTAGAGTAGGAGAAGCTCTCTAAAATGCCACGACTTAGAGGATTTAAGGAGGAGGAAGTGGTTTCAAATTTGAATAAGTCTTAGTGGGAGGGAAAATAAGTAATTGGAAAATTGATGGGATTTTAGGGTAAAATAAAAATTTAAATCAACTTCTCCTAGAAGTTAAGAGTAGGACGTTCAAGGAGGAGAAACAAGGGGTAGAGGGTGGTTTTGGTACAGTAGGGTACAACTTGTAAGAGAAATTGTCATACTTAGGTAGATATGATGTTTAGTTAGATTGAAACTAATCTAGTTAGTTTAGGAAACTTAATTGGTCACCTTGTTTAGTTGGGTTGAGACGAGTAGTGTAGGGTTAGATAGTAGAAATTTTAAATTACCTACACTGATAGTGAAAATGCTATCAAATACCAAGATTTATCGAACAAGGCTTTAGGGTTTTTCAACATTCAAACCAATTAAGATAATTTAATTGGAATTAGGATATTAATGAGTTTATGACTTGCAGAAATATCTTAGGTTGTTATTGATCTATCTCTGTAGTAGGCAAGTAGACAGTTCTCTTTATCTAATAGGTTTCTCAATAATTGGTCCTTGGCAAAAAAAGAATAAAACCCAATGTTCTAAATATTTTAATAAGGAAAGCTATCAAACCAAATAGAATCTAATCATAATTAACTTAAAATTAATTAAGATTAAATTCCATGATCCTATATTGCTCATTAACTTTTACTGATAAATCCCAGCTCAGCAAATATCAGCACAGTCTAGATTCCTACAAAAATCTCAGTAGAAATTCAAACAAGAACATACAGTATTTCTTTTATTTATTTTTCACTAAAACTTAAATTTAATTCCTCTTCTTAATTATTCAATCACTTAATTATAGATCAATATGTTGCAGATTTTACATTGATAATTTTCATGGTGCACTTCAATTTTTGTAGAAAACTCTACAGAAATTTACATAGCAAGCAACCTCTTTTAATTATTCACTTAACCTGAATTGAAATTTATTTTTTCCTTTTAGATTATCAACCACTTAGTCACAAATTATAAAGGATAGGCCTTATAGGAGTCCTCCCCATAGTCTGTCTCTGTCTCCTTATAGTCCCTATCATTATCCACAACATAGTTAGCATGACCATTGGGCACTTGATGAGGTGACCTGAGGTCTAAAGAGGAAAATAAGGATGCAATCACCTAGCCATTCCCTATACTCCGTTGGTAATTAATAAGTGAGGAATAGATGGGAGAGGGGATGGGAACCTTATCCATATAATCGAGAGAGTCAATGATGATCAAAGAAGGTGGTCGATCAAAAAATTTTATCATAGATGCAATCATGGCAATGTCATCATCCTTAAAAGTAGGTGGTGATGGGACTACAACTCTGATGAAACCTTGTGAAGGTAGCGAAGTCAACATGACTAGAGAAAATGTCAGGATAAAGGGACAACATACTAGTGGTGAGGTACCCCTAAATGGCTACAAATTGGAAGTCCTCATCATAGGTCCAAGCACCAAAATAGCTATACTCCAAGTGCAAGTTCAGTAGGACCAGCATTGCCGCCATCTTCTTGTACCAAGTCACAATCATACAAACACACATATAGAGAAAAGATAGAGGAGTAGGGTGATTTGTTCTCAAAATGACTTTCACAACCTCACAAAGATAGGTAGGATAAACCTATGAAGCAAACACAAAGATAAAACGCAACTAAAAGGAAACCAAGGATTTTAATCTAAGCTATCCTATTTTACCCAAGACTCCATATGGATCCATACTCCCCACTGATGAGCAATATCCACATAGAATTCGAAAAGTAATTGGGAGTTTATATACCTGTCCACATCAAGGTACAAAATCCTTATCATCAATCTTAAGAAATGAGCTATCTTTCAACTTTGAGCTATCACATCTCTATACAGAGGTATACACTACATCAATCTTAGTGATGCTGAGGAGGTGTCAAGATTATCAAGCTGGTTTAGTGATTGTACCATCTCTAAGGTGTTACCCCGATCGTTAGGACTCTCACCACTTGATACCATACCCTCTAAACCTCTTCATTGGTCCTTTCTTTTCATTTCGTAGTGTACCAAACTGTAGCTTCTCCAAACTTAAATCCATGTCTCACAACATGATTATTTTATCTCAACAACTCATCAGACTTAGATTCAAACATGTTTGCACATAATTCACCTCTCCATCAAAGATACGTTTGGTCTCAGAGACTGAGAACAAGTATACACTTTTCTTATCATAAAATAATAATATATTGCCTCACTAATCAAAATAACTAATTAAATAACTATTTCTATTAAATGTTTTCCAATACATTAAAATTCACAAAAGTTTATGAGAAAATTATTCTAAATTGATATTAAATCATAAAAATTTGTTTTAATTATTTATAAAATATTAGAATAAATTTTTTACTTTTCTTCATATTTTTAATTTATGACCAAGAGCAATATTTTCAAAAATAACAATAATTCATGAAATTTTTTATAATTACATTTTCAATATAAAAATTAAGTATTTAGTAAACAAAATTTCTATCTATCTATCTATCTATCTATCTATATATATATATATGGCCGAGAGCCATTTTCCCCAAAATAACCAATTTTTGTAACTAAAAAATTATAAAATAATTAGATAATACATATATTTTGATTTCTACAATAAAAATAATTTTCCTTTGCACCCATGACACACTCCCTTGCTCGAGTATAGTATAAGCCCATCAAGCCGAAAATTTCAATTTTGTTCTACCCCAAAATAAATATGTTCATTAATATTTAAATATATACACGTAATAATTGGTAAAAAGTGAAATACAATTTCAACATCTTCCTTCAAATACTAGCATGCCTGAATACTATGGATGTTGCCAAGTCAAGGTTTTAAAATTTTTTCTTCTAAAAACAACCATTTTCAAAAACACTAAAATTATATTAAATAGAATACATAGTGTTTAGTAAAATAAAGTAATAAAAAATTCCACTCTTCCTTCTTCAATAAACAATGGCCAAATGGCCTATAGGACAAAACCAAGTGGTTTTTGTCTTCCTTCGCTAACAACAAGCATTAGTAAGTATCAAGTTAAAAAAAAAAAACAATAGATCAAGGTACACATTCAAGGACAAAAGTGATACTAAACCAACACAAAAATCATCTCAAAGTTTCATCACCATGTCAAAAAAAAAATAAAAATCAAGATGCATCATCAAAGTGATCACTTGCATCACAAAACCAAGACAAGAAGCATAAAGTAAAATATTAACACAAAAGATGCTTAGGAGAGATTTGGGGGTCAAATCTCCTCCTACAATCTTTGTGAAGTGGTAAATAGCAAGAAAAACACCCCTTCCCCCTATACCTCAAGTGAGAAAATGGTCGAGTGATGGGAAGAGAAGTGATGTCTAAAGGATAGGAATGGTGCCTTGAACCTCAAAATGGTGAAGTAGACTTCAAGCTTAGATGGAGTATGGCTTTTCTTTGGCTTTGGGATGTAGAAGAAGAAGAAAAATTAGAGAGAATGGGGAGTGTTGGGTTTAGCCAGCAAAAGAAAAATCAAGGAGAGTGAGTGGTTTTGTGTTTAACACCATTCTTGTGACAAATAAATGCATGGTACTGATTGGCTTTATTTTTCAATTCAAAAAGGCTTGATATTATCTGTATCTAAAGAGATTTTATGTCTAAGTAAGTAATCTCATCCCTAAGTAACTTAGTTTTGGTTTTAATTAGTTTCTAGTTCTAATTTTAAGAGCAAATGTTTAATATGAGAAATTCTAGAATCATCTTAATTTAATTTAGCTTAAGCTTTTGTTTTAATTTTTTATTTTTCTTAACTTTATTAATTTGGGCTCAACAAATTGGATCACAATCCAACAGTACTGGACATGTAGTGTTGGCCTAACCCAAATGCATTTTTATTCAATTTTTTATGACTAATGGTTAATTATTCTCTAATTAATCCTATTCTACTAAAATATTAAATTTTTGTGCTAATTTTGTGTAAATGATCATGACACTTCTTACACATGTAATATTAAGGTCCTAGATGATTTATAAAATTTAAAAATAATTTTGAAAATTTAAAAATAAATTTTTATAATTTTTGTATAATCTTTAGCTAATTAAAATGCATTTTTAAGCCATAAATTCTTATTAAATCAATTTTTATTTAATAAAATATAAAATTTTCAAAATAATAGTGAAAAATAATTATTTACATCAAAATATATTTTAGGTAATTTTCTCACTATTTTTGGATATTAAAAAGACACTAGTTTGACTCTCTAATCAATTAGGGACATGTTGGTTATTTCGTACAAGATTTTCAGAAAATTTCTAGAAAACTCTCAAAATTATATTTTAATATTTTAAATATTTTTCTAAGCTCAAAATAAATTTTTATCCCCATTTGAACCCTTTTTTAGAATTATTTCATCTTAATTCTTTTTATAAGAAATTTTAGGGGCAAGAGCGTCATTTTTTCATTTCTTAAGTCCCAGTCCGAAAAAATTATTAAAAATACAATTGAATAGTGCTCAAAATTCTAAGCGCAATTGTGGTGGATCATAATGTTGAGATTCCTACCTAATTATTCAAAAATAAATACAAAATAAATTAGAAAAATAGTTAGGTTAGAAAGTAGGGGTGTTACAACTACTATGGTAAATTTAGCCTAAAACTAAGGAACTCCTATATTTAAATAATGAAATTATCGTACAAATATTTCTCTATTTTGAGATTTCCCTTCCCATCTAGATTCCTTTGCAAGTCATCACAACAACCATTTATACAAGTCAAAACGAAATCAGACAAATTCTACCTAACAATATTAGTTGAAGGCAAAAAGTATATGCACTATACCGCTGACAAGTTCTCTTAATCATTTGAATATTATACGTAAAAAAGAATTTGTTTCTAATATATTAAATCTACCGTTTAGTTCACAAAAACTAAATTTTTAAGCAAAATTTTATACAAGGGTGAACATTTTTGTTAAAAGAAAAAATTCAGTTAGATTTGTTTTGTGGATTGTGTTCCAAAGCTCATACAAAAATTTCTCAAGCTTTTGATATGGTGGTCATCAATATTTTTTCACATGCATTTTTTTGTATTTGGCTCTAATAACTTATTAGTGTCATCATTACTTTGATTTGCAAGCATATTCGTTAACATAAGAAAGGAACATAAGAAAAATGAAAGGAAAATAATTTGACAAAGGATTAACGAAAAATAAATAGATGTTACTCATTTATTAAGATTTATTTATTACAATCATGCATGAATTTTATTTCTCCTAAGAACTTTTTTTTTGAACATTTTTGTAACAAACTATTACTTGTTCTGGCACTTTTGCAAACAAGAATCCACTGCATAGGCTGTAAGACCACGAGCATCTGACACATAAAGTCAATAACCAAAAACATGTAAAAACATAATTGACAAGATAATAAAGAATAGTTATAAAACCTTTAAAAGAGGCCAATTTTGTAAGAGATTAATACCAATGTTGTCGTCAATGGACTTGGTCAACCCACAACCAGTAATACAATCATAAACATCAATGGGCATTTCATGACATTTGGCATCACAATTGCGAACGCATTTTTTCCACCAAGGTTGAATTGCGTATAAAACTCCGCATTTTAGGGCACATTTAGTAGGACAATTAAGGTTACTGGGCACTTTGTTTGGCTCAATTTGCACAAATGGAGGATTGTAATGAGCTTGCGTGAAGCCCACCATAATCATGATCATAATCACAACTCCAATAGTTTTCATCTCATTTTTTGCCATAACTTTTCTCTAAGTCTTTACAATCTATCTCAGAGAATTTTGTACAAATGTTAAATTCTTTTTATGATGTTTCAAGGAAAATAAACACCAATTTATAGGCACTAAATAATTCATGTAAACTAACTTTAACTCCTTAACCAAATTTTGCATCAAGCTCTTCCAGGATTTTGCTTCACGCCAAGTTGACTTGTTTTCTTTTACCAATAAAATATACATATATTATATATGTAAAATCAATAGTCTAAATGTGTATTGTGAGTCATAAATGTTTTAACATAATAAATTGGCAAAAAACATAATGAAAAAGTAAATATATAAAACAAATATAGAAAAAAAAAACTATATAATATAATATGTCAAGGATATGAATTGCATTAATTTTGGATTTTAATAATGTAGGAAATATTCAAACTAATTAATGTAGAAGTCAAAAGGAATAGTGAAGAATATAATCAAACAAAATGAAGTAAAATCAGATTCTCATTTATTGATCATTGAATAATTTTACAGAAGATTGAAACTAAGGGGGTTTATTGTATTAGAATTTTAAAAGACTATTTTGACATAAAAAAGTCTGGTAGATTTTAAAAGACTTTGTAGGAATGAAATGCCTTATAAGATTTTTTTTAAAAGACTTTTATAATCAAGATTTTGTAGTTTAGATTTTAATGGATTTATATCATAAGAATTTATAAGATTTAAAAGGACTTTATGGATTTATAAGATTTGAAAGGGTTCTAGAAAATTTTAGAAAACATTCAAAGTTACAAGAGTCAATGAAAAAGATAACAAATAGATGATAAGTTTTGGATAAAGAAAAGTACAACCAATACAATTTTTTCAATCTTTTAATAGCTAATTGATTCTAACTTCATGTCTTCTTAAGTAGCATTTCTTTACATATCTAAAGTTATTCTAGCCCCCATGCATTAGCATCTTCTCGTTCCTGCTCTTGGATTTGAACAATAGATTCAAAATTATGGTCTTCAATAACAAGTAATAATGAAGATGAAGATTTGTCTACTAGTTCAATTGGAAATTCATCAGAATGACATTCTTTGAGAAAAAAATCAATTTCACAAGAAAAAAATTTAACAAAAGAAAAAACATGAATAAAACCCTAAAATAGAGATTTAATAATAACAAAAAAATAAACTCAACCAATCTAATAAATTGAAATAAAAAGACATTAACGTAAAGTCTTGAATCAGCGTGTAACAAGCATAACACCTAACAATTATTAAATATTTATTAACTTAAAGTCTTGAATCAACATATAATTAGCAAATAATAATAATAATAGTAATAATAATAATAATAATAATAATAATAATAATAATAATAATAATAATAATAATAATAATAATGATGATGATGATGATGAAAATAATAATAATAACAACAACAACAATAATAATGATAATAATAATAATAATATTCATAATAATAATAATGATGATAATAATAATAATAATAATGATGATGATGATGATGATAACAATAACAACAACAACAATAATAATAATGATGACGATGATAATGATAATAATAATAATAATGATGATGATAATGATAAGAATAATAATAATAATAATAATGATGATGATGATGATAATAATAATAATAACAATAACAATATAATAATAATAACAATAACAATATAATAATAATAATAATAATAATAATAATGACGATGATGATGATGATGATGATAATAATAATAATGAAATAATAATAATAATGATAATGATAATAACAATAATAATAATGATAAAAATAATAACAACAACAACAATAATAATAACAACAACAACAACAACAACAATAACAATAATAATAATAATAATAATAATAATAATAATAATGATGATGATGATGATGATGATGATGATAATAACAACAACAAACTTATCCAAATATATGAATCAACGTGATTGAATCAAGTGGAGTACATGAAACCAAATATTGTCTTTTTATTTGATATTAAAAATCTAGGTAATATACATCAAACTAAACCTCTAAATCCAACCCTTTTTGTTTTAGAGTTAGCTTACACGAAACCATTATAACCAAGTAGTGTATAGGAAGCCATTCCCCAAGTTGGTTATCCAAACATTGTCTTTTTATTTTATCTGAAACCAAACCCCAAATCCAAGTAGGTACATGAAACCAAACATAGTAATTCTTCACACTTTTAATACCATAAAGCAATTATTTGACATTAGTGTAGCATAATTGAATCAGCACAACAAGTGCAAATAAAAGTAAAAAAAAAAGTATTACAATACACAAAGGACAATGACCGAGATTATTTTTTTTTGCATTTTTTTATATTATCTTTTTGGTGATACATACAATGAATTCATTCAAACAAGTTGATAAAGACGACAAAAAAAGAAGAAGGTAGAAAGACCTTTTACCTGATTGCAGAGAAGGTATATAGGATTGAAAGAAAAAAATGACTAAGTACTGTACCGCCTTCAACGAAGATAGAAGGAATTATGTGTGATGGAAAAAAGAACAGTCTAGCAACACAAAAAAAGAAAGAATGAGAGAATAGAAAGGACTCAAGCGTTTGAGTGGAATTGTTGGATGGATGTAGTATTTATGTATCCTACTAAAAAGTCACACAAAATCATCTTACAAAATAATCCATTGAAATTTATATGCCTTGAATGGTTAAATTAATCTGTAAGTCCTAATAGTTTTATGGAGTTTTTAATTAAGTCTCTATAGTTAAAAACATTTTAAAAAAGCTCTTATAGTCTAAAAAATTTGTATTAAATCCATACATGCTAACGGTGTTATAACTCTATTAATTTATATTTAACTTAATTGCACTTTTAGTCTCACAACTGTCCTCTTATTTACAATCAATTGTAAGTGGTATGCAAAAATGTAAACGGAATTAACAAAGATATTGAAGGTGGAATCAACCCCCAACCTTGCAATTTACCAATAACATTAAAATCGCTAAGCTAATGACTTGAATTAATACATAATAAAAATTATATTATATATAACTTAAACAGGAGACTAAAATTGCACATATATTTACTACTACTAAATTAAATAATATTAACATTATATAAACTAATAATATTAATAAATATAATAAATATAAATTAATACATATTTATAGATAGTAATAATATTAAAATTAATATTAATAAATATATATTAATAATATAAACTACAACTTACAATATTATAAAACAAAAAAGACAATAACTTATACTTTTTAATATTATATATCTTAACTATAACTTAATCACTCTATTTTAAATAGTTTTCTTTTTATAAAATTATGTTGTTTTAATTTTTTTTCTACATATTTTAGTGACTGAAATAAGATATTATTATTTATGAAATATTTTTTTATATATATTTCACTAAAAAAATGTATTTATATCAAATATTTCCAATTAACCTTCTTTAGGTATAATTATATCATATCTAATATATTTAAATTTTTCTAGAAGTTTATTAATATATATTAATTTATATATGTTAGTGAAGTCTGAGGTTGGGTATTCAAACTCCATTCATGCCATCAAGTATATATTATTAATTTATATTTATTAATATTAATTTTAATATTATTAGTTTATATGATGTTAACATTATTTAATTTAGTAATAGTAAATATATGTATAATTTTGTTCTCTCATTTATGTTATATATAATATAAATTTCATTTGTATATGAAATAAAGTTATTAGTCTTGGTTTTAGTGTTATTGGTGGACTTCAAAGGAGGGTGTTCGATTCCCACCTTCAACACTTTTTTTTAATTTTTTCCCCCCATTTTTGCATACAACCTATACTCGAACTTCATTGTAAACAAGAGAAAAGTTGAGAAACTAAAAGTGTAATTAAGTAAAACATAAATTAACGGAATTATAACACTGTTAGCGTGTAGGAATTTAATTACAGACTTTTTAAACTATAACGATTTTTTTAAAGTGTTTTTAACTATAGGGACTTAACTAAAAACTCTATAAAATTATACGGACTTTCATATTAATTTGACCTTTTCAAATAGAAGAAGGCATTTGTATGTTATAAAAATTCTCAATTAAATACCACCATATTTCATTATCCTCTTTAAAAAATCCTAATAGCTTTGATTGAATAATACAAGATTTATTTATATTATTTAAAAGTCTTGATTGAATACCACAACGCTTTTTTTTATCAAAAAAAGTCTTTTAAAATATTTTAAAATTACAATCCAATACACCCCCTAAATAAATTTATCATTATAGTTTTAGATAAAGACTACATATTTCCTTCACGAGAAAAAATCTTACTTGAGTAAGGCAATACTACTACAGGTGGCAAAGTTGTCCCTCTGAATATTTAACACAATTGCAAACTCAAGGCTCAAAGTCAAGATTATTGATTAAGTTAAAATAACTCCATACTAGTTGATTTGTGCGCTCTGTAACACCCATATATTCCTTTCACATGAGTTTTTTTTTATTATTTGTGATTATATTTTTGAAATATCGGGAAAGAATCTCAAAACACTTATTCACATGATTGTGATCAAAATTTCAAGAACTAGTCAATTGTGATTTTTAATAATTTTTCCAAGTCAAAGCTTGGAGAAATGAAAAAATAATGATTATGTCTGATTTCTTAACAGAAAGGGCAGACAGGTGAAAATAATTCAAATGACTATAAAATATGATTCTGAGCTTAGAAACATGTTATATATACTAAAATATAATTTTAAAAATTTTCTAAAGTTCTTGTAAAAAAAGGCCACAATGTCCTTAGTTGACTATTAAACCAAACTAGTATTGGTTTGAGATCTAGAAATAGTGAAAACTCATTATTAGTTTATTTTTAGGTGAGAAACTTAATTTTATAATCACCATAAAAAGTTTGAAATTTATTGAATTTATTATGAATTTTTAACCTAAAAATATAAAATAATTAATAAATTTTTTGAAAAATGTATAAAAAATTAATTTTAAATTTTAGAAAAAAATTTTAACCTTAAAATAATGTTTTTACCAAGTTTCAAACGAAAATTCATTGGTTTGATGTAAAAAGTAATTAATTAAATTTTTAGCGAACATTAGTTGATTACCCGATAAACTTAAAGTAAAGCGCAGAGACCTGAAAAACCTTTGCAAGTTTGTCCAAGACCTTTGCAAGGGCTGAGTTGACACTCCACAATTAACACATGCACTTAAAGCATGTCATCACTCCAAGTGATGTCACTTAAGTGACATCACAAATGGCCACCTCACCACGAAAATTTTTCTATCAATACCACCCAAATTGTGACAATTTATTCACACTCTCCTTCAGCCCAAGGTGCTAGACAAATTCCTTTCCCTCCTCCTCCTCACCATTTTTATTTTTCCACCATCAAAGCTCCATTAGCAAACCTCCATCATCATCCTCCATCAAAGAAAAGCTTTGAAGCTACCATCCCAGTATTCATTCCTTCTCATCTTCTTCATCAACTCTTAGAGGTAATGGGGTGGAGTGGGGTGGCTCTCTTGTTTTTATCATTTCCACATTGATGATAGGTGGGTTTTGGCTCCCAAAACCCCTTAGTCATTTTAATTTTAAATCTTATATATATGTGGTTGTTGTAATTGTATTGTTGTTTGAAAGTTCAGATTTGACACTTATGATTGTTTTGCTAATAACTCAAGTTGTAGCTATTATTTTTGAGTGCTTGTTGTTTTTGTATGAAACTAGACAAAATTTTATTCATAATGAACTCAAGAATCATCTGAAAAAGTTTAAGAAATTAAAAAATTTACGCTTGTTGAAAGTTGGTCTAACTGTCTGAAAACGTAAAACTATTAGCGTACACCTTTTCGTGATTATAGAATTTTCGATTGGTTATTTCTTGAACCTACTTAAACGAATAAAAACTAGACTTCTTAAAATTTTTATTGATATATGATATGTTTATTTTATGGTCGTTTACTATTTTCAACAATTTTTGGAAAATGTTGGTCATGCACTGATTCTGGTCAAAATCATTTTCAGGAACTTTCATTATTCAAAAATCACTATAAATTGTATGAAGCTTTGTTTTTAATGATCTTAGTCAATTTAGAAAGCTTATTAAAAAAATTCTAAGAAATTTTACTTTTCTGCTAAATATTCTAACACAATCGAGAAAATACTAAATACAGTTTACTAGTTATTTAGTGGTTTAGTCTGACCTTACTAGCTTGTTATTTTTGTATCTTTTTTTGTACATTTTTTTTCAATATAATCTTGGATGTTTTAAAAAATAGACAAAATTTCCAACAAGCTATGGATCACATTTTTTAAAAATCTTTTAGCTATTCAAACTTGAGAATTGAGCCACTGTATCTGGAAAAAGAAAGAAATTCTGCTTACTATTTAAAACAAAGTTTTCAACCTTTTTCACTAAATTTTTGTTGGCTACAAACTAGTTTCTAAAATTTACCTAAAGTATTTTTCTAAAAGAGATTAATTAATGTTTTAAAAGGAATTCTAGAATCTTAATTCTCTCTTAGACAATTTTGGTCCTATTAGTGATTAAAATTAAATTTTTAACTTCTAAAGCAAATTGGCATTAATCATTTATTAAGTACCTAAGATCCATAGTTTAAAATTGAAAATTGTTAATTAATCATCTTAAGCAACTTGGTTTTGATAAGATTAAGTACCCAACCTTGAAATTTTTCTAAGTAAACTTATCCTTTAAATTAGGTACTTAAAGTAGTTAAATAAAATTTGATGAGTAAATACCTTACTAATTTTTTTTTATCATGATTAATTTTCCTAAAGTTTACCTTATTATTTCATTACATGTTTTCTAATAGTTTATATTTAAATTGTTTAACTTATAATTTATAGTAGATATTTCTATATAAATGTATATATTCCAAATTATTATATTAATATGTGAATAAAGACTAAGTCTCTGCATAGTGAAGTAGAGGCATTGAGAAACGAGAATACTGGTGCTCAGATTTACTGAGAGTAGGGAAACCTCTGCTCAGAGATAAGTCTATTAGTAATGAACTATTAGTTAGATGAGCAATGGGCTGCAAGGGACATGTAGTTGGCATGAAACCCTGTAGGGGAAGTCACAATTTGGTACGTTGAGAAATGGAGAGTAGGGACCCATTAGCAGATGTCTTGGGGGTATGGTATCAAGTGGTGGAAGTGCCAATGGCCAAGATAGCGCCTTTGAGTAGGGATACTCACCTGACCCAACTTGATAACCCCAACAACTATCAAGCATTCCAAGATTAGTGCGAGAGTGTACCTCTATATAGACGATGATTGTTTTGAGCTAAAAGATTGTTTGATTTCCTTGATGATGATGAGGATTATACCATGATGATGATGTGAGAATGAAGTATATGTACTCCCACTCATTTTCCAGTTCTGGTGTGATGAATTGCTCATCAATAGGAAGTATGAATCCATACATAGTAAATGGTAAACTATATAACTTAGATAAAAACCTTAGGTTCCCTTTTCATGATTGTCAGTTGTGTTTTATCTAGTGTTTGACAGTAGGATTTCCTACCATCTATGTGAAAGTGATTTTTGAGAACAAATCACCTCACTCTTTTATCTTTTCTTTTTATGTATGTTATTTATGGACGAATACACAAAGATGGCAATGATGCCCAACGATCACACCCCTATGTTGATCTAGATGATTTAGAAACTACTCAAGCGAACTAGGATTTGTAAGACCAGGAAGTCTGTTTTCTTTTAGGTTGCATATGGAATGAGATAGGTAATAGACACTGCTCTCATTTAGAACCCTTTTTGCTGTATATAGTGGGGTAGGTAGTGTCTTTTGTTATGTATTTTTAATTTTTAATATTTTCCTGTATCCCATTGACTTTCTATTTATTGAGCTTTTATGTATTTGCTAGTAACAATGATGAATTTAGAACTTATTATATAGACTTTGTTTACTTGTCTTTTACTCTCATTTCCAAATTCTATTTTAGTTTTGTTTTTCTATTTCAAAAAGTAATGTATACGAAATGAACGTAAACAAACCAAAAAATTTTACTTGCATTTTTAGAGATTAAGTAATAATAACTAATTAAGTAAATAAACAAGTGTGGGTCATGTCTAATGTGAATGGTTGTCACACACTCAATGGTAATTTATCATTATAATAATCTAAATAAATTAAATTTCTCTCATAAAATAAGCAATGGCAAACATAGATAATTGAATAGATAAAAATGCTCACAATGCTAAAGCATGTAAATAAATGTGAATTAATTACTTACAGACCAATAAAGTTACAACAAAAAATCAAATATTTACATGCCATGAAAATTTTAATAAATATAAAGAATTACTTTATTAAATTTACAAGTTTGGTATTGTACGGAATAGTGTTTAAATATGGAGATAATATTTCATGGCAAACAAATAAAAGGAATACAACATCAAATAGTTACTAACATGTGAAGAAAATAAAATGAGCATCATAGATTAAATTATGGAATTTATTATTTTAGCATGTGCCAAATAAACATTGTGTGTTCTATGTCCCAAATTGTAATGGGAACTCAAAGCTACATAGTTTTTATAGAAGAATTATAGGTTGTTTATCTATATGAATTTAGAAATGATTTTGATGGCTTTGTTTAAATTATTAGGTCATTGTTTTCTAATCAAGGTTGAAGATGACATATAACTATGTAATCAATTTCTAGTTAATGAACTAAAAAAATGGCAAAAGCCAAAGGAAATTGTGGATTGGTTTGGGTTTCTAATTCTTGAACCAAATGTTAGAAACATTTAGGTTATATAAATATGATCCATAATGTAACACCCCTACTTTTGTTTGCAATCTTTTTTTAATTATTTTGTATTTATTTTTGAAAAGTCATATAGGAATTTGAAAATTTTGAAAGACACTATTGTGCTCCGAATGTCAAATACTATTCAAATTTTATTTTTAATAATTTTTTTAGACTGGCCAAAAAATGACAGAAATATCCCCAAGAATTAGAAATTTAATATAAAATAGTAAAAACAGTTAAGAATTTAGAAAAAAATATTTTTTAAGCTTAGAATAATAAAATTATTTTTTGGAAATTTTCTAGGAATGATTTGAGATTCTTGTGTAAAATCACAAACATGCCTTTTATAGACTGTGTAGGCTCAACCAGTATTATCTTAACTAAAAAATATTTAAGAAAATTATATAAAAATATTTTGAAGTGTGAATTAAGTTGGTGGTACTATTTTATTAGTTTGTAAATTATTTTGAATAAAATTAAGTGAAAGTACCATTAAACCCTTGGTTACTTTAAAAATTGACAAAAATGCCCTTAACCCCTTGGGATGGTATTTTTAGCTAGTCAAAGAAAGTTACCAGCCAAGTTACTCCTACCATTTACCTAAGGGTGAAACTAATGGATAATATTAACATTTTGAATATGAATAAATGAACCTATAACCAATTATTTTTAACTACAAAAATTATGTGTAATTTGGCTTAATTTCCACCAAAATTTTCACCAACTACTCATCCTTTCTCTCTTTCTTCAGCATTGAATACACACACCCACACACCATCACCATTTCATTTATCTTTTCTCTCAATTTCTCTCCTTTCTTCTTGTAACATCCCAAAGATTAAACTAATAGAAATTAATAAGATAAAATGAATAAAACACCTTTTGTGCTTGTTTGATAAGTGCTTTATGATGTATAAGGTTTCTCTATGTTTTGTGGGAGTAATGGGTCAAAGTTATGTTCGACTTGAGGGGAAAGACCCTAAGGCCTAATAGGGGTCCAAGCCCTTCTAGGAGCCCTACCACCACTCCCTTAGATACACTCACCACCCATGCCACACTTAGAGAAGAGAAAAAAGATAAGAGAAAGAAGGGGAGGAAAGAAGAAAGAACAAAAAAAGGTTCCCGCACACTTACACACATTTAGAGGATCCCCATGTGAGTGCATTTTCCTCCCTTTTCTTTTCTTTATGGTTTGATTGCTCCCTTATACTCTATTGATACTCATTTTCAGATTACTATTTATGGGGTTTGAGAAAGTTTTGATTTTGAGTTGGTTTGTATGATTTGTGGGTTATGTTAAAGGGGTTATAGATGTAGAAGCATACTAAAGTATTTATGATGCATTTATTGTGAATTTGGTTGGTTGTTAGGGAATTAATGGCTATAAGGATGCAGATTTTTGAACTTTTGCGATTTGTAGAATCGCCGCTTGCACTAAGCATAACCCCTCCATTGAGTGTGAATAATATGAGGCCTAGGTCAAATTCCTAGTGTGTTTGCACTGAGTGTGGGTCAGCTTGTGCTAAGAGCAAGACACTCTAAAGAAGGTGTCAAAATCATGCTAAGTGCACCTAATGTGTGCTAAGCGTAAGGGATTCTAGACAAGCAAGTCTGAAATTCCCATGCACTAGCTCTAAGCACCTGTCTTGCACGCTAAGCGCTAAAGGTCCAATGCTAAGCATGACCATGCTCACGCTAAGCGTGGAACCCCTGCAACAACATATTAGTTTGCCATGCTTTGACATACAAATGATAAATGTTAAGCATGCAAAAGTTAATGATTTACGCTTATATAAAAGTTGAACTAAAGTTTTATGTAAAGTGTGCATTTATAAGATATGGTTATGTCATTGCATGTTTATGGCACTCACAAAGACATCATCTCTTTAGTTTAGTTTCATATGTTTCAGATTCAATAGGTATGTAGATGACGTATGGTGGCCTTGAAGATATTTATGTTTGATGATTTGCATCTTCATAGGCTAGATTTTGAAAGGTTGCTATATGTGTATGTGTGTGTGTGTGTGTGTGTGTGTGTGTGTGTGTGTGTGTGCGCGTGTAGGGAACCCTTCTGTTATATATATGATAGCATTACTTAGGAACAATGTATGACTATATTTACTGGATACCTTAGTAACGATAATCGTGTACGATGTTTTATCCATTCTCTAATGTGACAAAATGTGCAATTAAGGTAATACCTTTTAAGGTGTTACATTTTAGTATCAAAGTAGTTCAATCCTTTGGATTGTGGATAGTGGATAATAGTTTGAACTGAAGTTTGCTTTGTTTATCTCGTTGTAAAATCTACCTTGCTTTGTTATTAGATATTAAGCTTCAATAACTCAATATGTGGTGTAGTGTAGGTAAAGACTATGGCAGGGAGACCTAAAGGTGGAGGAAGAGAAGGACGACCTCCTCAGACGTTACATATGCATGAATTGAATCTCAAATGGGCAACTATGGAGATGATGGCCAACGCCATAAAGGAGCAAGCAATAACAACCACCAACCTCATCAACCAAGTGTTGAGCGAAACGCTAGGAGGCTAAACGAACACCAACAACCAAGGAGGAGGGACTTAGAATATAGGGTTCTTTGAGTTCTAAAGGAACCTCCCACCTTCCTTTAAGGAAGAGTATGACCCCTCAACTGTTAAATCTTGGCTCCATAAGATAGAGAAGATCTTTGGAGTAGTGTCATGTATGAAGGAGCAAAAGGTCACCTACATCACATTTATGTTGAAGGACGAGGCAAAAAGTTGGTGGAGAAGAGCAAAGGGAAGGATGGTGAACACAAGGACTTTTATCATTTAGGGGAACTTCAATGTCACTGTCTTGGAGAAGTACTTGCCCTAAAGTGTTAAGGTTTAGAATGAGACAAAGTTTCTTCAACTCCAACAAGGGAGCTTATTAGTGGGACAATACAAAGCCAAATTTGAAGAGTTGGCCAAGTTTTCATAATACCTCCAGTACCACTCGCATGAAGAGTGGAAGTCCATCAAATTTGAGCAAGGCTTAAGACCCAACATCGAAAATATGGTTGGTGCCATGGAGATTAGGGGCTACTTTATCCTAGTTAACAAGTATCTTATAGTGGAAGAGAACTTATGCCAGGTGGAGGAAAATTGACAATAATCTTTTAAAAGGAAGAGAGAAGATGGGAAGTTTATACCAAGTAAGAAGTTCAAGAATGGGAGCTTTAAGGGCAAGAAAGAGATGGTCATTGGGACTCCTAAGGTGGAGGGTTGTCACAAATGTGGGAAAGCACACGAAAGGTCCTGCTTATCCAACCAGAATGTCCGCTTCAAGTTGCAACAACTGAGACATCTTGCTTAAGAGTGCCCTCTGTTGAAAAAAGGTCAAGCATCTAACCAAACACCTCAAGCTAAGGGGGGGTCTACTCCTTGAGTGGTGAAAAAACAAAAAAGGTTGACAATCTGACTCAAGGTATGTTTTTTGAACTAAGAACCTTTATATGTGTTGTATGATTCAAGAGCAACCCATTCTTTTGTTTCCTATGATTATATGCTTCGCCTAAAATTACCTATTACCTTTTGCCTGTTTTGCTAAGTGTATCTACTCCTACTAAATATAGTATCCCTGCTTCTTATGTTTGTATAGACTATCCTCTTATAATAGATATTATCAAAGGTATAGATTGGCTTTTTGCCAACCAAGTCATGTTGATATGTTTTGATCGTACTGTAGAATTTCCCTCTAATATTCTTTTCTTTACTGTTTCGCAAGTCTCCCAAAGCATAGTGAAAAGATGGCAAGGTTTTTGCTTTCCTCAAAGGTAGAGGCTAAGTTAGAACTTATAACTATCCTTGTCATTAAAGAGTTTGAGGATGTGTTTCCTGATGAAGTCACCACCTTATGTAACATTGTTATTTTCTTCCTTATGATTACATAAGTGACTACAGATAATTTCAAGAGAAATTTAATTTAATTTCATGAAAAATGTAAATAATTGGTGTTGCATACTTTTCAACGAGAATTTCTATAGAGAAAGCTTACCAAAGTTGGTTGAGTCATGTTGTGTAAGTGTGAGTGGACACTGAAGGAGTAAGTGATCAAGCAGAAGTGTACCATGGATTAATGTGAGAACGTCATTGACACATTTCCCTAGATTGTTAGTAAATTGTTTGAGGATAATTGCTCATTGACTTACCATTTTTGGCAAAAAGCTTACTATACCATTTGTAGTAAATCACCTTACCATTTTTGGCAATAAATTCAAAAGAGATTCTCCCATAAATGGCAAAAAGTTATCAGCTACATCATTTACCATTCTTAGTAAAAGCAAATTTCCATTTTTTTGGCTTTAATCTTTTGGTTAAAGAAAGCCTTAATTACCATGATGCAAAACCCTTCCATTATGCTTGTTTAGATACCACATCTCAGCTAAAAATCAGAGCTCTTTCCTCTCTTAGTGTTGCTAATTTCGTGGAGCTAGGAGGGCACACCATCATCTCCTTCATTTTTCATTTTTTGCTTGAGAAACCACAACCAAGTAAAGGAAGCTTACTTTTTCTGTGTTTTATATGTGGCTTTAAAATGTTAGAGAACATGTTAAATAAGTATGTTGATGTTTCAAATTTCAAGTTTGGTTGAGTTTTGACAGTTGTTGTTTGTATAAAAAATGCATGATTTATTTGATTCCTTGCTTATTGTTGATTTTGATGTTTACAACATTTTCTTGTAGTTTTATAATGATGTTATGAATTCTTTTAGTGCGTTTATATGTTGTTTTCTCGAAAAATATGAAAAAGCACATTTTTTGGTTGTTGTGTTCGATCATTAGGGCTAAGATCGACAAATGCATGCTAAGCGCGCATCAAAGATCTGGCTTTTTTTTAAGGTGCACTAAGTGCAAATTATAAAAATGAAGAACATGTTAAATGTAGGCTAATCACGATGTATAATAGTAATACCATGACTTTTGTTTACAAAGTTTTTCTATTTATTTAATGTTTTTATAAAGTATAATAAAAAATAATCTCAACATTCTGACTACACCATTGTATTCAAAAGGTTGAAAATTTCTTAGTTTAGATTTTTAATAACTTTTCTGGACTGGGGCCTAACAAATGACCATTTTACCCCTAATTTTACAAAATAGGTTAAAAATAAATAAAAACATCCAAAAATTTAGAAAAAAATATATATTTGAGTTCAAAATGGTGATTTGAACAATAAAATATATTTTTATAATTTTTTAGAAATTTTCTAAAATTCTTGTATAAAATAACGAAAATGTCCTCGAATACCCCAAAAACTGAAACCAATACCTTTTAGGTATCTAAAAATGGTGAAAATTTTATTTTAATTATGTTTTCACATAAGATGTTATTATCATAAAATTTTTGGATTTTTGACCATTAAAAAAATTATTAATTTTTTTACTTAAAAATGTATTAAAAATACTTAAAAATTAATATAAATTCACAAAACTTCGTTTTGATTAATAATTATCTAGAATTAATTAGATGTCTCTAAGGAAATTTTCTATTGGCGTAATATCAAGTTTTTACAATTTTTTATAACAAATAAATAAATTCTATTTAATTTAAATAATAAATTTTAGGATAATATCTCTTTTGTTCTATGCAAATCATGACTGTACATGCTCAAATACAACTCACTTTGGATAAGATCAACCATTTTGATTTAAATTAAAATTAGGAAAAATGGTGAAAATATCTAGATATTTTAACTTAGTTTAAAAACCCATTCTTGTCATTTGCAACCAAACATTTTCACCACTCTTCTTCTTCCCTATTACTAGCCGTGACTCTCCCTTCATTCCCACACCAAAATCTTTTAGTCTTCTTGCTCCTAAAACTCATCACAAACCAAAGCCCCCTTGATCCATCCTTTTATGCTTCATTTGTGACCTTTTGGAAGGCTTCCTCTTCAAGTGCTTGGAGACTCACTTCTAACCTCTTCTCCAACTCAGCTACTTGAGGTATAGAGGAGAGGAGTGTTGTTTTCTTGTTAAATTGCCATGAAAGGATGTAGGAAGAGATTTAGCTCCCAAATCTCTCCTAGATCCTTTTTTCTTTAAACTTTTGTTATGATTGAGTTTCCATGGATTCTAGTGTTATCTTCTTTTTCATGTTAGTGTATATTATTGGCTATGAGTATCTTTTCAATGATTATTATGTCTTTAGATCTCTACTTTGCCTATTGATATGAATATGGTATTATTATGTTTGTGTGGTGCATGAAGGAAACAAAACCATACGGTTTTGTTCTCTTCTAAATTTCAGTTTTTGCATTTTCTCTTGAATATGATTCAAAAAAAATATTTAATAATTATCTATTTATTTGGTTATTTTTCTATTTTACAAAATAATTTATGGTATAAATTAAAATATATGATTTTTAGTAAAATAAACATGAGGTTTTGTAATAAAAAGCATAAGCCTCTAAGTCGATATTTTTGTAGAATAAAAACTATTTTTATGATGAAAAAGAATATTTATAAAATTAAGATAGATTATTTTTATACAAAAATTTAAATTATTACATAATAATAGAAAACAAATTTTTTGCTAAAATTCAAAAGAGGGCTCATGGCCCTATAAGAGTGTTTTACAAAAAAAAAAAATTGTTAGTATTGTGTGATCATCATTTTTTTAAAATAGATAAAGAAAATAAATTAAATTTTGTTAGTATTGTGTGTGTGTATTTAGCTATTTGAAGAAATTAAAGTAAAATTTTATAAATCTAGATAGTAATTGTTACTAACATTACTCTTATATATTTTAACCAACCTATTTTATTTAAAAAATATTTTTTATTATCTTGATACATTATACAAATTCAATTTTCATTAAAGAAAATAAGAAAATTGTATTTTTATAAGTATTATGAAAAATAAGAAATTACTTACATAAGTTATAAATATTTTTGAAAAAGAATTAATTTTTAAATGAAGAATCTAAAGTATTTTTATAAATATAATAAACTTTTTAGTAATAAAGTTGAGGGATGAGTATGAGAATATAATCTTTGGACTTAGGTGCAGAGATATATGTTTAGAGTTTGAATATAGAGATTCCTTTACTAAAGTTTAAGAGAAAAAGAGTTAAGTTCCTATATGTGCTAAGGTATGTAGTGTGCTGATGAGGTTATGGAGGATCATACAGTGGGTATAAGTCCTTGGTTGAGAGAAGTCACAGTTTGGTACACTGTGAAAGGAAGACAGGACCACCTTTAGAGGTCTAGAAGGTATGGTATTAAGTGGTGAGCATCCTAATGGTTAGTGTAGTGCCCCAGAGCCGAGATAATTACTTAATCAGCTTGACAACCCTAACAACTACTCAACCTCACAAGATTGGTGGAGAGTATTAGAGAAGCCTTATGCTCATATCTCAAGATTAATGATGATGGTGGTGGCTGTGATGCCAATACCATATTGTGCAGGTGTATGTACTCTCAATCGCTTCCCTATTATAAGTAATTAGATATTTCTCATCAGTAATTGGGGGTATGGATCCATACGATGTGTCTAAAAACTTGGCTAGATTCAGATAACTTAGAATAAACCCTAGGTTCCCCTTGTCTTGCATTATTTAGCTATGTTTTATCTTTGTGTTTTTACATAGGATAATCCTACATACCTTTTGTGGAAGTGATTTAGAAAACAAACCACCATACTACTATTTTTTTGCATCATTTGTATACGTGTATGGTACGTAATTATTACTAATGGTGTTTAGAGATGGGAATGTTGAGACTAAAAATGATTTAGAGAAAGGTGACATTACATGAGAGAGGGAGACAGACATTGAGGATGATGCTACAGATGACTCACCGTAGCTGTGGCAAAAGCTTTGTTTTATTTTAGGATAGGTATGGGATTTTATATAGTTGCTACTTTGACTTAGAACTTTTGATGGGTAGTTAGAGTTTTTTTAAACATGTGTATGTATAAATATGGCACTTTTTACTTCAAATGATTGTGATCATATTGATAACAATAATGTATGTTTCTCTTCAATGTATGATATATGAATGCATACTGTATGTCTTAAAGCTTAATTTTTATCTTTTCACTGATACATTGTAAAAGTAACTACAAAATTTTAATTTCAATTGAATTTTCTTTTACTAAATGAAATTCAAATGCTAAATAAAATCAATTAATTGAATTTTAATCTTTATAAGTATTAGGTTTAAAAGTCAATGTGATTGGGTGTCATAGGGGGGATCCGTACTAAGCACCACCTGAAAATTTGGAAAATGTTAAGAACTACGGTATAATTGATGATGAGCATAGTAAAGGTCTAAGCATGGATAATGATAACTTAGGACACATATGAAACCTTACGATGACACACTAAGTGTAGAAATGTGATGCTAAGTGCTAGAACTTAGATTTTAGTGGAACAAAACTCCCGCCAAGGCTCGCTAAGTATGGGCAATTCACACTAAGCACCACTTAAGAACTTGATAGGATCAGGTCTCTGTAGTTAACATGCTAAGCACGAAGACATTTGCCTTAAGTAGCAACATAGAACCTGAGACTATATAACTTTCAGCAGGTAGCACGTTAAGCACGAAACCCTTACACTCCTAAAACGTATTAAGATACAAAAGTTTATGAATGAAGCCTTAGTTGATGATCCCTTACCTTCCTAAGGAGCCTTAAGAAGATAAGTATCTAACATAATTATGGGGAAACTTAGGAAAACCATTAAAGAAAAGACAAGTTGAACCTAAAGAATAATAAAATTGAAAATGAAAGCTTAAAGCCCTGTTAATAAAACATAATGACATGTTATCCGTCATTTAACGAATGATGATTAAAACAAGGAAACATATGCTAATGGTAGGGGTTGATTGGTGAAATTCTTATGTAGTAAAGGTTGGTTATTGGGACCTCTACAAAGGTGTTGTTGTTGATAATTTAATGACCCACCGCTGTTACATGCTCAGCGTTACTGATTTAAAAATCTTAAATAGAGTTTATTTTGAAAATACAAACTTGTTTTTCTTCTTCTTTTTTTTCAACCTCTTACAACTTTAATAAAAGCCCATTTTCAGGTCAAACGTATCCATCTCATACATTATACTGCAAAAATCCATATGACAAATTTCAATACATACATACATACATATATATATATATATATATTCTCTACATATTACAAGAAAGAGGAATGCTAAACGAACTCTGCATAGCTAGCCACATTATACAACATAACAGAATGACACTAATCACGAATCAAAGAAACAAGTGCCAAAACGAAGTTCGTCATAACTTGTCATCTCCAAGCGAGCTACTCCACCAGCATCCACGAACTACTGAGTACACAAAGCTTCACACCTCTGCTCCCACACCATCAACATGATCATCACAATCAAACAACAATACAACAAAAACAATAACCACAACAACTAAGCAAGGGTAAGCTTACGTAAAACAACTCATCTCATAAACAGCAATAGTATGATTAACAAATAATCCACATCTATATGTATAAAAATTAATGGAAACATCATGTTACATTCACCAAGAAGAATCTCATCTAGTATATCACCACTTATATGATAATGCCCAATAATAGCCAACATTTACAACATTAATAATTACTTCAACAACACCATATAACTCAATTTGACACCATACATGAACAATAACCAATAATACATTGATAATGCTTGCATTCAAGTAGCCTTGAGGCTTAAGATACGACAACTTCATACCTGCCATCTCAACTATGGCCTGCCTCAAAGTCTCATACAATCATTAACAACAAATTTTTAACCACACCATGTGGGCTCAATTCAGCACCACACATAGCCAACAACATCTCAACAACTCCAATTTCATACATGATATGCAATGTACATAACAACTGCTCCATGGAGACTCAACTGTCGAGGGATCAAGTAAACTATTCCTTAATCATGGTAAACAACAACACCCATTTTGGGCCTAGGCAGCACATGACAAAAATCATTTAGGGAATATCTGATACTAATATGCGAAAATGATATAGCAGCTCATCAAGATAGATAAACGTGGGTGTTGGCTTTACCGCGGCACAGGATCTGTAGTAACCTTGGTCTACAAATGGGGTTCGCCTGTTCATCTATCTCTAAGGAAATCCATCCTCCACTAACCTTTCCCACACTAAGTATGAGGTCCCATCTAGACTAGCCAACATACTTACGTGTGTCTTCTTAGGTATAATGTAGCCAAAGCTACAGACTCATACATGTATGTATATCAATCACAACAACCACAATCCATAGTTCAAAGTCTAAGTTTTTATTAGCTTTTCATCATCAACTCTATAACAACAATCATGCAACAACAACAAGCATCATAACAATATTGACAATCAAATCCAATTATCAACCAGATATTTATTAGCAACATCATGTGGGCTCAACTCAACACCACACATGGCCAACACCAATTTAACAATAGCACGCATGCTTAATTCAATACCATACATGGCCAATAGGTAAGGTCCAATCAAAGCAACCTATACCCCATTGAAATCTCAAAACAATTTCACTTACAACAAATGGAGGTCTTATCCAAGCAACCTTCCACTTCAACTACATGCTCAACAGCTTACAACAAGTTCACGCTAAGAATCCTTCTCAAGAACATTTAAAACACACATAAAAATCTCAACTGAGACAACAAACTGCTTAACCCACTCGCTCAGCAATCCATATACTCGCTCAGCAAAGACCTTCTTGCATAGGGTCTACTTTCCTCCACGAAGGTTCTCGCTCGACAACCATAACTCTCGCTAAGCGAATACCCACTTCAAAGAGCACCCTTTCTATCTCTAGATACTCTCGCTCAGCAATAACAGGGATCTCTTAACGAATTCGTTTCAGGGACCTTCATCAATTTTTTTTTCTAAATCATGATTCGCTCAACAAGCTTCACTCTCGCTTAGTGACCAACCACTCCAAAGGGCAACAAAATTTAAAACGTGCCTCTTGCGAACACATTACTCGCTCAACGGAAAGCTTACCACAGAGAACACCAACTTTTTAAGACAAGAAATCATTCAGCGAGGTTAGTCCTTGCCTAGTGAACCACTTTTAGGCATTCTAGAATGCCTATACTCGCTCAACGAACTACTTTCTGGAAAAATTTTGGATTTCCCATGAATGCTCGCTTAGTGAATTTCTTCATTTTCCCAATTGCAACAAACTTAAGAACACTTGCTTAGCAACATCAAGAGTCACTTAGCAAAGTTTAAACCTGAAAGCCTCACTCTACTCCTAGGAGCATTCTTGCTTAGTGAAAACCTTCGTTGCTCAGCTATTATTCACAACCAAAAACAGAGACTCTATTCAAAAAACCCAAAAATCCAAACTTTCATCTCTTCCATTACCCAAAATTAGTTCCCAGAGGTCAAACAACATCACTGAACATCCAACATCAACATATCTATCAGATTTCATAATCATTTCAACTTAACAACAAATCATCAAATTCACCATTAAACCCATTTTTCACCAAAATCTCAACATAGGTCATTCAAATCACATTTTTAGCTCAATCCAAGGTAACATTCTAACATCACAACGCCCACAAATCAAATAAACAACAAGTGTAAGCTTCCCTTACCTCTTGGAGTAATCAAAATGAATTTGTGGAAGAAGAGAATGAGGAGAGGAGAACTTTAGAGGCAAACCTTGTGGAGGAACCTCAACAACAACTACATCACTCTCACAGCACCCAGAAAAACAGGATCTATCTTGGAAATCTTGGTTAGTGCTTGGAGAACTTTGAGGAAAGGATTAGAGAGTATTGTCACAAATGAAGGAGGGAAGAGTGTTTGAGTCTTAAAAGTGCTTATGACACCCTTTACCCCTAGGCTAATTATTAAGCAATTGTTATGGAAAATATAGTGTACTTTTCATTTGCGAAATAAAATGGTAATTTAAAATCTTTTCCTTTACACGCTAAGTGACATCACATGCATAACTTACATCCACTTAAACTCCATATAATACCTCACTAATCAATAAAAGGATATTGGCTTACAATTGGCCAAACAAGTCTTCGAAAAATAAAGCAATTTAAAGAAGTAAAACTATTAATCTAAAGTTCAAAAGCTGAAGGCATAAACAATAAATAATCAAGACCTCGATGTCACATTATTATCAGAGCTAATAAAACCCAAAAGACTATAAATAACTGCAATGAGGCCAATGTCTCTACTCTAAGACTCTTCCTCAGGGTCCTGCTAGACATCACCTGTACGTCATAGACATAAACAAAAGACACAAGAAACAAGGGAATGAGATACATCTCACATCATGCTCAAAGTATGATAATGGAAACAGGTAGAACACAACACACGCAAAATCAGAATAACATTAAGGATTAAAAACACACAAACTCAGGTAATGCAATGTCACCTAACTTCTACTTTTTATGCATATGTGGTACCAATCTAAGTTCATCTCAAAAATAGACTACGAGTAAATGCACGACCATAAGAAGTCTCATCGGTACCAATGTCTTCGACTTTCATACCCTCAACTAGTATGATACTCCCCTATGACTAATTAGGGTTACCCAGCTTTGCCAATATGCTCCGGCTCTGTAGGATCAGCATGGGCCATTAGAATTTCCACACCAGGTACCACCTCCAAGGCTAAGGTTAGCCAACCCATCTGGGCCTCTATCAGCCGAATTCCTACATACTTTCTTTCTCCACATAACTCAATGTCATAATGTATGGTTACATACAATGCTCACAGCTTTTTATAGGTTTTATCATAAAGCATTAACACAAACTCATATCATAAAGCATTAACACTATTTGGAAGCCAAGGAAAGCCAAGGAAATTAGGTTTTAAAATATTTTAACCGCAAAACCCCATTTTAAAGGCCCAATATCTCTTTTCCCCAAAATACCATTTTATTAAAAACAAGGCAAAACAACAACAACAATAACAACAACAACAACAACAACAACAATAATAATAATAATAATACATATTAATTAAAAAGGAAAACATTGGGGTGTTACGCTACCTATCCTACTAAATACAGCAAAAAAGTTCCTACATTAGAATAATGTCTATACAACATATCACATCCCATATATAATCCAAAAAATATTAGGATTCCCAATCTTCATCTATCGAAGTAATCTCTGGATCATTTGGTGCAGCATTGGGACATGATCATTGAGCAGTACCGCCATCTTCACGTATCAGCCCATACACAACATACATAGAGAAAAAGATAAAGGAGTGAGGTGATTTTGTTCTTAAAATCACTTTCACATAGATGGTAGGGAATCTTACCATCAAACATAATTGACAATAACCAAATAGGGAAACCTAGGGTTTTATCTAAGTTATACTACCCTAAACTCTATATGGATCCATACTTCTTATTTGTGAGTAATAGTTCTTAACATATACCTCTCTCAATATCATTACATGGTATAGTCCTCATCATCACTTAAGGAACAGAGCAACAACTCAGGACATCCACTATCTATATAGAGGTATATTTTCACACCAATCCTAGAATGTGGAGCAGTTGTCGGAGTTATCAAGCTTGATCAAGCAAATATCCTGGTTCAAGAGGCTACCTTGGCCATTCGGACCTTCACCACTCGATAGCTTACCCCTAAGACCTTCACATTCACAAGTGGGTTTCTGTCTTTCATTCCTCAGTGTACCAAACTATGGCTTCCTATGCATAGTGTCATGCCACTACATATCCCTCGCATCACATTACTCAATTTTACTAACATCTTATTACTTATCACTCTAATATTTGAATAAAGATATCTCTTGGTCTCAGTATACCTGAGCACCAGTATACTCTCTTTTCAATGTCTCTGCTTCATTATGTAGAGACTTAGTCTCTATTCACATAATAGTATAATAGTTTGGGATATATACATTTATATAAAAATATCTACAACAAATTATAAATTGAATAATTTAAATGTAAACTATTAAAAAGTATGTAATTAAATGAGAAAGTAAATTTTTGAAAAATTAATCATGATCTAACAAGAAATTAGTAGGTACTTACATATCAAACTTTATTTAACTACTTTAAGTACCTAATTTAAAGGCTAAAGTTACTTAGAAGAATTTCAAGATTGGATACTTTATTAAAACCAAGTTACTTGAGATGATTAATTAAAAATTTCAATTTTAAAGTATAGGTCTTATGTACTTAATAAAAGATTAAACTAATTAATTAAAATTTTAAAACATAAATTTAATTAATCTTAAAACTTATAAAAAAAATCGAATTGCATACT
This sequence comes from Spatholobus suberectus, assembly GCA_004329165.1. Lineage (NCBI taxonomy): Eukaryota > Viridiplantae > Streptophyta > Magnoliopsida > Fabales > Fabaceae > Spatholobus > Spatholobus suberectus. The sequence goes on from CM014732.1 coordinate 36,896,522, forward strand.
TGGAGGTCTTAAAGTTTTAGACGTTATTTCAAGACATTGATTAATCATTTATAGAAAAATAATTTAGATAAAATTTAGAAACTAATTTGAAACCAACAATAATTTTAATGAAAGAGGTTGAAAACTTTGTTTAAAATAGCAAACATAATTTCTTTCTTTTTCTAAATTTAGTGGCTCAATTTGATCCTTAAGCTTGAACAGCTAAATGATTTTCATAAAATGTGATCCATAGCTTATTAGAAAGATAATTTTGTCTATTTTCTAAAACATCTAGGATCACATTAAACAAAATCTAGGAAAAACAAGATGCAAAAATAACAAGCTATTAAGTCAAATAGAACCACTGGATGACTAACAAATTGTTTTTAGTTTTCTCTCAGTTTTCTTAGAATATTTAGTGTCAAAGTAAAAATTTTATCAAAAGCACATTTAATAAGCTTTCCAAATTGACCAAGATCTTTAAAAACAAAGCTTTATACAAATTATGGTATTTTTTGAAAATGGAAGTTCCAAAAAATAATTTTGGCCAATCAGTGCATGACCAACAACTTCCAAAAATTGTTAAAAATAGTAAACGACCATAAAAATAAGCATATCATATATCAATGGAAAGCTTAAGAAGTTTAGGTTTTAGTCGTTCAAATAGGTTTACAAAATAACTAACTAGAAATTTCATAATCACAAAAAAACCTATATTGCCAGTTTTGCGTTTTCAGGCAGCAACATCAACTTTCAACAGACATAACTTTTTTGTTTTTTAACTTTTTTAAGCCAAAAATCCCCGTAGACTTTACTCTAGGAAGGTATAGCATAGAAATTTGTTTATTTTGATAGCTTTATCATGTGATAAAAATTCATATGATAAAGCTATCAACATAAACAATCACACTAAATAAAAAAAAAATCTTTGCCATCGATTATCTTTTTTCTTACAACATAAAAAGCCAAATTAAATTGTCGTAATTTTCAAACAAAACATCAATTCATGCTTAATTTGAATCTAAATTCAAATTGGATTTCGAATTATTCATTTTAATTTCTACTTTTTTTCTTGAGATCGACTCGCTTTTTTCAAATTGTTTTTTATTATGAAAAAAAGGTAATGAAGATAAAATTCAAGCTTATTTTGAGTCCATTATAAAGAAAATTTTGTCTAGTTTCATTAAAAAAAAAAACTCAAAAATAATAGCTATAACTCAAGTTATAAGCAAAATAAAAACGAGCATCAGATCTGGAATTTCAGCCAGTAGCATAATCACAACAATCACATGAGCTTTAAGATTAAAAGGCTAATGGGTTTTGGAACCCAACATCTATGTGAAAGAAACAACATAAAGAACCCACCCTACTCCCCCTATTACCTTAATGGGAGTTGATGATGAGGAGAAGAGAAGTGGTGGAATGGTGGCTCCAAGTTAGGTGATGGAAGGACCTTTGATGGAAGCTTGTTGGAGGTGGTTGATGGAAGCTTAGAAAAAAATTTATGGTAAGGGGAGAGTGTAGAGAAGCATTCAACTAGCACAAGAGGAGCAGGAAATGTGTGAAAATGCTATCCAAAATGAGCCTATTTATAGAAGAAGAAAATAGTGAGGTGTCCCTTAGTGTTGTCATCACTTAGAAACATGTGATAAATGTGTATGTCCATTTTAGTCCTTGGCAATGCAGAGGTTTCCTGTATTGCCTTGCAAAGGTTTCTCAATTCTCTTTATTAAATTTTAATTTCATTAGCTAATTCTTTCGTTATCGCTTAAACTTTAGTAAATCAACTTTAATATCAAATTAATGAATTTTTGTGTGAAACTTGATACACATATTATTTTTAATTTAAAACTAATTTCCAAAAATAACAATTAATTTTTTATAATTTTCTTCAAAATTTTAATTAATTATATAGTGTTTTTGAGTTAAAATTTCATATTAAACTCATTTTAGCTCAATTAATTCCAATTTTTTTTGAAAATTACAAAATTAAATATCTCACCTAAAAATGTATTGAGAATGTCATTTCTATTGTTTCTAAATGTCAAACCAATATTGGTTTGACTTAGACAACTAGGGGCATTTTAGTCATTTTTCACAAGAATTTCAAAATATTTTCAAAATTATATTTTAACATACATGACATGATTCAAGGCTTAGATTGACATTTTTTTATCAATTGAACATTTTTCTCATGCCAGCCCTTTATATTGAGAAATCAAGATATAATTGTCATTTTTTTTTTCATTTCTTCGTACTCTAGCTCAAAAAAATTATTAAAAATCATGATTAGATAGTTCTCAAAATTCTAGTCGCAACGAAGTGGAATAGAATTTTGAGGCTCTTTCCCGATTTTTCAGAAATAAATTCATATATATAAGCAAATAATTGTAAAGCTAAGGTAGGAATGTTACAATAGAAGGTTAATAGGGGAAGAAATCAACAAAGAACTAAAAAATAATTTAAAATCAAACCTCAAGATCCAAAAGGAATCCTTAAACTAGTGAATTAATTGATCAAAAGATGTTTAGCCTTTCATGAAGGCTTTACACAAAATCATCAGAAGAGGGAAAGAAAACAGGAGAAAGTCGAGAGAGATGAAAACCCAAGCAGAAACCAAATCATAATTCAAACTCTATGGAGGCTCCCCCTCTAAGTTCCTACATATATGTTTAAATAAAGTCTACCTAGGGTAAATTAAGGCCTAAGCCTAAAATTTGGACTCACTAGATGATAATTGGCCCAATTACAAATTAATTTCTTAAGAGATAACTAAGTTGTAGAGCACATAATGCATGCTACTATCCTCAATTTATGCGGCCTTCCATATTTTTGAATTGGATTTTGGTCTCTTTCATGAAAGTTGTAGACATGTCGTTTCATGTCCTTGAAATTTTGGCACTAGTTTCATGTCGTTTCGACCTCTACAGCTTAAGATATGCTCAAAATACCGCACCTATGTCTGACTATTAGGACAAAACAACATCTCCAACTTCAACTCCAAATTTCTCCCCGATTCAAGCGGAATCAACTTATGACTTCTTCATAAGAATTATAGATCTTTCTTTAAGCTTTTCATATATACCAAGAGCACATCAATCTCATCTTTACGTCCCAAGTTATGACCTAAAGAAGGATGAAAGGTCAAAATATATTAAAATCCAAAAATTAACCTAGATTTGTGTTAAAACCCAATTAAATTCAAACATACAAACTCTACTAGAATATAAATATTAAGCACAATAAACATCTAATAAAGTCAAGTACAAAGTAATAATAAGTAAATTAAAATTGGTCGATCATACCACTATAGGTGATAAAAGCTTTCCTCTGAGTATTTAACATTACCAATGTTTTTAAAATTGGACCGGTCATTAAAGCAAAAGCATTGATTCAAGGTTCAATGGTTCAATTGTGGTCGCATCAGTATTAATAAAATAACAACAACAACAACAACAACAATAATAATAACAATCAAACAATATATAAAATAATATTAAATAAACATAATATCATAACTTTATAATACCAAAAACTAAAAATAAAAACATAATTTTATATGTTCTTAACATTTACAAAACATACAAAAGTTCAAATCAAATGTATCATAATACTTAAGTTAAGTTTCAAAATACACATCAACATTTATTACTAAAAACAAGTTTATATTTAAAATTAAAAAGAAAATGACAAATATTTTAGGTTGATTTTTTTCTTAAAAAAAATCAAAATGATATTGCACTAAATATCTTTCATTGACCCGTTATGAACCGATTTTTTTCCAATTTTGACTGGTTTTTTGGTTTTTTGACCGGTTTTTCTTCAAGTCGATTCTATGGTTTATTTGAATTGGTCAAGTAATCAGTTCACTGATTTTTCAATCTGACCGGCCAGTTCGATCCAATTTTCCAAACACAAAACATTGAGACCACTAATTAATTAATTTTAAGGTTAAACATGTTTTTGGTCCCTATAAATATAGAAAAGTTCGTTTTCAGTCCCTCATTTCAAAATCGTTGACTTTTGGTCCTCCATTTTCAAAAATGTGTCACATTAAACCCTCAGTCACTAACTCCATTAATGTAGTTAACGGAGATGCCACATTAGCACTATACATATGGGTATTTTAGATGGCATGCCATCCATGTGGTTGCCACGTGGCAAATAATTTTTTTTGTCCCTATAAAATTTTAAAAGTTTGATTTTAGTCCCTATAAAATTTAAGTTTGGTTTTAGTCCCCACAAAATTCAGAAGATTGGTTTTAGTCCCCACAAAATTTTGAAGTTTGATTATAACTCTCCATAAAATTCAAAGTTTGATTTTTGTCGCCATAAAATTCAAAGTTTGTTTTTTAATCCCTATAAAATTTAAAGTTTGATTTTAGTCCTTAACTCAAAGTTTCATTCACTAGCACTTTGACCTCACCACCAACATCACACAATATCATTTAAACCACTATTATGGATTAACACCTTTTAATAGCTAAACAAAGTTCCACCAATTAGAGCTCTAATTCAATAACATATGCAAAACTCTATTACTAAAGAAATATGAGATCAAGCGTTGCAACGTTGATAATTACTAAAGAGTGTTATGGAGTATGCATTAGAGGTTTTAGTGTTCAATTTGGATTTAGGTTATTCGTTTGTCATTATATAAGGCCACATGATTCCTCTTTGACCTTCGATGTTAATCCCTAATAATAGTTTGAACCAAGATTTTTAAAATTGGATCGGTCATTGAATTAGTGAAGGCAATAGTTCAAGGTTCAATGGTCTAATTATGATTGAATCATGGCTAAACTTGAATAATAAAATAATATTAAGCAATATCGAAAAAAATAACATAATATTCATAACCATAATATTATTAGCAGGGGTGAACGTGAGACAGGTTGAGATAGGTTTATATTTTTTCCTACTCGACCCAAACTTTGTTAAGGTCATTTACGTGAACCTAAATCGAATTCAATCAAGACTTGACAATATATGGGACAAAACTGGGTAAATCCAATTTATTAACTTAATATATCAATATTAACATTATGTATAGTTAAATCGTATAATAAAAGAAGTTTTATACGATAAATAATATGATTATAAATATTGACTTAAATATACTTTTGGTCTTTTATCTTTTAAAAAATTCATTTTGATCCTTTAACTCTCAAATTTGAGTCAATGTTGTCTTTTCGTTAACAGTGATCATTTTCAATTTTGGGACACGATTTTGAATTTTTTTTTATTGATTCAAGACCTAAAACTTGTCACATTAAATTCATCTACATGAAAACTATAAAACCCAATTAATGTTCGAACCAAAAAGAGTCATAGACACTGTAAAAAATGCATGAAAAGTGATTCTCATGAGTAACCAAAAATGAATCTGATATTAGATTTTTCAATTTTCTAGTTGCTTGTGGGACTCACTTTTCATGTGTTTTTCACCATGTTTATGGTCCTTTTTGGTTTGAATGTTAGTTGATTCCATAGTTTTCATGTAAGTGAATCTAATGAGACAAGTTTCAGGTCTTGAATTGATCAAAAAAGGGTTTAAAATTGTGTCTCAAAATCGAAAACAATCATTGTTAACGAAAGGACAACATTGACTCAAATTTGAGAGTTAAATGACCAAAATGAATCTTTTAAAAAATAAAGAACCAAAACAAATTTTAGTAAAAAGATGAAAGACCAAAAGTATATTTAAGCCATAAATATAGTTTGGGGACTAAAATCAAACTTATAAATTTTACAGGGACTAAATTCAAACTTTAAATTTTATAGGGACTAAAACCAAACTTTAAATTTTATAGGGACTAAACTCGAACTTTTAAAAATTTATAGGGACAAAAAAAATATTAATTGCCATGTGGCAACTACGTGGATGCCACGTCATCTAAAATGCCCACATTTACAGTGCTGACATGGCATCTCCCGTTAACTACATTAACGAAATTAGTGACTGAAGGTTTAATATGACACATTTTTTAAAATGGAGGACCAAAAGTCGACGATTTTGAAATGAGGGACTAAAAACGAACTTTTATATATTTATAGGGACCAAAAACATGTTTAACCCTTAATTTTATTATTATTAGAGTTAAATTTAAACTAATAAATTTCTCAACAAAAAAAAACTAATAAATCATTCTAAATATAACTTTTAAAATAATTATCATAAAATTTAACAAATTTATCATATATGTCGATTTGTGATTAGATAATAATATAAAAAATCTTTATGTCATCAACACATTCTAATTAAATTTTTATGATTATCTATAACAATATATAAACAAATACCAATTTTTAGTGTTACGCTTCAAATATTATCAAGGTCAAAACTTACATGCAATTTCTTAGATGTTTTTGGTATTGTTTTTCAATTAAAATTGGAGTTTCATCTTGATAATCTGCATAATGTATTAAAGATCAATGCAAATTACCAAAGTAAAACTTTAATTTTAATTGGAGAGTAACACTAAAAGCACCCAAGTAACTGCCCCTAAGTTTTTTCCTATTATCAATGCATTGTAACTGCATATTTTTCAATTTTAATTTCCTTTTTGAAATAACATTACGTTCTAAACTAATCCTCTTCATTTTCTTCATCTTAAAAATAAAAAATAAAAAATGAGGTGGCCGTCTTTTGGTTAGTTTGACGACGATAAAACAAAAGTGAAAAAAGTGTCCGTAACGTTTCCACCTCACATTCCCAACCAACAGCGTCAATGGCTGCCTCATTCTCCTTCTCCACCCTCTTCTCCTTTCTCCTCCCGCGAAACCGCGCCCTCTCTCACCCCCTCCTTCCTTCGCTCGTTTTCCGCTTCAGAAACTCGGTGCCCAGCAGCAGGACCACTACTCGGCGAAGCTGTCCTCCGTGATGAACCCGTCTCTTGCGCACGCCAACACGCTCTTCTTCCGGTCGGCGTACAACGTGCAGGTGGCGGTGGACGAGAACGAGCCCGAGGAGAGGCTGCTCAACCGGTTCCGAAGAGAGGTCATGAGAGCGGGAGTGATACAAGAGTGCAAGAGGAGACGGTTCTTCGAGAACAAGCAGGAGGAGAAGAAACGCAAGTCCCGCGAGGCTGCCAAGCGTAAAAGCAGAAGCAGGTTCGTTGCTTAAACTGTCTTTCCTTTTTAGTGTCATTTAATCCTCTGTTTATATTGCAAGGCTAAAAGAGCTTCTCAGAGCTTATCTATTCAATAGCTCTTACAAGAGCTTACAGAGAAAAGTTAAATTTTAAATGCTTTTGTCACTTGTAAAACTTATAAAGAAGCTAAGTATGTATCATCCAAACACTAAATTAGTTTATCTAAAAAGAGCTTCTCGTGATAGAGCTCTTAAATAAGCTCTTCTTCTGTAGACTTTTCTAGATCAGCTTATCTGAGTAGATCCTAAATAGAGTTTAATTTCCATGTGATGTAAGTGTAAAAAAGGTAATTATTGTAAAAATTAACAAACGTATATAAGGTGCATACACTATTTACTCTTGTAAAAATGTCATCTTATTACAGATAAGTCGCAAGTGCAGTTCATTTGGTAATGTCACAAAAAGTAATTAGGATTTAGCTCAGTAAGGCAGTGTTTGATCCAGTTCTTCTGAATTTCTATTCTCTTTAAAAATATAAATTTCTTTGATTGGCTTATGGTAGCGCTATTTTTGGGGGCTTTTCTTCATTTAAGAAAAAAGTTACGTTTATTTTTTAGAGCTTTTTAAGAACTGTTTAATCCAAAGTCTCTTTTTACGGAGAAGATATGCTCAAAAAGAAAGTTTGGTCAAATGGTACTAAGGCCCTCTGTAGATAAACTTCTTTATAAGTACTTATAAGAGAAGAAAATAAGAAAATAAAATGAATTAAGTTTTTCCATAAGTTAAAATCAACTTATACACTTAATCTTTATAGAAGTTCTTTCATTTCACTTCTCTAAAAGTTGAGGCACATAAGTTGATTTTAACTTATTAGAGAAGTTCAATTTATTTTACTTTCATATTTTCTTCTATAAATACTTTTGAAGAAGTTTATCTAAATAGGATGTAAGTGTGGAAATTCTTCTCGTGTTTTGAGTTGTGACTTGTAAGTGTAGTTGTACTACTTTATTTTCGTAAGGGGAATGCAGATAAGATACTAGTAATGGACTCATGTTTACAATTGCAATCTAGGATTTAATGAGATGTTGCTGTAAAAGTTTTCTACTTCCCCACCGTATTTTATAGCTTTTAACTTAGTGACAATGCTTTTGTGTTTGTGTGTGTGTATGGGATTTTTATTTTTTAGTTGGGGGGGGGGGGGGGGGGGGGGGGTGTCGTTCTGGTTAGATAGTTCCCTTGAGAAAGATTATTTAATATTTGTCTTTCTTGCATCATTTTCAGGCGCCCTCTATCAAGATATCCAGTGCAAAACAAGCAGGATGTTGCTACAACCAAGAAGGAAGAGGATGATGATGATAACTGGGATCTACCAGAAGCAGACGCTCCATATATTTGAACCACATGACATGATCCACTTACATTGTGTACGATTCTTCACATTCTATTGTGAGAGGCTTTTTCTGCATCTGAGTTCTGTTAAGTAAAATCAATCCCTTGGACGCAGTTAGTGTATTGTTCAATTCACATTTCATTTTAAGCTATGCTATTTATTCATTTGTGCATCAAAATTTTGTTCTGCCCTTGATTTTCTGAAATCTTGCAGCAGCCTGTTTTTCTCTCCCCTCGTGAATCAATTTACCGGTCACAAAAAAAGATTCATGTCAGATAAGAAAAATATGTAAGAGTTGCATGCGAGGAAAATTTGTGTTAAAAGAAAATGTCTATTCACTGGACACTGAACTATTCTTGGTATTGAATTCCCTAGTATAGCATCTTCAAAATGAGAGAGGTTGACCTAGTTAGAAAAACCAATTGTACTAAAGTTTGCTTTTGTTTGGACTTTAGGGTGTATCAATCCCGTACCTGTAACTGCCAATGCTATTTGTTGCAGTAGTGATTAACTTCTCAGCCTTTTCTATTGTGTTTTTTTTTTTTTTTTTTAATGTCTATGGTCTTTGTCATGCTTGGCTTTTTCATCAATTTGAGCTGGAAATGTTTTTAAGTTATTGAGGACACAGACTTAACTGATCATACTATCATTGGTGGTCACTAACTATTGGGAAGTTACGTTTCTTCTCTGGTGAGGTTTCTGAATACCTTGACCTCTTTGGAACAAGACTGAACAATGGTTAGACACAGGGTATTCAAGCTGAGACTGAAAAACCTAGTCATGAAATTGAAGAAGCAATGCTGGTGGTGTGAAAATATGGTTGTGTTTTTAGAGAAAGTAATGTGCTTTTTACTTGGAAAGGAAGCAACTTGTTTTATTCATGGTTTGGGTCGAATTGTTTGAAGTTTAGCTGATTTGTATCTTAAGGGAAGAAAAATTGGAAGGAATAGGATCACTAGTTCTGAAATAACCTCAAGTCAAGACTTCCTGAGAGTAGATCAATAAGGTGGGAAATTTCATCACTTCTATTACTGAAATGCATAAGAAAATGGTCTAAACTAAATATTACTGATAAATGATTTAACAAGTGTAAATATTTCCTTTCCCCAGCTCATAAGCAGTTGTTTAACATTTCACAGTAATATTTGGCTAAGCCTTTTTGGACTTCTCTCCTTCAAAGTAGTTCATCTAATTGACTTTTATAAAGATCTTATTTTTAATCTTTTTTTAGTCTAGACTAGAGGTATCATCTATTTTTAGACTTTTGTTCATTATTAAAAAAAAAAGTTATTTTTATTTGAAGAGCTTTTCCAAAAGAGAAACCAAAAGAAAAAGAAAACTGATTCAACGCTCCCTCAGACTTGAACATTTAAGTTAGACTGAAAGGGTAACATATCAAATCAGTTCACCTAAACTGTAAGATTTGGATGAGGTGGGGGTGGGGGTATCTGCAAGGGCCTTTTTTTAATATTCTTTCTAAACACTTGAAAACTGTTTATGATTCTAACTATAATTTCTTCTGGAGCACTTCTGTGGCCACCTCAAAGCCATTTTGTCCAAAGCATTGTCACCTGATACCCGTTTTCTGAAGCGGATCCAATCATCAAGAACAATCCTCAGGTCATGAACTTTGCTTTTGAGATCATCACAACAGTTAGCTTGAATGGTATAAGCCTCCCTTAACATATCCTTATTTAGCTGACAAAACCCACCAAAATAGCTTGTATTTACAAGCTGAACACGAAAACCATACCCGTCAACTACATCATGCCATTGTTTTATTGTTGTACACAAGGACTCTTCTATGGGATCGTTTGGAAACAGAATCTTGGTCAATTTCCAATGCTTGAAGAATTCAAATGAAATGGCATTTGCTTTCAAGAAGAAGATTCCCCCATCATGCAGGTAACCTCCTCTTTGTCCATCACTTAAGTGATTACATGAAATTGTGAGTTCATTAACTGGATTTAAGTTTATAAATGGACTTCTAAGCCACAGTACATCTGCATCCTGCAAAATTGAAGTCACGTGCAACTCAAGTTAATTAATAACCATTCATCCATCATATTCTACTTCAAGCTTGAGAAATTATAACAACATACTCTTTTTCATTTTTGGCTGAAATTTTATTGACACTCATGAAATGATATAAGTCTCACTTCTTATTTAAAGAATCTTACTCATAATTTTGTGAGTCTTAATAAATTTCAGTCAATAATAGCATGTCAAAAAGAGTAACAAGCTTATTAGGAGCCATACCGTGAAAAGTATGTTGTAACCCAATCGAACCACTTCAAACAAAACGTCGTTTCTTGTCCAAGTGAATAAATTATGAACTGGGGTTGTCTTAATGGATTGTCTTTTGGTGACAAAATGATGTGGAAAGGTGGAGGGGTGGATGCAATAGGGGTGCAAGGACCTGCAGTACTCAAAAGCTTGTGGGTCCATGGTTATGATCACCAAGTGATTCAGCAATCTTTGGGTCCCTTCACCTGATTTGAAGCTTTGTAGTAAAATGTCAAGGATAGATCCAGGACTTGCCAATGATTCATCTACCATTGTTAGGAGAACTGTTTTGTCTGGCATGATAGCCTTCCTCAGCACGTTATCCAATTCTTGATTTTGTGAGTAATACTGATGCTGATAGCGAAGTAATGGTAAATTAACTGAGAACTCAAAAGTCAAATTCATTTTGAAAATTTAGTAAATATAAGCTCTTATTTAATATGCCAGCAATCAATTTTGACGTTACAAGTTCGTTCAATTAAATGTCCTTACATTATTAAAAAAGTTTGACTGCAACACCAAACTGCAATATAAACTCTTTTAATACTATAATAACAAAATTACATGATAATATTAAAAAAAAAAAAAAAACTACTCAGGCCTATTACAAATTTGAATCCTAATTAAACACAAATCGTCATGTATAGTAAGTTTATTGATGGTGTAAAAAAAATTTCACTGATGAAACATAAAAATTAAACACTTATAAATATCCACAAAAATTACTTGCTTGGAGGCAACAAAAAGAATTTTTAAGAGTCTTATTTGAATTTAAACTACAAAGAGACTAGAAGTCAAATGGCAGGACATAAAATAAGAATCCATAACAACAAAAGGATAGATAACCTTACCGTTTCTTTTGGTTATTCTGCGGGTTCATGCAAGAAAAATTGACATCTTTTTTCCTCAAATATGCTTTAGAACAGTATATGTGTCGCCCCAACACTTGACTTAAACAGAAGACAAAATATACATGCTCTCTTTTTAATCATTCACTTTTGTTAGTGAATTCAGGTGATTCACACAGTCCATAATCCATGTAAGATAAATAGTGCATTTAGAAAACGTTGGAGTACTCATAACATGTTTGGATTAGGTTAAATTGTGGGTAGAATTATTTATTTATTATTATTTATTTATTTTGGAAAACAGCTCTCTTAATTTTGATTATATGCTGTTTCTTTTATAAATTAATAATTTATTTATGTTTAAACTGATAGATGGTAAAGTTACATATACACGAATATAACTCTGCTACTGTTTCATCTTAAAATCTCATTTATCAATAACTTTGTCCTAATCAAATAAAGCTTCAACGTTTTAAGTCTACATGGCAAGTATCCTTTGTGAAAGATCTTTTAGCTGAAAACATTTATAACATGGTAAAATTAGAGCCCGTTTACTTCTGTTTTTACTTGTTAATTACAAAATTGTCACCCTGATTTTAATCTGTTTCGAATATTTGTACAATAAACAGAGAAGAAAAAAAAATGCTGTTTTTACTGTACTAATTTTTTTAAAACATTGATTGAAAACAAGTTTTATAATTAAAAAGTAAAAATAGAAAATAAAAACAAAAGTAAATGGCTCCTTAGTTCTCTCAAAACAATTTTTTCATACACAAAACTCAAATCTGAGATCAATCTTAAGAGAAATTAGACATGTGTCACCTAAACCAATCACCGATTGGTACCAAATGAAACTCCAATGCCTCAAATGATTTATATATGCAATGATGCTAATTAACAGAAACCAAATAAAAAAGAATCTACTGCAGAATACTTACAGTTGATCTAGGCTCGAACAGAACCACCTTTCTGAAACCCGTTTCCAGTGATATAGAGCAGTGATATAGAAGGAAGCATACCAGCACGATCAAGAACGCTAGGAGAGGAAGATAAAGAGAATTTCTCAATCTCAATGCTCTCATCCTTCCAAATGCAAATGATGGTTTATGGCCTCTACGCCTAACTTAATCTCAGCTTGAAAGTTAGGTGTTAAGTTTATTTGGGTGCTATCGGAAAAGAAGCCAATGTGTAGCGAGAAGACACCTTTGCATTAAAGCCAGGATCAGAGAGATTTGAGAAAAGCATAAAATATAGAAATCATATATATTCAAATGGATTGACTTATAAAAAACAGGTTGAATGAATTCAATAGGAAACAGAAAAGGGAAAGGTTTAATGCTCATATATATAACCATCCAATTAGACGCTCTGACTATTGCGCGCCTACATGCGAAATCTGATATGCTTTTGAAGATTGGCTTTATTATGGTAACTTTTGTTGACTAGGTGACCCTATGTGACTGTAATGGATGTGATTCCTACCCCGTGACCCCTAACAAAATAGGATTACCAATCAGGATCTTCAACACTCAATGCGAGATACACTATCTCCATTGGACCGTTTTCATTTTATATACACAGTAATAAAGAATAAGAAAAATGCTATATGCTCTCTCTCACTCTCGTATATATAATGTTCACACATTTAATTTTTAGTTGAAATATGTTAGCAAATTATAACTAAAGATTATCTTAAAATATATCTACGGTGTAGCTTATTAACGTACTCTAACTAAAAAATAAGTAGGTATATATTAGTAAATACTTGTGAGACTTGTTAAGATACATTTACTTGTTTTTTAGTTGAAATACATTAACGAGTTATAACTAAGATTATCTTAAAATATACTAATAGTATAGCTTGTTAACGTATTCCAGCTAAAAAACAAGTGGGTGTACATTAGCTAACATACACTCATTTGCTTTTTAGTTAGAGTACGTTAGCAAGTTATATCATTGGTGTATTTTAAAATAATTCTGGTTATAACTTGCAAACGTACTCCAACAAAAAATTAAATGGGAGTATACGTTAGCAAATCACACACACACACACACATTAAGATAATTCTGATTATAGCTTGCTAACATACTTCAACTAAAAATCAAGTACAAGTATACTTAGCAAATCACACACACACATTAAGAAAATTATGGTTATAAGTTGCTAACGTACTCCAACTAAAAATCTAGTAGGAGTATATGTTAGCAAATCACACACCACACATGCACGGGGACATATTTAGTGAGAGGACTATTTTCATATGAGAGTGAGAGGGATAAATTTAGACCATACAACCATACATGAATGATCAATATTTTATGTCATGTGACTACTTAAAAAGTTATGTTAATTTTTTAAAAAACTCACATGATTTTATATATTTTAATCTTGACCATTCATGATAAGATTTAATGATCAATATTTATTCCTCTAACTTTCATATAAAAAAGACCATCTCACTATGTACACCTCTCTCTCTCTCTCTCTCTCTCTCTCTCTCTCTCTCTCTATATATATATATATATATATATATATATATAAAATAAATATTTATTTTAAAATGCAATCAATATAGGTTGATTTGAGTCAATTGAAGGAATTTAATTAGGATTTTCTATTGAGTAAATTACCATTTTTAGTCTTTGACTTTATATGCCTCTTTTAATTTAGTCCCTAACATAAATAAAATCTCATTTTAGTTCTTTGTTAAAACATGTGTCAGATTAGTCCCCACTCCCCACAATTAATTGACATTAGTAACAACTAACAATATTACTTGGTATGTTAAGCTCCAACTTGGCACACTAAAAGTGCGTTTGATCTACTTTATTATTTTTTTAAGGTTATCTTTTCTTTAAAAGGAGTTGGGCCAAACATTTTTCATAAAAAAACTCTTTAATAAATAGTTAACTTATTTTCATAGAACAATTTTAAGAAAAAGATTTTAATTCAATTAGTAGGAAGTTTTTTTTTTATAATTTACACAAAGCTTATTCACGCAGTCCTCTCTTCAAATTTCAACTTGACCTAAATTTTTTTTAAAAAAATTCTCAATTTGAGTGCTTCACCGGCTTCTCCATTAAATAATTCTTGCATATTTTCTTTATTTTAAATTATATTTATTTATTATGAGGTTTAATTTAATTTATTTTTGAATTATTTATTTTAGAAAACTAAAAAAATATTAATTATTTTTAATTTTCATTGCATGATATAAAAGAACATTACCAAAATGAGTAAATAATATAGTTAAATAAAATTTTGATATTTTAAAATATTTATAATTTTTATTCTTTAAAATTAATTTAGATTTCAAATTTTTAAAAAAATTAATTTTTAAGTAAGATTTTGAATTCTTGATTAAAAAAATATTTAATAAATATTTTTTGGATTATTTATTAAATGCTTTTTAATATATGTTGAAATTATTGAATTCTATTTAAATAAATTATTTTTTATCTTCTAAATATAATATTGAACAATATTATAGAAATTTTTAAATATTTTATCTTTTGTATTTAATACTTAAATTTATTTTATTAATATTATATATAATAAAATATTTGTAAATCATCTTTAAAATTAATTTTTAGTAATTAAAATTATTTTTACATTTTTTAAAATTAAAAATTTTCAATGTATTCATTACGTGAAATAAAAAAAACGTTACTAAAACAAGCCAACAATATAGGTAAATAAAATTTTGATATTTTGAAATATTTACAATTTTTATTATTTAAATTTAATTTAGATTCTAGATGTTTTTTAATTTTTAATTTGTAGTTAAGTTTTTTAATTTTTAATAACAACAATATATTTATTAAATAGTTGTATTATTTATTAAATACTATTTAATATATATTGACATTATTGAATTTTGTTTAAATTAATTAATTTTATTTTATGAAAATATTATTAAACTATAATATAGAAGTTTTTAAATATTTTATCTTTTGTAATTAATACTTAAATTTATTTAATTAATATTATATACATAAAATATTTTTAAATCATCTTTAAAATAATTTTTTATTAATTAAAATAGTTTTTGACATTTTTTAATTTAAAAATTTTAAATGCATATATTTTAATACTTTTATGTATTTTTGTTGTCAATAAAATAAATTTATGTTGATTAGATTAATTTTACATAATTGTAACCAAAAATTAATTTTACGTAATATTTTTTATTTTGTCAATATATTCTTCTATTAAGCGAGACAATTAATTTCAGCATAAATTTAAAATTTTAAAAAAAATTATCAAACAACCTTTAGCTTAAAAATAATTTTAAAATTAAAAAAAATAAAAATTACCAAACAATTTCTACTTTATTTTTAAAGCTTTTGTTTTAAACTTTAACTTTAAAATAACTTTTAAACAAAAACAAAGCTGGGGCAAATATAACCTAAATTCCAACTAAGATTGCCCCACACAAAATTGTGTCTCTTTAAGGGAGAAATGAGTAAAAATTTTCAGTCACATTGACCAACTTTTATAAAATCATAAAGTCTTCATCTCCTCCCATGTTTGTCCTAAACCTCCATTAGTGTCCATTACCTAACTGATAGTACCCAAATTGAATGGCTAGCACTGAAAACAAACTCCATGTCAAGTCACAAATTATGAAGAAAGTTTCAAAGGAAGTGCGGTTTCCAAATACAACGACACATACACAAGCGAGGAAGGGGTAAGTTATGTTTTTGTGGTTTGAGAACTAAGGTGAGAACATCCACAATGACGGCAAATCCTAGTAGTCCATCCCATGGTTGTCCCAAGTAGAGGGTAGCGATGTTTGTTACTTTTTTTTAATTGACATTATTATTATTATTATTATTTACTTAATGAATGTGATTTGGTGGTTTTGTAGAGTGGTTGATATTGTAGATACTATTGTTGGGTTGACACAAAAGATAATAGTGCTTGTACTGAAACCATGGAAGATGTAGCGGTTGTACCAATAGAAAATGAAGACAATAAAATGAATATAAGTTGGAGGATCTAAAACTTGGGGGCAAAAGTTAGAACTCTCAAATGTTTTGTAATTGAGGAACGTGTCATAATTTTTGTTGTCATCACATTCCGAGTCTTGGTATATTCAAGCAAGTAAGAAATGAAATTTATATCAGTGTCAAACTCTCTATTTAAAATTTGGAACAAATGATTGCTTGTAAAATTTTTATGTAATGAAATGAATGAAAATTGTAATGTGTTGAATCAATTGTCATCAGTGCAGTGTTTAATTCTAGAAAAAAAAAAAAAAAAAAATACAACATGCACATTATTGAAAAGTGAAACCTAAAACATACAACATTTACCATCTTAATAAGGTTTTTGTCTACCTTCAACTCCTTGAACCCTTTCTCTAAGTCAAACTCAAGGTCCACCCAATAAATATTAACACAGAAGGATATTCTATATCTTTACAGTAATTTAATATACTAACCATCGTGCATGTAGATCAATTGGTAGGGTTATTCTAGCTTAACCAGTAATCTCGAGTTTAAGTCTTGGATATGCAACTGTATTAAATACTTAGAGGGAGAACTTGTGCCATTCATAATAGTCCTACCTAGCTCAAGTAAGATTGCCCCCAGTAGACGATATATATGGTCTCTACCAAAAAAAATAATTTAATATACTAAAAACATTAAGCATATCATCATCACACTCAAGCCATACATTTACTTGACCTCATTCACAGGCAAGATTATCATCATTTCCCTTAACAAAGCTACCTTCATTTGCAAAGCAGTGATTTCAAGAGTTTCAAACAATGACTAATCACCATAACTAAGAAATAACTAATTAATATTTTTTTTCACATTGCACATGCAAGACACATATATTAGAGACCACATATCCATTTAACAATAGATAAAAGACTAAAATATGTTTTACGTTCTTGTAAATATAGAATTTTTTTATTTTAGTTCGTGTATTTTTTTTTTAATTTTTGATCGTACAATATTCGTTATCACTTGTTTTTATCTCTACTGTGACAATAGAGACTAAAAACAAAAATTGCTACATTTGATACAAGGACGTAAAAGCAAAAACAAAAACAATATCACTACATTTATAAGAACTAAAAACAAAAAAATACTATATTTTACATAAATGTAAAAGCAAAACCTCTATATTAACAAGGATATAAAACATTTTGTTACTAACAATAGATTCACAATAAAAACCAAAACAGGTAACGACAAATATTGCAAAGATCAAAAACTAAAGTTTTTTTTTTTTACATGAACTAAAAACAAAAACCATTATTAGTGGAACCTCAAATATACATAAGCCTAGATTAAAAAAACTTAATGGACCCCACAAATTTGGGAAAAGTAACAAAAATCACAATCACCATACAACAAACATAGAAAAAAGATTTAAACAATACATACAATAAGGATCACATAACAAATGCGTTCAAACCCAATGATAGGACCATACACACATAGTTTAAGAAGAACATATCTATGGTTCCATACCTTCGTCCAAACCAATAATCTGACATTCTTTCCCTATGAACTTCAACTGATGAAGATGGAAAGAACACTACAACAATCAAATAGGGTCAACCTTTGTGTTGAATGAAAGTCATTCAAGGTTAAGTGTGTTTTTTCTTTTTTAGTTTCTATACTTGCATAACCAATGACAAAATTTTAATTTATCTTTAATTTCTCTTCCAATTGAAAAATGACAACGTTTGCTATTTCCCTCATGGTTAAGTTGACATTTAAGGTGACAAGTAAGTAATTGTGTTAAGTGGTACTAATGTTAGTTGGCTGCAAGAACTAAACATGATACACATTTTAGCAGGTTAGAGATTAAAATGAGATTTCAAGTTATGAACTAAATTGAAAGTTGTTGTTGCGTGAAATAAACTTGGCCAAATGGCTCAACTAGAGTTACTCCAACATGATCCCAAAATAATTCAGATGATTTTGTCAAGGGAGGGAATCTGTCTTGCAGCTATGGGTTCTTAAGCTACTTCAAAAGCGCTTAGTGTAGGTGAATGAAGAAGACAAGGATTGGATTTTATGTGAAAAATAAAGGATAAAAATAGTAAATAAAGCTGTAAAGGAAAGCAATAAAATGCAAGATAAAAGATAAATAGGTTTTGATTGATTGAGTTGTGTGTGTTAAAATTGAAGTACAAGAACTATTTATACTTAGGAATCCACTTTAGTCTATACAACCACGTTTTTCTACCTAGTAACTACCTAAATAGTGGCTAAAATTCTGCCCATCTAGTTTCCTACTCATTCAGCTAATCCTGGTCATTGGATTGGCTGATCCAAGCTTGTTTTGGCTAATCCTGGTGCATCTGCTTGTTTGAAAGTGACTTGCAACTGTTCCTACATTCTAGGCATGATCTTCCATTATCTGGTTATCCAAATCTGCTGTGTTTTGAACCTGGAATATATTGCTAACCACCTCTTATTTTTAAGGGAGTGTGGGCTTGATCATAATTTATCTTTAAATCTCCAAAAATCATGAAAAATCTTATCATATCTTAATAATTCAAATAATCTTCCATGCCAATTTATCAGCCAAATTTTAGCATATTTGCTAAGGCTTAGTTAGTCGAATGACCACTCTTTCAACTAGTACTAGAGCTAGCCAAATTACCTCTACATAGTAACCCAACTCGGCTATGGCTTAGCTAAACCAAATTCGACCTATTTCTCCCAAGTACCAATGCCCATTCAACTAAATATTGCAAGCTACATAACACTTGGTGGTCATTACTGAGGCTGCCAATCGTCGGAGACGAGTTCCCTACTCAACACTTGGTGGTCATTCAAGGGTTGGATATCAATTTTTCTAAGTCCACCAACAGCTACTCCAACTTCATCTCAGCTAACACCAATGATGCCAAACACAACATGTTTTTGTTGCATTGGTTCTACAAGTATTTCATGTGCACAACATCTAAAGCTATTGTTTCTGAGTATTCTCATTTCATCTCGTTAATCATCTTCGATAGGCAACTCACTTTGGGTTCTTTTTTTTTTCTGGCCATATTGTACCATTCCTTGTTTTTATTTTTAGAGAAAGTAAAATTAAGGTAGAGCCTGAATACTATATCTAGTCTACTGTGGTTTCTACAACTATGGATTATAGGCAATTTCTTTTAAGTTCACCATCCATACTACGGCTTCAATTGCCCATGCAGTTCTTCATGCTAGGGATGCTACCATAAGCAAATTATTACGCCCCATGCCATCAACCAACAAGAAGACCTCAGAATTTGTTGAGGCATTATTCGCCCTCCTTAGCGGCCCTTCATCTAATTTTTAGGCACCAATTGATCAACACCAAATATCAGGGTGGCTCTTTACAAAAGCTAATGTCAAACAAACAGCAAGTATAGTCTAGAATCGCATTCTCAGCTGGGGGCGCATTTTGACAACCAGAGACTTGCCGTATGGGTAAAGTTGAATTCGCGCAATAATAAGGTATCAATTGAACCCTATAATATGTAGTGTTTCACCCGTCAATTCGACTTAATATAGGCCATTCCTATGAACTATGACATCTGGTCGACTCCTTTGGTCCTCCCTCAACTGACAACTATAGAGATAGTGTTGCTAACTCAAGGCAATTCCCACCAGTTGAATGCTTTCTAGTTTTTTCATTTTCCTCGGCAACTAAGTGCCACTTCGGAATTTATTAACTGGTGGCCAGAGGTTAGGAGCAAGATGTTCTTCGAGTTAGTGCCCCACTACTTGAGACATGTATTAGCTACTGCTTTGGCTACCCCTAGAAATCCAACCATTATAGAACCTGCTCCACTGAGGATTCATCTTCTTGCTGCCAAGAGTCAACCTGTTTCGGCTTCCTCCAAAAGAACAATGTTAGCTACCAAGAAACCTTTTGTTTCGGCTGTTAGAGGTATAAAGGTCTTCCTGTTTAGTTTGGCTTATTTTCTTTACACTTTATCTCACCTAACTGGACTACAGGAAAAAAATCCAATGAACCAATTGATGTGGAGGAGACTCTAGATTCAGCAGATCTTGTGCCCATTCCAGCTCTGACTTCTTCTAGGTGTCGAACTCATGCTTCAGTTGCTGCTTCGGCTGCTAAGACATCTTCCTCTCCTACCAAGGTACTAGCTTTAATCATTCATTTATGTTTTCACTATGCTTTATCTTGTGGCTTATATATTCCTTTCACCAGAGAGTCAAAACTCCCCCTGTTGCTGCTTTAGAAAAACCGAGACCAAGACTCATCAAAGCAAGTACGATTGTAGGGTTAGCCTTCTTGCCTTTACTTTATGAATTCTGTCGGTCAATGCATTATAACTAACATTCTCATGATTTAGCAGTCTTCGCTATAGCAAATCTCCCCAACCATGACAGCTTCCCCTACTACTTTGGTTTCTCCATCTTCAGCTCGCTCAACCAAAACACAAAAAAGGTACCCCACATGTATCCAACAAAATGGTTATGCAGTACTTCACGTCATCAGTGCCTACTCAGTCGCCTTGTTTTGAATTGTCTCCAATCTACCTCCACTTGGATCATGTTGCCAAGTATTTAAATGAGGAAATCCAAAATGATTCCAAGATTATTACTTCCTTTCAGTTGTAGTTGTTCAAGCTTTTACGTTTGGCAAGTGTTCTCGAGGCCAACAGGAATGTTTTCAATGATATGGCTCTTTAGCTAAAAGATATAGTATTCAGCTATCCCATGCATAAAAAGAGGTATGATCTAGCCTCAGTCAGCCTGACTCGACTCAATAATCTGCAAAAGCAGAAAACTGAACTTCAAACACACTTTCAAGCCGTAGAAGCTGAGCGACAAGCCGATTTGGAAGAGCAAACCCCCATGAACCAGAGGATTAGTGAGTTGACTATTGAGCTAAACAGGATCCAAAAAGAGTTAGCTGGACTGTAACCCAAAATGGAGACGCTAAACACTAAAATTAATGCTAGTGCAAATCATCGTGTGTAACTCTATCACTAATCTGTGTCATTGGATGGTGAGATCAGCTATCTCCTGCAGTAGAAAGAAGCCTTTGACTGAGACTTTAGATGCGAGGAAAAGGCTTGGCCACCAACAGGGAGGCTTGGGCCAATCTCATCACCTTTTGGAAGGGGTGCGAAAGCAGATTAATGCCCCTTCAGCTAACGCAGAGCCATCGCAATCAGTCAAATTAGAGACTTTGGCTCAATTAGTGCCTGTAGCAGCTCAAGCTGAAATGCTTCCAACTAATCCTACTCCAGCTGAGAATCCTATGCATGATTCGGCTGCCAAAGATTAAGCACTTCATTTTGTTTAGTTTTTTTCTTTTACTTAACCATAGCTAGGTGGCTGGCTTGTAGCCATTGGTTTAGGACTATTTGCTTTAGGACTCTTTTTGCATGCCTTCCCATATAGAAAGGTAATAACGTTTCAAGAATTTGCCATTAATGCATCTATTTAGCTCTTCATCAGTGATGTCAACTAATCTACACACACCATTACTAATTTCTTTGGTTACGATAAATAGGGCTTCCCAGTTTGACAACCATTTTCCAAACTTAGGATCTTTTAACCTAATTGGCAAAAACGGTTTTCAAAACCAAATCACCTTTGACAAATGCCTTCGGTTTAACATGCTTGTTGTATGCTTTCTCCACTTTTTGCTTGTTTAGCCGAATATTATCCAGTACCATTAGTTGATCTTCATTAACTGAGTCCCATTCAGCTAGCATAGTCTATTGATATTCATCAATGTTTAATGAATGTTGCTTCGCCACCCTTAATAACTGGACATTAATCTCAAATGGCAAGACATCTTGACCATAGGTGAGCCTAAATGGGATAAAACCAGTCGCCTTAGATTTAGAATTTTGGCAAGCCCACAATACTTCATGTAACATTTCGTGTCACCTTTTCAGCTTATCTTCAATGTTCTTTTTAATCATATCTATTAAGATTTTGTTGGTGGCCTCAACTTGCCCATTCGCCTTAGCATAATATGGTGTCAAATGAATCAACTTGATGTTATATTGCTTTGGAAAAGCCACCACCTTATCTCTTGTAAACATTGTTTGTTGATCAATAGTAATTGTTTCAAGGATGCTGAATCAGTATATAATTTGGCTTTGGATGAACTGAATGACATCTCTTGAGTCACATTCACCATGCATTGAGCTTCCACCCGCTTGGCGAAATAATCAGTTGCCACTATGACAAAGGCATGTCACTTAGGAGAAAGTGGGTATAACTTTTCTATGAGATCCATAGCCCAACCTTTGAAAGACCACAATTTAATGGTGGAATGCATCTCTTTGGCTGATACCCTTTGGATAGGACGATGCCTTTGGCACTCTTCACACTTTCTCGCATACTGAAAGCAATCGACTATAATAGTTGGCCAACAATAACCATGTCTATTGATTAGCCACTTCATTACAGAACCTGACCTATATGACCCACAAATGCCTTCATGAACCTAGCCCATCACCTTAAGTGATTCATCTTTGCTAATGCACTTAAGCAGGACTCCATTCACACTTCTTCTATACAATTTGTCATCTACCAATATATATTTTAGTGCCTTTTGTTTGAACTTGAAGTCTACTTTAGCTGAAGGATTCTGTAGATAGCTAACTAGCTCTTTTTGCCAATCGTCCATTTGAGCTACTTCGACTGATAAACATTCATTCAATTGGTAATCTTCCAATTTGAATTTGACTACAAGCTCTTTGTACCCAGAGGCTTGTTGGGCTAAATCGTTTGCCTCTTCATTATTTTCCCTAGGAATATGCATCATTGTTACATCGACAAACTGTCATAATAAATTGTTCACCATTTCATAGCTCTTTAATAGAGCTAGAGGTTGCACTTATATTCTTTAGTCAATTGCTTGATAACTAATTAAGAGTCACCCATCACTTGAATATATTTGGCCCCCATGGTTGCCAAAATTCCAAGCCCCAAAATCAAGGCCTCGTATTTGGCTTGATTATTGGAATACTCAAGGTTTGGCTAAAGTTTTCCCTATAAGATTAATGATGGTAACCCCTACGCCTACCCCTTTTCTAAATCCTAGATCCATCAAACATTAAAGTCCAAGGTTTCAAGTCAATGCCTTGGCTGCCTTTGGCTAAAGTATTTTCTATTGTAACATAAAGGGTGTTGCACGAGGAAGTCAACCAATGCTTGGCCTTTAATGGCTCGTAGCGATACATATTTTAAGGCAAACACATTTAACTTAATAGCCCACTTCATAAGTCCTCCCTACAATGCTGGCCTATTAAGTAAATACTTTACAATATCAACTTTGCACATAACAAGTACTTCATTCGACAATAAGTAATACTTGAGTTTTGTACAAGCATAAAATAAAGATTAACAAAGCTTTTTGACTAAAGTATACCTAATCTCAGCATCATGTAACAGTCAGCTAAGATAATATACAACTCGTTCGGTACCATCCTTGGTGTCCTAGGATAATAAGCAACCAATGGACTCTTCAACAGTCAAAATATACAGCTTTAGAGGTCTTCCTTGCACTAAAGGGACTAATACTGAAGGATTAGCCAAAGCATCTTTAATCTAGTTAAAGGTCTTTTATTATTCAGTTCCCTAAATCAGCTCTTTAGCATCGTTCAGCTTTAGCAAGGAGAAAATCCTTTCATCTTCCCAGCTGAATTAGCTATAAATCTTCCCAAGAAGTTGATTTTCCCACTGAGGCTCTACAATTCCTTCTTGTTTCTAGAGGGCCTAGCTTCTAACACAGCTTTGGCTTTATTCTTGTCGATTTCAATCCCTTGCTTATATACTAGGAAACCCAAGAAGTTTCCAGCAAAAACTCCAAAGGCACATTTAGCAAGGTTCATCATCAAGTTATGAAAGCTCATCCTTTGTAAGGCTTGCTCTAAATCTGCCAGATGTTGATCAAATTTCCCATACTTAACCACCACATCATCTATATAAACTTCCATGCTTTTACTAATCAGCTCATGGAAGATAGCATTCAAGGCTCTTTGGGAGGTTGCTCTAGCATTTTTTAAGCCGAATGGCATAATTAGCCATTCAAACACCCCCTATTACCGCAGGGCACCTAAAAGTAGTCTTGTGTACATCCTCTTCGAGTACGAATATCTAATTGTAGCCTAACCATCCATGAAAGTGTGGATGCCATAATTAGTTGTGTAGCATCAACGAGCATGTTGGCTACATGCATAACATATTTGTCCTTCAGGGTAATTAGGTTTAAGTTCCTGAAGTCGACACAAATTCTTACTTGGCCTTTTTCTTAATTACAAGAACGATGTTTAACAACCATTCAGGATACCTTGCTATTCTTGTAAAGCCTGCCTTTAGTAACCTCTCTACTTTTATTTTGATCTAAGGCATTAGCTAAGGATTAAATCTCCTAGGTGTTGCTTATGCAGCTTGTATCCCTTCTTAATCGGCAATCAGTGCTCAGCCAATTCTCTAGAGAGACCAGGCATTTCATAAGTAGTCTCACACAAAACAACCTTTATATTGTTTGATGAGCCTAATCAACCAATTCTTCTCGGTTTTGGCTAACGAACCACTAACTTTAGTCATTATGGGTTCATTAGTCATTCCCAAATTCATCTCCTTGAAAGGGTCTTGTGCTTCAAATGCGGGCATCTTTCTTGGTGTGGGTGATTCAAATCCCTACCTCTCAGTTGAACTAGCTTCGTCTTACCTCCAAGTCTCTTCGGCTGACTTAGAGGAAATATTTTATATTCAAAACTCTGCCCCCCAGGTGTTAACTCGTCCAACTTCTCTTCCTTATGGTCTTGATTAAACTATCCTATTTTCAGCTATAAACAAGGTCAACCGATTCAAAAGGTCCTCTAGGACTTGGTTCTGCTTACTCATTGATCCTTGGTCTGTAGGTTGTGGGTTGGCTTGAAGCCCCACGTTGAAGCCTTAAGAAGTTAAGTTGCATGCCCCTTCCCAAGAAACTTTCTCATATCCTTCGAGAATTCTTATCCACCACGAAAAAGGCCAAACTAAGGCTCTTAGATACCACAATGATTTCGGCCACCAATACCCCTAAGGTTGTAGTAGCCTTACTTGTAAAATTAGTCATCTTTATGTTTGTAGGCACCAAATCCTCTTTTGCTTTGCCTAACTTCTTCATGGTGCATAATGGCAAGACATTCAGCACTGCCTTGTCATCAACAAATACTCGGCTAACTTGCTTGCCATTAATGTGAGCTTAATATACAAAGGCTAAAGATGTCTCACCATTTCGTCAATAAGTTTGCTGAATACCATCTCTTTTAGACTACTAGCCGAAGCGTCAACCAAAATGGCCCATTTTGCCTCCTCAGTAAACACATCACCTTCTAGGTTGTACAGCTGGTCATCACTTGCCGAAAATTTGCTAAGAATAAGGCTTAACACGTTGACTTCAACTAACAGAAAGCTAGCTCCTCATTCAGTAGGCTATCAAGTAGAGAGTCGTCCAACACCTAGTCAGGTATCTGCTCCTCTTTATTGTCACTCGGCTCCTCAAACTCTTTTAACAATCCATGTTCCATGTCATTCAACATATCTTTGCTTGGTTCAATATTCGACTGAGCCAAACCATTAGCAAGGTATGCCAAATCTTACTGCTTAGAGGCACCAAAGGCTTTCTCTAAAGCCTCATCTACCTTAGAAATTGACACTTCTTCCTGGTCTTTCTCTTTCAGCTAACTCAATGCCACAAGAGCCTGCTTCACTTTTTATATAGCTCTCATTCTCTGTTGCCTCCTCTTTTGGGTGCAAGTCAGTTTTTTCAACCGAACTACCTACTTCTTATTTTGTCGATTAAGGGTCTATTGACCTTTGTTCACACCCTGCTAAAGGCTTCACCATCTTCTGAGGTTTGAAATCCTCATTCCTCATAATGATCCGTAGGGTCCTCATGCCATTTTCCACATTGAACTCAGCCACCCTCTTCTTTCCCTTTGGGATAGGCTCACCACCAATATAAGAAAGCTCTTCAGCTGCCTTCTTGCTCACATGAATTTGCTTTTTCATATCATTAAACATTTGTTGTTCCTTAGCCCTAGCTAATGCACGCCTCATTTTAGTTGTCTTAGGCCTTGAAAGCATACAAGGCCAGCAACATATCTCATATTCGAGGAGGACCCCTCAAGGGGAGGTTTCCATGCTAGCTTGTCAAACACACTGAGTCGAGCTTAGTGGAGAGCCCAAATTCCCCAAGGCATAATCAACATGTTCCTTAACTTTTCGAACACGCTAGGTCTAGCTATCTCATGCTCAGCTCTAGAAGCTTTTGGCTTCCATACTTAGCCAGAACCCTTCTTCTTATGCTTTTCTTTGGAGCAGGATACCATATTGATGTCAATAGTCGAGAAAGGGTCGATGTTAATGGTCATTTATCCTTTTGTCAATAAGCTTAGACCTTCCTTCTTTCACAGCCTTTTAAATAGATTACCGAAACACCACACAATTTCTTATGGAATGATTGTATAAGTTGTGCCATTTATAATACTTCTTATCCTTTAGCTCTTTGGTAGCCAGGAATTTTTGCCCATCCATTAACCGAATCTGCTGGTCCTTCAGTAAGCAATCAAAGATTTGGTCGGCTTTGGAGATGTCAAAAAAGTATTCCATTTTGTCCCTTAGAGTATTAGCCCCCTTCCCCTTAGCCTATTTTAGGGCTAGACATGAGTATGGCTTGCCTCTGAGAATTTCAGCTACCATTACCTCAACCTCTAGGTCAACTGATACATCACCATACTCCTCTATGTCTACAATAAACACCAAATGAAGGCCTTTACCCCTGCTGGCTCATCTATGCTCCTTGTCCATAAAGAACTGCTCAATTCGAATAGCCTTGGAAACTAACTAATTCAAATCAGCACACTATTTGGCTACTAACTTCTCCCTCAACTAAGGGTGCATGTTCCCTATAGCCATAGCAACATATTCAGCTTTAGAGATTTGTATAGAGCACCTGCTGACCATCTTCTTGAACCTCTCAATGAAATCCATTACTAATTTGTTACCTTGTTACTTGAGTTTCATTAAAGTAGCTATGGTAACTTCTAACTGAGGCTTGTAGAAGTGGTCATGGAAGCACCTTTCTATATCAGCCTAGTTTTGCACCAAATTAGGGGGTAAAGAAGACTACCAAGTAAAAGAAACTAATGTTAGGGACAATGGAAATAGCTGAAGCTTGTGGTACTCATTCTAGTTTCCTTCCCCACATTGAGCTGTAAACCTGTCAATATGCTTCATAGTAGATTTGCCATCTTTGTCAAAAAAAAAAAAAAAGTGGTGAAGTCAAGTGTTCTAAACCCTTTCAGTAGTGGCATCATCCTATCCACCCACTTAAGATAGGGTACACTTCTTTCCATTGGTTTCAATTGAATGTTGAAATACTTACGCATGGTTTCGACTATTACTTTTGGGTTAATTAACTGAGGTGGAGTCAGTTGAACACCACTCGACATAATAAGCCATACTGGCTTTTTAGATAAAAGTACCTTCTATGGAGGTATCTATTTAGCAACAAGGTTAATATATTGTTGGTTCGATGGGATGGGGTTCCATGACTGCTCACCTATGCTGTCACATAAATGCTTATATAAGGCATCTCCCATACCAGAAGCAACAAACCCACTAGGTCCACTATTAACTGCCTATGTATTCATTCCGCCAACTGAAGTACTCAGCTAAGCGTATGACATTCTAATTGATCATATTGCATTCGATGCCCTTTTTCCAAATTTACCTGCACAGTTTGCACATCAGGCTGATTAGAGTAATCACCTACCACTTGCCCCCCGAGATTGGTAGTAGTGAAGGCATGATATGGACTGGAAAACTAATTAAGGGGTGCCAAATTAACATAGTTCGACTGGCTCCTTAAAGGAAACCCTACCTGAATCGAGTTCGACTAGACTGGCAAACCTAATACTACTTAAACAACATTTGGCTAGACCACCTAAGGAGGTCTCACCTAAATGTAACTCAGCTGGACCAAGAATGAAGCTCCTTCCTGAGTATATAGTGGTACCTAGGGAGTTTCGGTTACTGTTACCTAGCCTTGAAATAAGAAAATGCGCACAAGAAAGGGGGGTTGAATTGTGCATTTAAAAACTTTTCGAAAAAGGTAGATCAGTCTAAACAAAGCGTTTTTAAGAGAAGGGATAGAGATAAGAAAACACAGAAAGCTTTATACTAGTTCACTCAACCTGAGCTACCTCCAGTCCCTTCAACCAGAAGGTTTCTACTAACCAATCTTTGGTTACAAGTATTGTTCGTGGCCTCTTCAGGCTTTACAACGCAATCTACCCAGATTGCTTAACCCAAGTATTCTTTTTACACTAAGCCTCTCTAGGCTTTCACAACGCTCAAAAAAAATTGAGGAAAGATCGACTCACGTAGTGAGGATTTTAAAACTTAGACTTAGGATCACTTTGACAATTTTTACAAACAAATTGACTATCGTCCACTGGACGCTCTTGACAGAAAATCACAGAAGAAAGTATATGATATTGTTTTAAACAAGAATCCACCTATCTCCGTTTTTTTTTTGCTTTTTTTGTTGATGCGCGTATATATACGATCTTTAGGAAAAAGATCCGTTACAGATATCTTGTCTCTTCACATGATGAGGCGCGTGCAGTCTATCTTTTCAAAAAGGACAGGCGTGGCAGTTGAAGACTTGCACTACAAGAAAAGTTTCAGTGCTGTGCTGATAGTCTGTTCTTCTGAACTTTCTTCATCTGTCTTGTTGGCTTGATAAGTTGACTAGCTTTACCCATTCTACTGTGCTTTTGTACTGACTTGATGTTGATGTTACAAACCGTTTTGAACATTAGCTCATTGAGTGGTGCTGTGTAGGCTTCAAGGCGGATAGACATGATTGATATTCATAATGAAAAGCTCAGTCATTTTGAATATATGAATACTGGAGATTTAGACAATCGCCTTCGGTCTGTTCATCTGGATGGTCTTTGATCGCGTCTTACTGGACGGTCTTCAAAGTGTCCACTGGATGGTCATTGTTGCATCAACTGGACGGTCCTTCTTGGCGAGTCTTCGTCTTTCGCTGTGATAAGGTTAGTTTATACACACAAATATAAACATTAATAAGCTTTGTTATCTTCAAAACATTGAGGGTTTAGACGCTTCTATGTCTTTGGTTCCAACAATCTCCCCCTTTTTTATGATGACAAACCTTATTAATTAATTAATTTTTATTTTTTTTAAGTAAAGAAGCGTAAAACGAAGTTTTCGAAAGACTTACTATACTCCCCCTGAGTCGGATATACCAAGTATTAAGCATATTATATAACAGATGGAGCAATATGTGAAGTAAATCATATCAACTTTTTATTTAACTATTCGGAGCATAGAATCTGACAAGAAAATATGTACACACAAAAAAATAAAAACTATATATATAAAAAAAAACTTAAAAAAAAATGCTTCCATAATGTTTTCTCCCCCTTTGTTATTATCAAAAAGAAGGAGTCGTCATCACAGTCACTGTGGCGACGGTGGCGGAGGAGGAGGTTGAGAAGGATGGAGAAGGGCTTGTTGGTTCTGAAGAATTTGGTGCAGAAGAGTGAAAATGGGTTGAAGTTGAGTGGCGACATATTGTTGAACGGCAGGGTCAACAGGTGGGATGGTTGAGGGGGCAGTAGTAGAAACAGGGAGGCTGGCGGAGGTTTGGGAGCCAGGAGTAGGCGGTGGTGGAGGTGTAGGTGAAGCTGGTGGAGAAGGTGGAAGAGTTTTAGAGGGAGAAGGAGGTGCTTCTAGGAACTTGAGGTTCGACACGTCAAGTTGATAGGGGCGAGGAGGGTTCCAAGGGTAGGGTGGTTGGAAGGTGTTGATATGCGTAAGAGCAGCAATCATTGTATATAAGATAGAAGTTTCCGTACCAAGGAGTGGACGCGCATCTGGTGGACGGACAAAGGCAGCAGAGGTGTCCGAAAAGTGAAAGACACGAGCTGGATGCTGCGTGACTACATAGTCCGTTGCAGTTGGGATATCGGCCTTGTCGTCTGTGGAGACACCACTGCTGGACGCTTCCTGTTCGCATTGGAACATATGTTGATGCCAGAAGCGTTCAACATCCACCTCGTCCATGTCTGTGTGAAGACGTTGAGCTAAAAACCATTCACGGGAATGGGTTGGGTTATGTTGAATTTCAGCTCTGGACGAGAGAGGTAAAGACGATGCCTTGGTCAGAATCTTCTCCTTCTTGTGATTTTCATCAATGATTGGCAATCTTGGGCATATTAGGTCGGGTTGGATGCGGACGGTTGTGGAAGGTCGAATATGTTGGGATGGGGGAATGAAAAGCTGATTTTTTAGGAATGCTGAGCTTTTAATAGTGTTGCAGAACATATGCTCAAAGACAGATGGAAAGAATCCATCTTCTTCCAAATCCAAGGGCCGAAACTTCAAATCTGTAGGCCTTAGTTGGATAATCTGTTTGTCCGTTCGTCCCCGTTGTTGTTGAGCTTTTTTTGTGTCTTCGACTGGAAGTACTCTGTGTTGAAGTACTCCAGAAGGATGAGCATTTATGCGCCAAGCTCATACAACTTTCGGATACCTTCGTCTGATAAACCGCTTGAGCGGCAGGTGTTCAATGGCTCCAGGAGGTAGTGTCAGGTATTGCTCAGACGGCTGATGGACGTAGTCTTCCATTTACTTCTCCATATTTATTGGAGAATAGTCAAAGCCAAAGTCTGGCTCGGGAAGCTCTGGACGTAGAACGATTGCATTGTCATCCAAGAAGTTTTGAGCATTTCCGTCAACAAACAACAGAGGCTGTTTCTTTTGGTTTGAGCCAAGGTTTCTGAGAGAGGGGTAGGAAAGGGGATGATGGTTGAGGAAGGAGATGATTTAGGAGGCTTTATGGAGAGGTTAGTTTTGGAGATGCCGAGAGTGGGAATGGTGCAGGTGTAACCTTCATCACCAGGTAACAACATTCCTGGTTCAGGTGTAACTTGTGTTTCGGTTTGTGGTAAGGTGAGAGGTTCATATGGCTCATCAATAATGGATTCTATAACAACATTGTCAGGTTCATCAGCAACAGCAAGAGAGGAAATCTTACGTTTCTTAGACTGTGTTTCCCCTGTCAGTGTGTCTGCCTATCGTTTGGGTGAGGTGGATGGATGGGATAGTGGTTGAGCAGCAGCAGCATTAGTGGCAGCTTTCTGTTTCTTGACGAGCTTGCCAATGGGCTCATCGTCTTCGTCATCAGAGGCGACGATCAGTTGTCTTTTTGTGGGAGGAATAGTTGGTGCAGCAGATGGAGCAGATGAGCAACAGGAGCAACTACAAGTGGAGCAGGTGAAGCTGAAGGTTGTTGAGTTTTGAACCTTGTAGCTCTGGCCACCTGCGCCTTCGACGTCCTCCTTCTGGTGGACGGTCTGGCAACTATAGGGTTCTCAAACAGTACCTCGTCGTCCATAGGTGCAGCATGCTGGACGCTTGGGGCTACTGTTTGTAAGGGTGCCATCTCAACTGCTTCTTCTTTGACGTCCAAGAGTTTGGACGTGGTTTCTAAAGGCTTCAACACGAACCCAGCCTTCATCTGTGCAACGTTGTTGCGTCCGAACGGCAGTTGGGTGAATCTATGTCCACCACCCAAAATCCTTATTTTGTTTTGCTCCCCCAAAGACAAAGCAAAAAAGGCATGGAACACCTGCTGTTGCTAGAAGATTCTGTTGAGAAGGGCGGCATAGGTGCTCTGGTCGCGCTCTCCGCGTCCTCTCATGGTCCTGAAGATGTTGCTTAGGATGAGGTGCGGTAAGTTGAACTGTTGTCCAGTGATCATGTGGAATAGCGCGAACTTGTGTAGGAAGGTGACGCTGTCCTTGGATCCAGCTTTGTAAAGAATTCCTTTATTCAGAAACTGCTGGAATATCTTCCCTTCTTTTGTCAGCTTGCTGTACTCGACTGGGCCTTGTCCTTCGGGACCCATCGGTGCAGCGTTGACTGTGTCATGCCCTCCAAAGGTATCTTCCCAGCCATTTTTGATGCAGGACCCAGCCCGTTCACATCCAATGGCTTGGGCGGCGGAGCCTAGGTCTAGAGTGACCTTGACTCCCAGGGCGGTTCCAGTAATCTCTGTCTTTGAAAATACAGCAGAGTTCCAGAACTGTCGGATAAGTTCTGGGTAAATGATTTCGTTCAGATGGAAATAGTTGAGGATGCCACAACTGAGCAGATTGTCTTTTACAGACACCCCCATGTCGTTGAGAGCTTGTATATCGAAGCAGCTCTCGATGAGAACGACAGCTTTGTTTAGGCTCTCCACACGAGCCATGGCCTTTGCAGCGAGACCAGCTTTTTCGGTTGCCATATCTGAGAGCTTGAAGAGAGTTTTAGGGTTTTGAGAAGATGATAAGTTTAGGTGGATTTTGAAAAGAAGTGAGTATACGAGTTGGGCTTGAGTGTATATGAAGAAACTGAAGGGTTTTGCCTTTTTGGCGATTCTTTTACTTTCGAAGAGAGAGGTGATGTGTAATAAATGCTGGCTTAGGCGCGTACGTATCTCAAGGTCGGTTATACGGCGCATGAGTGACTCAGACAGAGAAAACATTTATTTCAAATCTTTTTCAGAGAAAACATGATTGAGTACTAATAATAATGCACACACAATTTAAAGTTATTATGGAATGCGAAAATATATGCAAGTAAAGGTAGTTAAAAAAAATGTAAGTGGACGCTATGAAAACATTTGACGTTGTGAATTTATTAGACGCTACTGATCCTTGGACGATCAAGGCATGTTGAACAAAACTATTCATTTATAAATTTCATACCTAAAAGATCTCGAATATGGATGAGTTTATCTTCAGGAAGGGGTTTTGTGAATATATCTGCCAATTGATTTTCAATATTAATAAACTGAATATCAACAACTCCCTTCTGAACATAATCTCTTATAAAATGATGTTTTACTTCAATGTGCTTTGCCCTAGAGTGCAAGATAGGATTTTTTGACAGATTTGTAGCAGCAGTATTGTCACAAAAAATAGGAATTTTACTCTCGTAGATACTGTAGTCTTGTAACTGATGCTTGATCCATAAGATTTGTGAGTAACAAGACGCAGCTGAGACATATTCTGCTTCTGCTGTTGATAGGGCAATTGTTCCTTGTCTTTTGCTCGTCCAGGAGACTAGATCTCCACCAATGAGGTGACATCCTCCGCTGGTGCTTTTGCGTTCTATTCTATCTCCCGCATAGTTAGCATCGCAGAAACCAACTAATCTGTATTCTTTGGTTGACTTAAAACATAAACCAAGATTAGTGGTTTTCTTTAAGTATCTAAAAATTCTTTTAACTGCTGTTAGATGAGTTTCTCTAGGGTCAGACTGAAAATGAGCACATAGACATACACTGAACATAATATCAAGTCTGGACGCTGTGAGATATAAAAGAGATCAAATCATACCTCGATATGTAGATTGATCTACCTTTTTAGAAGAGTCGTCCAGGCTAACTATTGATGACGGATGCGTGGGTGTACTCATTTCTTTTGCATCGTCCATCTTATACCTTTTCAGAAGTTCGTTGACATACTTTGTCTGATGTATGAATATTCTATTTCCAGTCTGTTTTACTTGCAGCCCTAGGAAGAACTTTAGTTCTCCCATCATACTCATTTCGAATTCCGCTGTCATAATCTTAGAAAAATCCTTGCATAACTGGTCAATAGTAGCTCCAAAAATAATGTCATCTACATATATCTGTGCAATAATGAAATGTGTTTTGACGTCTTTGCGAAAAAGAGTGGTATCTACTTTTCCTCTAGAGAACCCATTTTCTAAAAGAAAAGAGCTTAGCTTTTCATACCAAGCTCTTGGGGCTTGTTTAAGACCATACAAAGCCTTTTTAAGTTTGAAAACATGTTTGGGAAAAGTATCACACTAAAAACCAGGAGGTTGTTTCACATAGACTTCCTCGTTTATTATGCCATTTAAGAATGCACTTTTTACATCCATTTGATAGAGCTTCATATTTTTATAAGCAACAAACGAAAGTAAGATGCGAATGGCTTCTAGTCTAGCTACTGGTGCAAAGGTTTCAGTAAAGTCTATACCTTCTTGTTGAGAGTAGCCTTGTGCTACAAGTCTTGCTTTATTTCTTACCACATTTCCGACTTCATCAAGCTTGTTGCGGAATACCCACTTTGTTCCAATGATAAACTTGTCCTTGGGTGCGGGAACTAACATCCAGACATCATTCTTTTCAAATTGACTAAGCTCGTCCTTCATGGGACTAATCCAGCCGTCGTCCAAGAGGGCTTCGTCTACTGTCTTTGGTTCCAGTTGAGAAATCAAGGCAGTTTGAGCTTGCTCCTTGAAGGTCGATCTTGTCTTAACATAATCTTGAACGTTTCCAAGAATTTGATTTTCTGGATGATAGGTCTTCATTTGCCGGGAGCGTCCAGTTGGTTCTCTTTCTTCTATTTTTGGATCGTCCATTTGATCTCTGGACGCTGAAGGTCTGGCATCGTCTAGTTTCATATCTGCAAAAGAGTCGTCTAGCTCTGATATTTCATTATCACGCTTTTTGTCATTAAATTTAACGTGGATGGCTTCTTCCATTGCCAAGGTTCTGGAATTGTAAACTCTATAAGCCTTAGATGTTTCAAAATAGCCTAACAGTAATCCATCATCACACTTTGAATCAAACTTACCAAGGTCGTCCTTAGTGTTTAGAATGAAACATTGACATCCAAAGGGATGAAGATATGATATGTTGGGTTTTCGTCCTTTCCACAGTTCATAGGGAGTCTTTTTCAGAAGAGGTCTTATGAAAATTCTATTTTGTAAGTAACAAGCAGTGTTTACAGCTTCAGCCCAAAAATGCTTAGGAGTTGAGTTATCGTTTAGCATGGTTCTAGCCATTTCTTGCAATGACCTGTTCTTTCTCTCTACCACACCATTTTGTTGTGGTGTTCGTGGTACAGAGAAGTTGTGGAGAATTCCGTTCTCCTCACAGAACCGTTGAAAACATTCGTTTTCAAACTCTCTTCCGTGATCACTTCTTATTGAAGCTATACTAACACCCTTTTCGTTTTGTGTCCTTTTGCAGAAAGTAGAAAAGATTTTGTAAGACTCATCCTTGTGTTTTAAGAACATCACCCATGTCCATCTAGAGTAGTCATCTACTATGACTAGTCTATATCGTTTTCCGCTTAGGGAGGCTGTTCTAGTTGGACCAAACAAATCAACATGTAATAGTTCAAGAGGTCTAGATGTGGAAACAGTATTTTTTGATTCAAAAGAACTTTTTACTTGTATCCCTTTTTGACAAGCATCACAGAGAATATCAGACTTGTATGCAAGATTTGGAAGTCTTCTTACGAGGTTATGCTTATATAGCTTTGAGATTAATCTCAAGCTTGCATGTCCAAGTTTCTTGTGCCAAATCCTTTGATTTTCTTTGATGGATACTAGACAAGATACATTTTGATTTGTGAGGTCAACTAGATCAATCTTATAAAGATTGCTTTGCCTCTTGGCAGAGAATAATATGGATCCATCTAGATTCTTGACAGTGCATTTGTCTTTGTCAAAGGAGACATTGTGTCCACTGTCACATAATTGACTTATGCTCAGTAGATTGTGTCTGAGACCTTCAACATATAAAACATTTTCAATAGAGGGAAAGGAATGCTTACCGATTGTTCCTATACTTATGATCTTTCCCTTCTGGTTTCCTCCAAAGGTGACCCACCCACCATTCTTGGGTTGTAGGCTTTGGAACATACACCTTTCTCCCGTCATGTGCCGTGAGCAACCACTGTCCAGGTACCATGACTGGATCTTCTTTCTATTGTCAAGCAAATCTACAACAGGTATTATCATAGACTTAGGTACCCAAATGGACTTGGGTCCTTTTTTGTTAGTTTTGAAGGCATTGGACGCCTTCTTTGTTAGACGATATCTACAACGTGTTGATTCATGCCCATTCTTTCCACATATTTTGCAAAAGGTTATATTTTTACCAAGATTGTGGTTTTCTTCTTTAACAAAACCAAGTCCAGATTTGTCATGAGGACTTCTTCTATATGATAGGATTTTATCTAGATTTTTAGTACAATTGACAAATTTAGACAAACTTTCTTTTAGATGAATGACTTCTTTTTGAAGTTCTAGGACTTCATAAGAAGATGTCTCCTCTGAAATATGTTTAGTTTTCAAAACTTCATTTTCTTTCAAAACATTTTTATACTCTTCGTTGAGCAAATTGAAATCTTTTGTTATTTTTTAAATTTTCCTTTTCAGTTCTCTATATCCTACTGAAAGAGTTGAAGAGTTGGCAAGCAGATCATTATAGGCTTCTTGCAGGGAGATTAAGTTGTCGAAGTTTACCTCTTCGTCTTGCTCATTGTCTGAGCTATCAGAGCTTGTTCCTGCCATGAGACACAGGTTGGCTTCTTCTTCTCCTTCTTCATCTGATGAAGATAGGTCCATGTCTTCCCAGGTAGCCATGAGACCCTTTTTCTTGGAGAATGTCCTCTTTTTGTTTTTCTGTAAACTGGGACATTCAGCTCTGAAATGTCCAGGCTTCTTGCATTCATAGCATACTGAAGGAATATTTTCTTTTGGAGTTTTGTTGAATTTCTTTGTGAAGTTTTGGGCTCTTGATCCTCCTTTCTTCCTCCACATAGCCTGAATTTTCCTTGAAATGAAGGATATCTCATCCTCATCAAAATCGTCTTTCTCAGATTCTTCCTCAGAGGTTTCTTCTGCGTTTAGCGCTTTAGATGCTGATCCTTTGGATGGTCGCTGGACGCTTAAAGCGATGGACTTCTTCTTCTGTCCTTCGTCTTGCTTCAGCTCCAGTTCGTGTACTTTAAGAGTTCCAAGTAACTCTTCTATTGAGAGTGTCGTTAGATCTTTGAAAGCTCTTAAAGCTGTAACCTGCGATCTCCATTACCTAGGCAAACTTCTCAGAATTTTGTCAATATGATCATAATTATCATAAGTTTTGCCTAAGGACCTTAGGTTGTTTGTTATGGTTTGAAATCTACCAAACATTAGTTCAATAGTTTCATTTTCCTCCATAGTAAATAGTTCATATTGTCTTACGAGTAAACTTAATTTTGACCTCTTTACTTGTGAGGTGCCCTCGTAAGCAAGAGACAGGGTGTCCTATATTTTCTTGGCACTTTTTATACTGTGTACCTTTTCATATTCAGATTCAGATAAGGCACACATCATAGCATTTCTAGCTTTTGAGTTTAAAAGATACCTCTGTTTGTGAGATTCTGTCCATTGACTTCTTGGGAGTTCCATTCCAACATGATCAAGGGGCAAGTAGTCGCCAGTTTCTACTACGTCCCACATATCTATGTGACATGCATCAAAGAATGCTATCATTCTTTGCTTCCAATAATCATAGTTCTGCCCTTTGAAAAGAGGTGGTCTGTTAATAGCTTGTCCTTCGTTTTCCATGAGAGATCAGGATCGTTTTTACCTCTGCAGTGTTAGATGCTCAACCCCAAGAGGCCAAGCTCTGATACCAATTGAAATAAGAAAAAGCGCACAAGAAGAGGGGGTTGAATTGTGCGTTTAAAAAATTTTCGAAAAAGGTAGATCAGTCTAAACAAAGCGTTTTTAAAAGAAGGGATAGAGAGAAGAAAACACAGAAAGCTTTATACTGGTTCACTCAACCTGAGCTACCTCCAGTCCCTTCAACCAGAAGGTTTCTACTAACCGATCTTTGGTTACAAGTATTGTTTGTGGCCTCTTCAGGCTTTACAACACAATCTACCCAGATTGCTTAACCCAAGTATTCTTTTTACACTAAACCTCTCCAGGCTTTCACAACGCTCAAAAAAAATTAAGGAAAGATCGACTCACGTAGTGAGGATTTTAAAACTTAGACTCAGGATCACTTTGAGAATTTTTACAAACAAATTGACTATCATCCACTAGACGCTCTTGACAGAAAATCACAGAAGAAAATATATATTATTGTTTTAAACAAGAATCCACCTATCTCCATTTTTTTTTGCTTTTTTTGTTAATGCGCGTATATATACGATCTTCAGGAAAGAGATCTGTTACAGATATCTTGTCTCTTCACATGATGAGGTGCATGCAGTCTATCTTTTCAGAAAGGACAGGCGTGGCAGTTGAAGACTTACACTACAAGAGAAGTTTCAGTGCTGTGCTGACAGTCTGTTCTTCTGAACTTTCTTCATCTGTCTTGTTGGCTTGATAAGTTGAGTAGCTTTACCCATTCTACTGTGCTTTTGTACTGACTTGATGTTGATGTTACAAACCGTTTTGAACGTTAGCTCATTGGAGTGGTACTGTGTAGGCTTCAAGGCGGATAGACATGATTGATATTCATAATGAAAAACTCAGTCGTTTTGAATATATGAATACTGGAGATTTAGACGATCGCCTTCGGTCTGTTCATCTGGATGGTCTTTGATCGCATCTTACTGGACGGTCTTCAAAGTGTCCACTGGACGATCATTATTGCATCAACTGGATGGTCCTTCTTGGCGAGTCTTTGTCTTTCGCTGTGATAGGGTTAGTTTATACACACAAATATAAACATTAATAAGCTTTGTTATCTTCAAAACATTGAGGGTTTAGACACTTCTACGTCTTTGGTTCCAACAGCCCTGACTCAACTAATCTAAGTATCCATGTATAGATGAAATAGCCAAGTTTTTTTTCTTATGTTTACATACCTATTCTCCAATTCCTTCGCATGTTAAACCTTGTTGTGTACCATTAGGTTTCACAATATCAACCAACTGCTTTGATAATTAATGCATAAGGTCATGTATGCCCATATCAGTTTACTGCTGAATGAACAAAATCATCATTACTAGGGGTGCTTTTACTGTTGTCGTGCTTGTCAAAGTAGAAGGCATTGTAATTGTCGTAGGTGTGCTTTGTGCTAGCTAAGAAGTGGTAGTAACCGCCAAGGAAGTAAGCATTCCTAAGGTAACTACCTAATTCCCTTTGCAAGAACTGTTCTTCTTCAAGTTTAGCTCCATATTGCTCAGATTTCTTCCAGACCTAAGGTGCATATGCCACGTATAATCGTGACCTAGAGAGTCGAATTTCTGCACATCTTCACCTATTAGTCCCACCGGGCGTGTCAATTTTGTTATTGCGTGAAATAAACTTAGTTGAATGGCTCAATTAGAGTTTATCCAACACAGTCCTAAAATAATTCAGATGATTTCACCAAGAAAGGGAATCTATTCTTGACTATAGGTTTCTAAACTACTCCAAAAAGTGCTTAGTGTGGGTGAATGAAGAAGATGAGGATTGGATTATGCATGAAAAATAAAGGATAAAAATAGTAAATAAAGATGTAAAGGAAAACAATAAAATACAGGATAAAAGATAAATAGTTTTGATTGATTGAGTTGTGCGTGTTAAAATTGAAGTATAAGACCTATTTATACTTTGGAATTTACTTCAGTCTATACAACCATGTTTTTCTGCCTAATAACTACCTAAACACTGGCTAAAATTCTTCTCACCTAGTTTCTTACTCATTCGGCTAATCCTGGCCATTGGATTGGCTTATCCAAGATTGGTTCAGCTAATCCTGGTGGGTCCGCGTGTCTGAAAGTGGCTTGCAACTGTTCCTATATTCTAAGCATGATCTTCCACTAGTTGGTTATCCAAATCTTCTATGTTTTAAATTTGGAATCTATCACTAACCACCTCTCATTTTTAAGGGTGGGCTTGGTCATGATTTATCTTTAAATCTCTAAAAATCATGGGGAATCTTTTCATATCTTAACAATTCAAATAATCTCCCATGCCAGTTTAACCACCCACCTCAATATCAGTTGAATTAGCATATTTGCTAAGGCTTGGTTAGCTGGATGACCACTCTTTTAACTAGTACTAGAGCTAGCCGAATTACCTCTACATAGCAACCTAACTCAGCTATGGCTTAGCTAAACCAAATTCAGCCAATTTCTCCCAAGTACCAATGCCCATTCAGTTGAATATTGCAAGCTGGAATGTCTTTTCTTTAATTAACCAAAGTCCTTTTGACTCTAATTTTTTATGTGCCAACAAAAGCTTATAAAGTTAGGAAGTAAAGTGATGATTTACTTATTTTACTCATTAAAAGATTTGAATCTTTATTTGTAATGCCTAAAACCAAATTAATTGAGTAACTTCCTTGGAAGAAAAATATTTAAAGGTACTCCTACTTTTAATGATAACTTTGTAAACGTAAAGATTTTAAATTAATGTAATTAAAAGTTTCAATTAGATTCATGATAATATGGCAGAATTTATTCCAAGTTAATAAATTATTATCATATTTACCTATTGAATTAACTCATTAGGATCGGCTTAGTAATGAGAAGATTAAATAATTTGCATGAGGTCTTGAATTTAAATCTTAATATTTCCATTGTACCCAAAAAAAAAAATATTTGCCTATTGAATTGAGATTAGCAAAAAGGAATTGGTTTTTTGTAAAGTGACAAATCACAATTTAAATCTTCAGTAAGAATAGTGTTAGACATTTATTATTCAATCCTATTTCAAGTTGATTTGTCTCCTATACAAAGTACTTATAAAAAAAAATTATTTCTGTATCTGCCTCTTGTGAAGAATACAATAAGAGGGGGGGAATATACTATTATGTTTGCGAACACAATATGAACTCGCCAACATTTTATAGCTCAATTGGCACAAGTTCAAGCCTTCAAGATTTAGATATAATGTTCATATATACCAGAAGTTCAATCTTTTACTTGCAACTCCAATGTACTAAAAGTAATTAAAACAATGCCACATCAATATCAATAACTAATACTGCGTTAGCATCAATTTTTCTAGTCATGGCATCAAATTTAAAATGAGTCTTTAATTAAGGGACAGTATAGAGATTAAAAAGAGTAACCCCTATGTCAGATGACACATACCAAGGCAGATGACCTACCTGACAAGTGATAACCCCCACGTGGTTTTCTAATATACAGGAATGCACCATAACGATTGATCCGATTAATTGAACTGCGTGTTTAGATATATTTTGATAGAATTGATTTTAGATTAATGGGATTTTGTAAAATTAATTATAGTTAAAATTGATTTTAAAATAATATGATTTTTGTTTGGATAATATATATTGAAAAGTTTTTTTTTTTTAAATATTATTTGGATATATATATATATATATATATATATATATATAGGGACAAGATTCGTTGACACCAGGTGTAAGAATTAGTCAAATTACACCTTCAATAACTTTTTATATAATACAAATTTAACCAATCCAACCGTTGTATTATATAAAAAGTTATTGAAAGTGTAATTAGACTAATTCTTACACTTGGTGTCAACGGATCCTGCCTCATATATATATATATATATATATATATATATAGCAAGCATATATTATGAGAATGACTTTCTTATGTGAGAATGAGAATAATCAATCTCAACCGTTAAATTTAAATAAAAGGTCTAGATTAAAATACTTAAAAATTCAAATTTAAACCTCATATAACCATCAAATCTTTAAAAGATTCACTAAACAAAAATCAAATTTCTAAAAGATCTTGATTATCACATCCTAAAATATCTCAATTATCACATCACTCTTCTTCAAAATTGTCGTTAACCTATCACCATCACCACCATGATCGTCGTCACCACCAACGGTGGTGGTGGCGGCAGCGACTGCGATAGCGATGGTAGCAATGGCCATGCGGTGGTGGCGGCAGTGGTCATGGTGGTGATGGTAATGGCAACGATAGTCATGGTGGTGGCGGCAGCAATGGTGATGGCGATGACGGTCATGGTAGTAGTGGTGGCGACAGTCATGGCGGTGGTGATGGTGGTGGTGATAACAATCATGACCATGGTGATGGCGACGGTCATGGTGGTGATGCTAATGGATTAATGACAATCTTAAAGAAGAGTGACCTGATAATTGAGATCTTTGATAGATTTGATTTTTGTTTGGTGAATCTTTTAGAGATTTGATTGTTACATAATGCTTAAATTTGAATTCTTAAGTATGTTAATCTAGGCCTTCTATTTTAATTTAACGGTTGAGATTAACTGTTCTCATTCTCACATAAGAAAGTCATTCTCATAATATATGCCCTATATATATATATATATAGTTACTTGACATATGCAATGAGCTACATATGTATTTTGGATGCTACAATCATAGCCTCACGTAAAAATATATAATTTACATAGCCATTTTGATGCCAATGCTGATGGGGTATGAATTGGTGAAAGCATGAGGGAAAATTAAATAAAATATAAATAAATTAAATTAAATATTTAAAATTGATTTTAAGTGAAGTAAAAGCAACTTTAATTATTTCACCTATAACTCTTTTTTTCTTAAAAGTGATTTTTTTTAGTAATTAAATATCTTAAATTTAAGTTAAACCAAATTTGATTAGACTCTTTATAGTTTATCATGATTTTACCCCCAAACGAAACATACATGAAATCCAAGAACAAACTGTTGTTGCCGATGATGAAAACAATAAACAAACTTCCTGAGACGTGGAATAGCACTGCCCTAAAGAACTTATCCGAGAGATATGCACAAGTCCCCCAAGATACAACGGGAACCTTCCAAAATATTTCGAAGCACAGAACTAGCAAGAAAACTTTTAGAAAAGAACCCAGAGCGTCGAAACAACAATTCCTGAAAATAGATTGTATAAAAACTGAGAACCAAGTAACGTTCAAAAAATTTTAATTAAGAAAAAACATTAAAAAAAAGGTTAAAGAAGAAAACGTTCAAAAATAAAATCTCCGATTAATTCCCTAATTAATGTAAAAGACATTGCAAAATCCCTTGATTTTCCGGACAAGATCCAGTTAAAAAAAAGGGTCATAAAAGCACTAGTTTCTAGATAAGCTCACTTGAAATTTTAATTTTAATTTTGAAAAGGTAGTTAAACAAATTCGAAGCTGCAAAGATTTTTGAGACCCATACTCGCACGCGTAGGGGGGAATCAACAGATTTGCACTGCCATAGGCCCACGAGGCCCATTGTCATGCGCGCAAGCCTTCTCTTCTTTACTAGCCACTTTGAAAGGTATTTAACACATTTTGATATATAAACACTTGATAAAAAACCAGTTCAAGCAATGTAGGACTTATGCCTTTTGAAATACCCTGTTATATACAACAATCCCCCACATATTTCCAAAGGCTAAAGACACTTCTTCTTCTTTAAAGAAGAAGAAGAAAAGACCTAGGTTCTCACATAGGATGTAATGCGTCGGGCCTGGTATAGCAAGCTATATGAACCAGACCTAGACTGATAAAACTTAACACACAGCATAATTGGTGTAGCAAGCTATATGAACCAAAAACGCTTGGAGTGTGTTAGTGGTCTATCACTCACATTACACCCCCCCCCCCCCCCCCCACAATCCTTGCTGTTATCGCTGTTTATTAGGCCATGCACGCGCCTAGTATTCATAAGTGCTCTAGAGATCTTAACACACAAACCTAGACTGATAAAACTTAACATACAGCATAATTGGTGTAGCAAGCTATATGAACCAAAAATGCTTAGAGTGTCTTAACGGTCTATCACTCACATTACACTCCCACAATCCTTGTTCTTATCATTGTTTTGCACTAATAGGCCATGCACGCGCCTTATATTCATGAGTGCTCTAGAGATCTTGCCAGGATCCCATATAAGCGGCCTCACTTAACACTCATATAAGTGATTTCATCAAGTGTATGCTGCAAATCATACACCACCCATAAAGGATATGAAAATCATTTAAAAGCTTTATAAATTGCAAAGCTTTCTCAACTACATATGTGTCTAGCACTTTC
Organism: Spatholobus suberectus; assembly: GCA_004329165.1. NCBI lineage: Eukaryota > Viridiplantae > Streptophyta > Magnoliopsida > Fabales > Fabaceae > Spatholobus > Spatholobus suberectus. The sequence continues at coordinate 36,940,936 of CM014732.1, forward strand.
TCAAACCATAGAAAGGAACAAGAAAAAAAATTAATTAAAATTGATAAATTGATTTAGTGCTAGTAGAACTGACAAGTGACTTGTTTTTACCCTTATGAACCTTCTTTATGGGATCTCCAATCACAAAGGTTAGGTTACCATCCTTGTTTGTTTTCAAGTGGCTTAAGTCTCATTCCCCTCGATGTTTCAAATATCATTTTCCTCCCTAAGGGTTTTGGTAGAAGATCTACTAAATTTCCTTCTGACTTCACATAATCAATGGAAACTGTTCCATCATTTAGCAGCTGCTTTACCACATTACGTCTCAGTTGTATATGTCTATTTTTTTCTATTGTAAGTTTTGTTCTTAGTTATAACTATTGCCTATTGGCAATCACAATGTATTGACACTAATAGGGTTGGTTCCATTCCCAAAAGAATGTTTGCCAAGAAGTTTTTCAACCACTCAGCCTCACTACCAGTCATTCCAGAGCTATAAACTCTATCTCCATTGTTGATCTAGCAATAATTGTTTGTCTGGCTGATCTCCAAGAAACCGCACTACCACCAAGTGTAAACATATACCCACTAGCAAATTTTGTCTCATCTGAATTTGAGATCCAATTAGCATCATTGTACCATTCCAGTATAGCGGGAAATCCACTATACTCAATACCATAATCTATGGTAGCTCTCAAGTATCTCATAGGTCTCACAAGTGCATCCCAATGGTTCTGATTAGGACTCTGAGTATATCTGCTCAATCTACCTACTTGCATATGCTATATCAGGTCTAGAAAAATTTATTAAATGTAGTAGGCTCCTAATGATTTGGGTATACTGAGATTGAGCAATAGAATATCCTCTATTTTTCTTTAGTGGAGAGTTAGCATCATAAGGGATGCTCACTAACTTAGAGTCATAGTAACCAAACTTCCTAAGAAGTTTCTCAACATAATGCCCTTGTGATAGTAATATACTATCACCTTTCCTTACGACTCTAACTCCTAAAATTACACTTGCTTCACCCATATCTTTCATATCAAATTTAGAAGCTAGGAAAGATTTAGTTTTAAAAACTATAACACTGCATGTACCAAATATTAGCATGTCATCCACATATAAGCATATAATCACACAATCACCATTCAGAGACTTGGTATACATACATATATCAGCATTACTAGAAGAAAAACCATCACCAAGTAAAACCTGATCAAATTTCTCATGCCATTGTTTTGGTGCTTGTTTTAGACCATATAGGGACTTCATAAGTTTGCACACTTTGTTCTCTTGACCAGGAACCACACACCCTTCAACTTGAGTCATATATATATCTTCCTCTAACTCACCATTCAAGAAAGGATTTTTTACATCCATCTGATGAATTATAAGCTTATGGATAAACAATAATGCTATTAACACTCAGATAGAGGAAATCCTAGTCAAAAGAGCAAAGGTATCAAAGTAGTCTACCTCTTGTTTTTATGTAAACCCTTTAGTAACTAATCTTGCCTTATATTTCTCTATAGATCCATCAGGTTTGTACTTTCTCTTAAAGATCCACTTACACCTAATTGGTTTTGCTCCTTTAGGTAGATCCACTAAAGTTCAAGTATTATTTTTCTTAATTGAATCAATTCAATTTTGCATCAGAAGAACTAATGGCTTCCAAATAACTCATAAGATCATTCTCAACTAGATAGGTGTAATAATCATCTCCAAAAGATGTCCCTTTCCTTTGTCTTTTACTTCTCCCCAAATCCTCGACCACAATTTCACTGGAAGCTTATAAAGGTTATGAAGAACTAGTACTAGACTTTAAAGGGAAAATGTCCTCAAAAAATTCAGCATTTTTACTCTCTAGTATGGTATTACAACCAATCACATCACTTTTAAGAACAAAAAACCTATAAGCAGCACTATGTTCAGCATAACCTATAAACATGCAATCAGAAGTCGTAGACCCTATCTTCCTTTTCTTAGGATTAGGTAGCATTACTTTAGCTAGGTATCCTCACACTCTCAAATACTATAAATTAGATTGATATCATTTCCACAACTCATAGGGTATCTTACCAGTTTTCTTCTATGGTATTTTGTAGAAAACATGCAGTTAGAAGGGCTTCTCCTCAAAGGTTATCAAGTGCAGAAGAACTAATTAGCAAGGCATTCATCATTTCTTTAAACGTTCTATTTTTTTTCTCAGCTACTCCATTGGATTTAGGTGAATATGGTGGGGTTACCTCATGTATAATACATTCCTTCTCACAAAAGTCATTAAACAAAGTGTACTGACCACTCCTATTTGATCTTATTCTTTTAATCTTTTTATTTAATTGATTTTCTACTTCCACTTTATATGATAAAAACATATCAAACGCTTTGTCTTTATGTTTAATTAGATAAACTTTAGTATATCTAGAAAAATCATCTATAAAAGTTACAAAATAACTTTTACCACATCTAGTCATAGTTTGTTTTAAATCTCCTAGATTAGAATGAATTAAACTAAGCAATTCAAATTCACGTTGTATAGAAAAACATGTTTTTTTAGTTAATTTTGATTCAACACATATACCACATTTTTTAACTTGTTTATCATGCAAATTAATTAGTCGTTGTCGTTGCAAATTGATAACATACGAGAAATTTATATGTCCTAATCTAGCACGCCACATATCATATGAATCAATCACATAAGCAGAAGACAATGCAGATTCATTCAAAATTTTAGAACCGTTAAGTACAAAAAGTCCCTGATCACAATACCCTTTTCTCACAAATACATTATTTTTTATCATTACAATCTTGTCAGACTCAAATGACACTTTAACCTTAACCTTTTCCAATAATGCTACAGAAATCAAACTGACTCTAATTGAGGGCACATGTAACACATCACTTAAGGCCAATGTCTTTCCAGATATAAGCTTCAGAAGAACTTTCCATTTTCCTAGAACTGGAGTAGTCCTAGAATCACCTAGATGCACTTGTTCTTCTCCACCCCCCACAGCGTTGTAGGAGGTAAAAGTATCTCTGCTTGTATAGATGTGTTGGGTAGCCCCAAAGTCTACAACCCATTTGCTCACATTGGTCACAATATTGACTTGAGAAATGATTGCAGCAATTATATCATCTCCTTCTGCCAGGTTGGCCTTAGGCCTAGGAGGATTGTCGTTTCTCTTCACTCAATGCCTGCACTAAGGTGCATGGTGTCCTGGGTTTCCACAGACATAACAATTGCCCTTCTTCTTGAAGGGGGGTTAGAAGCACGAGGAAAATTATTAAATTTATATTTAAAATTATTTTTCTTATTTTGATCAAACCTTTGATCGTACCTTTTTGGGTTTTTGTTTGTGTTGCACCATATTAGCTTTGGCAGATAAGGCTTTCGCCCTTACAGCAGCATACTCTTTCCTGTTGGTATCTTCAATGATGATATGGGTAATGAGGTCTGATAAGGACATCTGTTTGTGCCTGTGCTTCAGTTATTGCCTGTAGTCAGTCCATGATTCTAGTAGCTTCTCGATCAGCAGCTCAAACAAACTCATCAAGGAGTTTTATATTTTCTGCCTTTAGGTCTTCAAGCAATTTGTGATACTTGTTTATCTGGACTATGATGTCTTTATCTTCTACCATCTCCTAGCGGTAGTAATTGCCGATGATAAACCTTTGTCTCACCACGTCCTGAGCCATATACTTCAGAATCATCGAGTCCCATATCTACTTTGCTTGCTTATAGGAACAGTACACATCAAACAAATCGTTAGATAAGATATTGATTAAGGTGTGGCGACTTACCTTGTTCCCATGGGTCCATTCTTCAATCTGTTTAGTAGTTACAGAGGAGTCTGGTTTCGGAGACATAAGCGCAAAAGCTACTCCGTGCATATCTAGCATGGTGTGGACGCATTCCTACCATCTACGAAAATTATGTCCAGCAAAAACCTCGATCTTGGATACGTCTGGGAGCAGCTTTGCATAGGCAGCGGTTATGGCAAACCAAATAGGCTGCGCAGTAGTGTGTGCAATTGTGTCAATGTTCATGTCTTCAGCCATATAAGTCCCTTAGATTGTTGTTGCCGATGATAAAAACAATAAAACAAACTTCCTGAGGTGTGGGATAGCACTGCCCTAAAGGACTTATCTACGGGATACGAGCAAGTCTCCCAGGATACAACAAGAACCTTCTGGAATATTCTGAAGAACAGAACTAGCAAGAAAACTTTTAGAAAGGAACCCAGAGCGTCGAAGCAACAATTCCGAAAACAGATTGTATAAAAATCGAGAACCAACCAACGTTCAAAAAATCTTAACTATGAAAAAAGTTAAAAAAATGTTAAAGAAGAAAACATTCAGAAAATAAAATCTCCAATTAATTCCCTAATTAATGTAAAAGACGTTATAAAATCCCTTGATTTTTTGGACAAGATCCAGTTAAAAAAAAAAAGGTCATAAAAACACTAGTTTGTCCCTTGAAATTTAAATTTAAATTTTGAAAAGGTAATTAAACAAATTCAAAGCTAAAAAGATTTTTGAGGCTCATACTCGCACGCATAGGGGGGAATCGACAAATTTGCACTGCAACAGGCCCATAAGGCCCATTCTCATGCGCACGAGCCTTCTCTTCTTTACTAACCACTTTGAAAACTATTAACACATTTTGATATATAAACACTTAATAGAAAACCAATTCAAGCAATGTGACTTATGCCTTTTAAAATACCCCATTATATACAAAACAAACATCCTGTGAAGATTATATATAAGATAATGTCCAAAAAGACATTATATATAAGATATATAATTGTACAATTTTTCTTTACAAAATTAAGTTAAATTTTAATATAAAATTTAAAAGATATATTTTCGAAATTTTATGTAAAATATGTAATTCATCTGTATATTCAGTTCATTTTTATAAACACAATATACTATATATAATTATTGTTTAAAAAATGTTTTTTATATGTTAAATCATCTTTTTCAAGAATTACAAGGACATAATACAAGTTTTTTTTTTCTAGCACTTTAAAGGCATAAAAATTTCAAATGACACAAATTTGATAACACGTGTATTCTTTAAGTACCAAAATAGGGTTTTTATTTTAAACTTACTTGTATGTCATATAGTTAATTTATTTATTTTTCAAAATTAAGTACCTATAAAAATGGGAAATTTCCAGGCACTTCCCACGAATCCACATTATAAATTTATATTACTTTTTAATTACCTATAAATATGATTATGTAAATTTTAATCAAAGTTATTGAGATATAATACTTATACTTAACAAATCAATTGTAAATGTCTAGTATATTTTATTCACCAATAAATTATATATTATTTATAATACTTTTGAAATATCTTTTCAATTGTATGATATACAGCCAATTTGATTTTGTAAAAAGATTATAAGGTTACATGTCTTTAAAATATTTTATTACCATACATACATACATATATATATATATATATATATATATATATATATATGGGGAGGGATCAAATGACACCAGTGTAACTTACACCAACTACTACACCATTCAATAACTTGATATGGAATGTGATTTTTATCGATCTAACCATTGAATTATAATTTCATATTACCAAGATTGTTTGTGTTAAATTTTGTCAAAATTAAATAACAATAAGAAGGTAATCAAATGACTTATGGTTTACTATATTTTGAAAAGTATATATTACGTCCATTTTGATCTATGTGAATAGGGTATCAAATAATTTTGGATTAATATAAAATTTTGTATATATTGAAATAGCACGTGACGCACAAGAAAGGGGGTTGAATTGTACGTATAAAAACTTTTTCAATGTAAAACAAGTTCGAAAACATTTTTGAGCTAAGGGATAGAGAAGACAAGCACACAAAGAATTTTATACTGGTTCGCTCAACCTTGAGCTACGTCCAATCCCTTCACCCATAAGGTATCCACTAACCAACCTTGGTTACAAGTATTCTTCACGGCCTCTTTAGGCTTTACAATGCAATCACCCCAGATTGCTTTACTAACCCAAGTATTCTTTGTTCACTAAGTCTCTCCAGGCTTTCACAACAAACTAGTTGTTTACAAACAGATTCAACTCACACAATGAGAATATAGAAGATTAAGCACAAAACAGTAAAGCATTAGAGATTTATAAACTATCGTCCAATGGACACATAAGAAAACAATCACTATTTTTATGTTCGTGCTTGATTTTTTGTTGTTCACTTCTACTTTGCTTCTTCTTCTTTCTCAATATATATAGTCTTCAGCAAAAAAAAGCCGTTCAAGAAGACTTGACTTTAATTCTTCAAGAAAAGGTGCGCATATCGAGCTTTCAGTCATATCAGAGAAGACAGCTTTTGAACTTGCACTAAAACAGAAAGAACAGCTCTGTGCGGGAGGTCTGCTTTTCTGATCATTCTTCATTTGGTTTGGCAGCTCGAACAGTTGACTTATTATTTCTGTCTTGCTACGCTTTTGCACTAGAATGTTTCTGTCTACTATTTAATGCTCGAAATATTTGAACGTTAGATCTTAAAAAGGTAAGGCATTAGTCTCGATATATAAAAGAAGGACGCAAAGATTGGACAAAAAAGACTTAGCCGTTTAATAGTTTGTGTCCGGACGCATCTAGTGTGATTGTTTAAAGATTTAAAACACTGAGTCCATAAAAGAGACCTACACTTGGACGATCATCATAAATGAGTCCATTGGACACTCGTTTGAGTTTGGATGCTGTAAATCCATTAGTTAAAGAAAGAGACTTATATATTAATAAGTTTGTTATCTTCAAAATTTGAGGGTTTGGACACTTTAACGTCTTTAGTTCCAACATATATGATCTATGTTAAAGGAACTTTCAATTCAACGATGGGTTTTGAGATAAAATTATATAATTTAAAGTTATTAAATGGTGTAATAGTTGGTGTAAGTTACACCAGTGTCATTTGATCCCTCCCCTATATAAGGGAGGGATCAAATGACACCAGTGAAACTTATACCAACTATTATACCATTCAATAACTTGATATGGAATGTGATTTTTATCGATCTAACCATTGAATTATAATTTCATATTACCAAGATTGTTTGTGTTAAATTTTGTCAAAATTAAATAACAATAAGAAGGCAATCAAATGACTTATGGTTTACTATATTTTGAAAAGTGTATATTGAAATAGAAAAAGCGCACAAGAAGGAGGGGTTGAATTGTGCATTTAAAACTTTTTAAAACAATATAAATAAGTTTGAAAGTGTTTTCAAGCTAAGGGATAGAGAGAAATATAACACAGAGAATTTTTATACTAGTTCACTCAACTTGAGCTACGTTCAGTCCCTTCACCCAAAAGGTATCCACTAACCAATCTTAGGTTACAAGTATTGTTCGCGGCCTCTTCAAGCTTTACAAGGCAATCACCCTAGATTGCTTAACCTAAGTATTCTTTTTCACTAAGCCTCTCTAGGCTTTCACAACACAAACAAGTGTTTATACAAAGGTATCAACTCACGTAGTGAGGATCTGAAAGATTAAGCTCAAACACTCAGAATATTTTTACAAGACTTTTTCACTATCATCCAATTGACGCTTATAGATAAAGTACAAAAGGCTTTTGATGTCTCGCTGAGATTGTCACAAGTTAGCACATATCATTATTCTCTATTCGCTTCTTCCTTGGTGCATATATATATAGTCTTCAGGAAAAAGATCCGCTGTGAAGACTTGACTTCGTTATACAAGGAGGGGCGTGCAAACTATGCTTTCAAAAAGATCAGGCGTGGCAGCTTTTAGACTTGCACTAAAACGAAAGGTGCAGGACTGTGCTGGCGGTATGCTTTTCTGAACATTCTTCATTCATCTTGGCAACTTGATAAGTTGACTTGTTTTATCTATTTTGCTACGCCTTTGCACTAGAGTGAATTTGATTACATTTAATGCTTCAAACAATGTGAACGTTAGATCATAAGAATGGTAATATGTTAGTTTCGAGAAAAACAAACATAAGTAAATTGGACGTTCAAATAAAACTTAGCCGTTTGAATATATGTCGTTGAAAGCTTGCATCTGATATTTGAACTTGTTCAAAAAGACAAGATTTTGCTTTGAACGGTCATCTTCAGTTTGTTCACTAGGATGGTCCTCTTTAGCAAGTCTTCTAAACAGTATTCTTTAGCACGTCTATTGGACTATCTTCTTTAGCACGTCTATTGGAAGGTCTTCTTTTAAGTAGCTTGTTTGCTGTGACAAGGTTAGTCCTTAAGCAAAAACTTGAACATTAATAAGTTTGTTGTCTTCAAAACTTTGAGAGTTTAGATGCTTCTATGTCTTTGGTTTCAACATATATTACGTCCATTTTGATCTATGTGAATAAGGTATCAAATAATTTTGGATTAATATAAAATTTTGTACATATGATCTATGTTAAAGGAACTTTCAATCCAATAGTGGGTTTTAAGATAAAATTATCCAATTTAAAGTTATTAAATGGTGTAATAGTTGGTGTAAGTTAAACCAATTTCATTTGATCCCTCCCCTATATAGGGGAGGGATCAAATGACACCAGTGTAACTTATACCAACTATTACACCATTCAATAACTTGATATGGAATGTGATTTTTATCAATTTAACCATTGAATTATAATTTCATATTACCAAGATTGTTTGTGTTAAATTTTGTCAAAGTTAAATAACAATAAGAAAGTAATCAAATGACTTATGGTTTACTATATTTTGAAAAGTATATATTACGTTCATTTTGATCTATGTGAATAAGGTATCAAATAATTTTGGATTAATATAAAATTTTATACACACGATCTATGTTAAAGGAACTTTCAATCCAACGGTGGGTTTTGAAATAAAATTATCCAATTTAAAGTTATTGAATGGTGTAATAGTTGGTGTAAGTTACACCGGTGTCATTTGATCCCTCCCCTATATAGGGGAGGGATCAAATGACACCGGTGTAACTTACACCAACTACTCAATAACTTGATATGGAATGTGATTTTTATCGATCTAACCATTGAATTATAATTTCATATTACCAAGATTGTTTGTGTTAAATTTTGTCAAAATTAAATAACAATAAGAAGGTAATCAAATGACTTATGGTTTACTATATTTTGAAAAGTATATATTACGTCCATTTTGATCTATGTGAATAAGATATCAAATAATTTTGGATTAATATAAAATTTTGTACATATCATCTATGTTAAAGGAACTTTCTATCCAACGGTGGGTTTTGAGATAAAATTATCTAATTTAAAGTTATTAAATGGTGTAATAGTTAATATAAGTTACACCAATGTTATTTGATCTCTCCCCTATATATATATATATGGGGCAAGATCGTTGACACTAGGTATAAGAGTTAGTCAAATTACACCTTCAATAATTTCTTGTATAATGCAAATCTAACCAATCCAACCGTTGAATTTGATGTTCTTATTAACTAGATTAAGTATACAAAATTTCATATAATTCTAAAATTATTTAATAGTTCATTAAATCACTTTATTTTAACGTACAATATGATATTAAAATATATGTAAATATTCAATATTCGATAACATATTTAGAAATGTCCAAATGATGTGAAATTTGATATACATAATCATAAAGATAATATCATCAAATTCAACGGTTGGATTTGTTAGATTTGCATTATACAAAAAGTTATTGAAGGTGTAATTTGACTAATTTTGACACCTGGTGTCAACGGATCCTAACTTATATATATATATATATATATATATATATAGGGCAGGATCCGTTGACATCAGGTGTAAGAGTTAGTCAAATTACACCTTCAATAACTTTTTGTAGAATGCAAATTTAACTAATATAACCGTTGAATTATGTAATATTATATTCATGATCATGTATATCAAATTTCACATAATTTGAACTTTTCTAGATATGTCATCTAACATTGAATATTTACATATATTTTAATTTTTTATTGTACATTAAAATAAAGTGATGAAATGAACTACTAAATAATTTTGAAATTGTGTGAAATTTTGTATATGTATTCTAATGAATAAAAACATCAAATTCAACGGTTAGATCAATTAAATTTCATTCTACGAAAAGTTATTAAAGGTGTAATTTGACTAACTTTGACACCTGGTGTGAATGAATCCTAACCCTATATATATATATTGTAACATTTTTTCGAAATGAAAAATAAAATTTACTCTTATTTTTATCTGTTAGTTAAAATCTGACGATCCCTTCCTTTGAAGAAATTATATGTAATCTTTTTTTAAGTAATTTAAATTTTCTATGTTCCTTAAAATCAAATATCCCTACCTCATTTTCCGTTAACAATAATTTTTCTTAAAACTTACGTGGGTGTCACCTGAAAAGCTGACAAACTCAAATTGAATCAGCAACTTATTGTGGCCGCCTAACCGCACTCATATTTATTTCTTTTAAAGGAAAAATTAATGACAAGAATGGAAAAAAGAAATAAAGAAAATGAAAAATAAGCACAAGGTATGGAAGCCATAATGCAAAGCAAAACACATTATAGAACGACAATTTCGAGTCGCCACTGATTGAGTCTGTATAACTGTTATAAACGTGTGATGATATTATAAACGTATGACCCTAAGATTTGTAGTCCCCACCTCAAAAATAATGTGCTTACTGCTTGTTCTTCCTGTGATCCAATAATTATTTGTTTTGTGGAACCTTTACCAATCTTACATGCATACGTAACAAGTCTTATACACGGAATGTTTAGGATGGATCTCTAGACAGCCTCGATATTATTAAAATTTATTTTAAATTAGTCTTCTATTATATTTCTTTTTTTGACAAATTTCTTCAAGAATCCGAAATAATGTCAGTATTGTTTCCTACTGACATAACAATTTTGTGTAATTTTCAAATTTTCATACTTTTAAACAGTTTCGGTACAGTCATGTGTTATATATTCTCATTTTCACGTATGATAAATAATTAAACTTAATTTTTTTTCTTCTAACATTAATTTACATTTACCGATTAATTAATTCACTAAAATTAATCTTTTATATTGAGGTGCAAACAGCTAATTAATTAATTAAGAAAAAAAATATTAGTATGCTAGTGATATATATCTTATCTTTATTATTATTGTATTTAAATAAACATTTAAGTCCATATGAAAAAAATCAAGATTGTTTTCACATTTCCCTTTATGCTTACTTTATTATCATTGATTGAAACACTTTTTTATCAATACGTACAAGCATAAAAAGAAGTCTAATCAACGAGAGATATTTATCCACATGAAACGTAATGTTTTGGAGTATCGTGCTTAGGTTATGTTTGACCGAATTTTTTTATTTTAAAAGTTATTTTAAAATAAAAACTTTAAAAATAAAGTATAAAATATTTGATCATTTTTATTTGTTTAATTTGAAAGAAATAATTTGGGAAAGAGAAGAAATGAAAAGAAAAAAAAAGGAATAAAAAATAAGGAAAGAGAGAACAGAGAAAACCAGAGGAGATTAAGGAGAAAAGAAAAAGAAAAAAAAATGTATTTTTTCATAAAAATTTTTTCATTTAACTATTTTATGTTGTTTTCTTCTTTTATAAAAAACAAATTTCTTTATTTTTTTTCAAAAAAAAATGTATTTATCGCAACCCAACTTGTCATTTTAAAAAGAGAAAAAAGAAACTTAAACAAACAACCGTCTCGCGTGAGAGTGAAGACTTTAAAACGAAATAGATTTATAAAAGGAGTAGAATAATTGTTGTGGGGGTTCACGAATGTCTGCGAGGCAACCACCACTGTCAGATAGGAAGGAGTGTTCAATAAGAGAAATTATTAAGTGATTTTGAACTATCATAATCTTATTTTAATCTTTATATGATATGATATATAATCAAATATTATTAATTATTTTTTATAAATTATAAAATTTAAATATATATTATATAAATATTAGTTGAGACTATAAACACTTAATAATCTTAAATCACCTAATAATTTTTCGCTCAATAGACCTCGGTGTCAATGGATCTGGTAGCACTCATGCTTGCCACGTGCACCAAAAGCCACAAACTCAACACAATGCACATTAATTCCACATTATAACTGTTTTATTTGACATTCGGATTGAGTGTTCAATATTTTATTAACTATTATTTAAACTTAACAAACTTTTAAATTGTTATTATAAACCTATAAATTATAATTCAATTTTAATATTATATCCATGAAAATATTACTACAACTTCATAATCATTTGTATGGATACCATTATAATTCCGATTATAACAAGTGAATAAGTCGTACCAATAGTTGTTTGTTTGGGTAATTTTTAAAGTTTTAAAAGCTAATTTTGTGATATCTAGAAGTAAAAATTTTCAGTTTTTCCGTCAACAAGAATTAATTTTAGACGTTTGATTTTGATAAACTTAGTGTAAACAATTTTTATTTTATTTTTGTTATGTGTGGCTGAAATTTTTGTTACTTTAAAAGTTATTTTAAAATAAAATCTATAAAAATAAAGTATAAAATATTTTATAAATTTTTTTTAAATAATTTGAGAAAGAGGAGAAAGAGAAAGGACACAAGAATAGGAAATAGTGAAAAGAAAGAGAACAAGAAAAGAGTGGAGAGTAAAGAAAGAAAAAAAAGTTTGGTTTTTTTCTAAACAATTTTTATTTAATTAGTTTATGTCATTTTTCTTTTATAAAATGCATTTGTCTCAACTTGTCTTTTTAAAAAAAGAAAAAAAAGACTAAAAGAAACACCATCTCAATGAGAGTCAAGAACTTAAAATGAATTAGATTTATAAGAGCAATTCTAACAGGAGTTGCTTACAAGGTTCTTAGGTACAGGAACTGAATTGAATGTGGTTCATCATTAGAGTTCTCCACACTGCTAATATCGTTCTTTATACAGGAACGGTTCCTTATTAGTAAAATAATATTTTGCATCACCAAAATTTAGAGGGAAGCCAACCAAAAATGAGAAGGGTGAAATTGAACTCAATCAATCTAGCCCCCAAAATGAAAATGAACATCAAAATGAAAATGAACCAAAGTAATATGATAACAATTCAACTCCAAAATGAAAATGAACACCAAAATGAAACTCAACTTGATATGAATGAGAAATCCAAGAAAACAAAATCAACCAAAATCAAAAATAAATTTCAACAACAAATAAAGAAAATTAAAATCAAGTCCAAAACCGAAAATTAAAATGAACCCAATATTAAATATTAAATATTAATTAACACAAATCATCTCCAATGGATGAGATGAAGGCAAATCATCAGCAAAAATTAAAACACACCATGACGAGGTTCTTTGCCAGTGTCATAACTAGTGACAGTAGTGACTTCTCAATTAGCAAAAATGACACTTCCCACTCTCAGCACGCAAATCATCTCTACAATGGCTAATGTAGCAACTTGAGGAAGTGCATGTTTTTTGTTTTGCCCGTTGATTGCTTCTATAGTTTAGGGGTTTTTGAAACCAGTTGTAAGCACCTCGTGAGGCTTCTTGTTAGGACAAGAGGAGAGTCCAACCTAAAAGACTAGTCCATTAGGTGGGAGAGCCTCTTGGCTTAAGTACCACATCAAGTTTCTTATTTCACCCAATGTAGGACTCCTAACATTGCCATGTCCTTTAAAAGCGAACATCCATGGCAGCTTCACTATATCAACATTGACCTAATGATAATCCTTTTCACTTTAACAACTTCACTCATCTATCAGTATTTGGTACATTGCACCTTAATTCAACCTATAGGTAACCCTTTTTGTAGCCCAACTCTCAATGAAAGCAACAATTGTTAAGACTTAAGCATAAGAGGAAAGCCCAACCCAAAAGGCTAGTTCATTAGATAGGAGAGCCTCTTTGCTTAAGTACCACATCAAGTTTCTTATTCCACTCAGGGTGGGACTCCTAACACTTTTCTTCTAGCTCCACCAAAGACCCAACCTTCCCACTTGTTTGGGTGCCATTGGAGGAAAAGTTGCAAGATCTGCCAAAGACCCAATCGAAGTTGGAGACTTATGGTTAGTGGAGAAGAGACCGAAGTTGGAGACTAAGGGTTAGTGAAGAAGAGAGACCAAAGTTAGGGGTTGGCCTAAGAAAGATCGAACAATAAGGGTTGGGGGAGAATAGAGATTGGTGCAAAAGAGAGACTAGAGTAGGCCAAGAGAAACTGGAGAAGGAGGGTTGGAAGGTAAAGGAGTTCGTGGGGCAGGTTAGGACAAGTTTATCTATGTCTTTACCCACCCTAAAATTTTAATAAGGTCAATTTTGTGAACCTGAAGCATACCCGATTAAGACTTGACAACATACGGGGACAAGATCAAATCAACCTAACTTGTTAAGCATAATATATTAATTTTAACATTATATATAGTTAAATTGTAGAATTAAAGAAGTACACAACTACAATTGAAATATTTTATAATATATATTTTAAGATAAATAATATCAATATAAATATAATATTATGTTAGACAAACATTATTTATTAAGTTAAGAAGTTGTATTATTAATACATAATTATTTAAAAATTATACTTTATAAAAAATATATGACATTAGACCGGATTGAAACAACTCAAAGTATAATTAGAACCCATCCTCAAAATACATCAAGTCTAATTTCTTAATCCTATCTTGCCAAAAGTTCTTTTAGGTTGGGCTAGGTTAGTGAAATGGGACAGGTCATAAACACCCTTAGTTAGGAGAGATTTATGCAAATGGTTGGAGGAAAATGGGGTTGGGGGGGCCGTGAATGATGAAAGGAAAATGAAAGAAGAGTCTAGAATGTTGATGATCAAAATTGATGACCAAATAAAATTTAACAATTGAAATTGAGAAAGCGGAGATCAAACGGTGTGAAATTAATGATAATTTTCATAATTTTATAAAACTTGAATGTTTAAAAATTATCATTTCATATCAATCAAAAAAAATTATACCGTTTAATTTGTTTTTTTTTTCATATTTATTGTTTTCAAAATTAAAATACAAATTAATTATTATTTTAAAGCAAAAATAAATATAAAAAAATATAAAGATCTGTAGTAACATGTGGATTCCAATTTAAGTTCTTGATGAATTCACTGTTGAAGTAAAAAGTTAGTGGGATTCTAAAATTTTTGGTCCATTTGTTACAATGTGTTTTTGTAAAATAACCACTTTTTTAAAAAAAATAATCACTTTTAAAAATTCCATGCCTTTGTTTCAACTTTTCAAAATAATCAGAAAATAAAAATGTATAAAATATGATTAAAATAAAAATTTATTTTTGAATAATTTTTCATAAAATTAGTTGTTTCTTTTAAAAATAATTTTTATAATTATAAACAAACATAAATTAGTTCCTACTGTTCTTAAAATCTCTAAAAAATAATCACGAAATTATTTTATGTCAGCAATTACTTTTTCTTAATCTATAATAAACTGGCCCATAATATGATAATATAAAGCCCACACTAAATAAATTAAAAATCTAAGAATGAATTCTCTATTAAAAATGCGCTTAAAGAAGTAAAATAATTGTTGGGGGGTTGACGACTCACGAATAGAGCTAGGTATATGGGCCAGTCCGCCCGTTTAGGCCCGGCCCGCAAAGCCTGTAAAATAAATGGGCTAGGTCAGACCTGCCCACAAGATAAACGGTCTTGAATTTTGAGGCCCGCATTCGTCCCGCATAGCCCGCAGACTAACAGGCCAATCTGCGGCCCATGAAATAAATTCCAAAAATAATTTTATAAAAATACAAAAAAAAACAATAAAAATAAAAATAAATGACAAATACACGAAAAAATAAAAATAAATCAATTTCAAAGTCTAATATTCTAAAAAATCATCTAAACCAAAGATTTTATATGTTAAATAAACCATCCAACACAAAATATGAAATATAAAGTCTTAGATTCAAAGTAGCAAACATAAAATACACTATCCATAAAAGCCTGCGGATAGGCCCGTTAGCCCGCGGATAAATCCACTTAAACCGTGGTTTAAACAGTCCGGACTGAAAAGTCCACACTCTTAAATGGACCATATTTTTTAGGACCGTAGCCCGCATGGGCTGTGAGCTACACGGGTGGTCCGCGGGCCTTGGCCCACATACCCGGCTCTACTCACGAATGTGTGCCAGGCAATTAGCCACGCCTGCCAAATAGGAGTAAGACTTCGGTGTTTGTGGATATGGTAGCACTCATGCTTGCGACGTGCACCAAAAGCCAAAAACTCAACACAATGTAAATTAATATACTCATTTACATACTGTATAAATTTAAATATAAATTAATAAAAATATATGTAAAATAATAAATAAATTTGTGTTATTTATAAATTTATATAATTAAAATAAAAATATTTGACAAGTAAATTTATCATCTTAACTTTTAATATTTTTTTATATAATAAACATAAGTATGCACTCATTTTCTTTTTCATCTCATTTTCCTTTCCATTTTATTCTCATTTCTCTTTTTTTTTTCATCATATAACTTATATTGTATTATTTATTTTAATAATATAATATTTATGTTATTTTTTAATTTATAAAATTAAACTAATAAAGATTTAATATTAAATAAAAATTAATATCACACAATTGTAATACTTGGAGATTAAAAATGTAATTAACCCATGCAGAAGTAATGCTACATATAAAATATTGTTTATATTATACACCAAATACGCCAAATAGTGACTTTGGTGGTTCTAAATATGTGAAAGGTTATAGGATCAAGTTTCATTTCCATCACTTTTATTATTTTCTAAATCATATATCCTTGGACCACATTAGTAATGACTGGATTAAATTATATTTCATATTTGATTTTGAAAATCAATCTAAATTGAACTTATATATAAGTATCTAGTTTTATTTATAAATTTATATCACTTATGTTTATATGTTTATTTCTTATACATTTGTAAAATTATCACATAATTTATACTCATTTGTGAAAATATATTTAATTAAAGACAATTTTTTGAAATTAATTGACTAGAGATACATAAATATAATTATCAATTTGTATAACTTTATTTTTAATAGTATACATCTGAAAGAGATATACATATATTAGCTATATAATAACTTATCAATAAGATATTTTATATTTAAAATTATTTTTATTGTATATCTTATTAATAAACATAATACTAAAACTGAAAAATAACTCAATCCAAACAACTTTAAATAAGAGTAGACTGATTTTAAATTTTAAATCAAATCGATTGAATGATAAATTAAGAAAATCAAAATAACTAAATTAAATAATTTTTCTCTTCAAAATTAATCTAATTTAATTCACCTACACTCTTATTTCATACTCGTGTGGTCTGTCTGTGTACATTTTAATTGCGATTATAAGAAGAGGAATCAAGTTGTACCGTACTAAACTTTTGTTAGTTTGAGCAAGTAAAAATTTTCAGTTTTTAAAAAATATTAATTTTAGAGTTTAACTTTAATATACTGTGAGAATAAGTCTTATTATATAACGTACTAAGGTACTAAGGTACGTCTTGTAGTGGAGGGTTGGGATAACTTACATAAAATTATAAGTTTTAACTTCAGTATTGTTATTGTACACACACACACAAAAAATCTTATTATGTAAGACTGGAAATGATCGAGTGATATGATAAAATATATTTATATTCAGTACATTATAATTAAATTCTTAATTTTAATTATGAGATTTATAAATTAAATTTATACCTTAAAAAATATTTTTTATTATTTAAATGAAATTAATTGTTTAAATTCACTTTTAAAATTTATTTTGAAATATTAATCTTTTCACAATTACTTTTATTTAAAATCTAAAAATAAACCACCGAACGCATGTATCAATTGACTTTGGGTTGTTTCAACTTAACTAGTGATATTGAGCTCGAATCTTGAATACGCAGATGCGTTAAATAGTCGAAGGAAGAACTTGTCACCCTTAGCGATTCTATCTAACTTGAGCAGGATTACCTTCTGCGGAGAATATATGTGATATTTGAACAAAATATTTTAAAAAAATAATATTAGAAGCATTTTTAAAAAAATGAATAAGGAATGGCATAGTTATTTTTTTTATTAAATTTAAAAGTATTATGATTACAATTTATTTAGATTCAAATAAATATATTTATTTATATATTTAAAGAGAAAGACATTTCAAAAGAATTTTCATACACGAAGCCTCTGGATTGGACAGTTTGGACTATATTGCCTACATTGGTTAATAATTAATAATAATAGAGTTGTATGACATGGGTAAGGTGCCCTTTGGAGGTGGTCAATAGCCATTTTAATAATGAACAATTGATCAATTTGTTTTACATACGTACCAGAGGGGGCACGTGGCACGTAACAAGTGGCTCTAAAGTTATCCTTATCTCTCGTAACAATATCTATTGGATGACGGTTTCTTGGGGGACGCGAATAATGTAGTAAATTAATTCTTGAAAAGAAAGGATATCGGTTTTTTTGACAAAGAGTACCGGTTAATTTTTAAGAGAATTGATTTAATTTAATTAATGATCTTGATTTTAAAATTTGAAAATGTAAGTACATTAACATTTAATAAGAAAAAAAAAATTTAATAATTTTATTTAACTTAAGGATGGATAGAGTGAGTTAAACCAAAAAATATATTATTTAATTTCTGAAATTACTAAACAAGGGCTTTTGAAAGTGGTTTTGGCTAGATTTTGAAGATAACTTCTAATTTATTTAATTAGCTTAAATATATTTGGTAAAAGAGTTTATTTTAATAGCATGTAATGTTTTAATAATTTTTTTTAAAATACTACTTCATTTATTATTTAATTTATAAACTCCTTATTTTTTCTATTTTTATCTTTACTATTGTATAATAATATTTTTATGTCATTTTATATTTATCGGTTATTTTAGCAACTAGTTTTATTAAACATTTTTAATTCAACCAGTTAGTTTAATAATGTTAAAAATTAAAATAATATTTATATTTTAAAAATAATCAAATAGTGAGGTAGAGTTAAAATGAAAGAATTCAGAATTCATGCACAAACCAAGAGCTAGAGCCATAGCCAATCATATATAATTTTTATATAGAAGTTAATAAGAAAAACGAAGATAGCACAATCTTTCCTATGAGGTTATTAGTTCTATTTATAATTCTATATTCTCATAACTTTTTACATTTCTTTTTAAATTTTTTATTTTTTTGTGAAAATTTTATCACATCATTCATCATTTCTTTTATTTTATTCTTTTTCTTTTCTATTTCTCTTTTATTTAATGGAATAAATACATCTCAAATGATGTCATTTTTTTTTTGTATTTATGATTTTATGGTATATGTCGGCGATGGGCGTATTAATGCATTGGCACTGACCAAGAAAATTAGTTTTTTTTTTTATATATAATTTCTTCATTGTCGTGCAATAGTGTTTGGGATTGATTGAACACCTCGCCGTTGATGGGAACCCGGTAGGTTTGAATAATTCACGTGTGATAATGAGTATAAATCCCATTATCACCATTAATTGAATTAATTTTAGTCTTTGAGGCCTGAATTATTGGTGCATCTACTTTATCATTATTAATTATTATTGTGTAGTTTGATGAGTTTAATTTTTATGGATCGGTAGTGTAAAAGATTTTATATTGTTAATTAATCAAAAATCATAATTAGTATAATTTTAAGTTAATTATTGTAAAAATCAACATATTTATTATATATAACAGTTTGTGATTGATTAACAATATAAAAATTCTTTACATTGTCAATAAATATACTATTTACTCTTGTTTTAGTTAGTTTCTATATATTTTTACTAGTTTAATTTCTTAATTTGCTAGAAAATGTCACTCTTTTTTGGTTGTTCGAGATATCCTCCAACCGAGAGTTAGAAACTAATTCCTTGAGGTACAAAGATCTATTTAAGGGACTGATTTCTTTCAACAGATGTTTTTTCATATACATAGATCTGGAATCAAACCCCTGACCACGTGCTTAAAAAGCATAATTATCTATACCACACCATGTTGGTTGAAAATGCCATTCTTGTTGGAGCTAAGATATTCATTAAATATTTCTTAGAGTGTACCCTAAATGATTCACATAATTAAGATATTTATATCTAAGTGCAATAGTTATTTTTTTGTCTATTTTACATAAAAAGTTATAAAAAAAAATGTGCAGAAGAAAGAGTTGGTATCGCACGAATAAAAAGGAGAGAGATTACTATTATTGAATGTGTTTTTTTTATCATTTTATTCAAATAGTCAATGTTAAACTTAATGTTCTGAAATAGAAAATATTATAATTACCAAGATGGTTGCGTTAGGGGGAATGATTATTTTGACACGGAAGTTATTAATAGTTCTATGACCGAATTATTTTCAGGTTTAGTACAAGTTTCTTTTGTTTAAATAATTTCAAATACACACAATTCAGCTTAAGTTCTTTATAATTTTACTATTAACTTTTTATTCAATAATGATACATGAATATTTTTTAATAATAAATATGTTGTAATTTATTTATTTTTGGCACAGATAAGTTGTAAAATTTTAAATAAATATTCATGTGTCATTGTTCAATTGCATAATTTGATAGCAAGAATGTAAATAACTTATATTAAGTTTTGTCCTTCTGAAAAGCAACTTTTTAGTTAAATTTTTTTTTTCTAAAAGCAAAATGTTTAAATTGATGTACAAGAATTTTTTAATTATTCTTTAATCCTTTTTTTTTTTCGAAAGCTATATTTTTAGCATTATGATTATTTGAATTTCTATTAATTTAAAATATTCTGGAGATAAATATTTTTTTCCTTTAATAATATCTTAATTATTTTATATGTATTTTGATAATTTAATACATAGTTTTCTTATTCAATTCAAACAAAACGTTATCTTGTAATCATTTATAAACTAATATATCAAACATAAATGATTTTATATCATTTAATATCTTAAAAATTATAGACATAATCACTTTTTACGTAATCAACTTTTTCACAACTAATCAAAAGATTCAATCACTTTTTATCGTCATACTTGAGTATTCTAGAACAATCACTTTTTAATGTATTTTTGTTATAGTGAACTAAAATGAAACACTCCTCGCATTAAACAAATTAAGATGTGTTGCATCTAATGACGCGTATCAATAACAACTTTTAAAATATTATATTGAATAATAATGAAAAACTCAGATTAAATTGCCTTTCCCTTACTAGTAATATGTATTTTTATGATTTTTATTTTTTTTGTCTAGATGTATTTTTATGATTTATTAATTCATCTGTATAGCAATGGTAAACAAGAGCGAAATATGTCTTAAAAAATAAAAAATAAAAATCGGGAAAAAAAAAGAGTAAACAGATATCTTATATTTTATAAATTATCGATTAGTTGTTTATTATAAACTTATGTTGATGATTCCAAATGTATTAATATATATATATATATAAGTAGATTTTAAATAAAAAACGGTACAACATTACATTCCCTTCTTGTAAGATATTACTTTATTATTAAGGACTTGAGTTGGATCTAGCCTGTTAAAGTAGTGTTTTTTGATAGAAATTGCATGTATTTTTTATAAGAGATAATCTTGTTCGAGTCAGATAAGATCACTATAGGCCTATAGTAATTTTATTCAATTCGAGCAAAATTGTTTCTGTGAAAGATATTTATAGTCTCTACAAATATATATATATATATATATATATATTACTTTAACAAACTAGATCCAACTCACCCCCAAGAATAAAGTTCAAAAAAAAGTCTCAAATTTTGCTTACCCACTCTCACTTACCAGATAATTTGCGAATTGCGAAGCAAGTCATTGATTGCTGACCTTTCGGATAAAATTGTTTGTGTTTTAGTCAAATAAATAAATAATCTTGAATAATAATAATAATAATAATAATAATAATGATAATTTTTATCGTAAAAAGTTCATGTGAATTAAGCCCTAGAGCCTCTCTTAAGTTAAGGCATACCTCATAACTTAAAGAATATTTATAGGGATATTTTTAGATTATCTATCAATAAAGTCCTCATAATGGCATTAGAATTCAAACTAACATCATTATAGGATATGAGTTTTATCCTTACCAACTAGACTAACCTTCAATGGTATAATAATAATCATAATATTGAATGGTAAAAAGCTAAATATAAAAAAAAAAGTTTAATTACTTTTTTGGTCCTTATAGTTACACAAACTTTACCTTTTAGTCTCTATAGTTAAAAATAATTCATTTTAATTCCTATACATGCACTTTCAATATTGGTTTGATCCTGCCTTCAAGTATGTCTTAACTTCATGAAATAAAATCGTCACAAAATAAAAATTGACGATGTAAAACCGTAACAAATTGACATTTTTTAGCATTTTTTATTCAATTTGTACGGTTTAAAATGACAGGAACTAAACCAATATCGAAAGTGCATGTATAGGGACTAAAACGGGTTATTTTTAACTATAAGGATCAAAAGGTGTAAAACCGTCACAAAATAAAAATTGGTAGTGTAAAACCCTCACAAATTGATATTTTTTGACTTTTTAATTCAATTTGTAGCGGTCTAAAATGGCAGGAACCAAACCATTATCAAAAGTGCATGTATAGAGACTCAAACGGATTATTTTTAACTATAAGGACCAAAAGGTAAAGTTTGTATAACTATAAAGACAAAAAAATGTAATTAAACTTATAAAAAAATAATTGCAATGGGTAGTATCTTTAATTTGTTTTAGTTTAATAGTTGGAATGGAATCCTTCGAAAACGAGTAAAAGCTTACAGATAAAATGATGAAAATAAAGCATTCATGTAGCCATCAAATTCACTCATCGGATGACAACTTGGAAGCACCCATTTGACACAACTAGTTTATTTTTCAATAACACAATAATAATTATAACAATAAAGATTTAAACAAAGGCAAATGTACCATCCATATCCATTCATCGCAAAGAACAATTGCATTTCACTATCTCTGGTGCCAACCATTGTCATGAACCAAGAATCCTGGATTATATAAAAGGTAACAGCTTGTTTAACAAATATATAGTGTTGCTTGAGGATAAGTTTCTTTTATAACTTTTTTTAGCCAAAAGATCCAATTTAGGATAGGAGCTATTCTCACTTGAAAAGACAAGTATCTTTTTGACCTTAAATTTCATCTCCAAGTATTTTATACCATAATATTTCTATCCACCATGTGACGTTTCAGTGTGAATGATCTCATAAAGGGATGGAACCATGTAGATAAAACAATTGTCAAGTGCAAAAATAATTAGCAAGGCAAATTACCTAAGAACAAGTCTCCATTATTTTATAGGTAAGGTGTCTCACCTTGTTCTAATCCAAAACAAACAGAAAGTTCACCAACTTGAGAGCCTTATAAGTTCTCCACCCCAACCACATCTCTGTTTGTTCCAATGGGAGAGGATTCTAGGGAGTTTGGAGAAAAGGCAAAAATCAACCACAAGATGGAAGATGTTGAAACAGAAGAAGAAATAGACCCAGAAAGCAATTCACTGAATGAGCCACTGCTCAAGAGGAACCGGACACTGTCTTCCAACCCTCTTGCTCTGGTTGGAGAAAAAGTTTCCTACATAGAAAGCTTGGACTATGAGTAAGAAGGCATTATCCTAGTGAATGCAATTTGTGTGTGTGTGTGTGTTTTCCACATGTATCCTCCTTCGGATGAATCCTGTTCCAGACAGTGTCGGACACTACATGCAATTTGTTTCTTTCAACCAAAACCTTCTTCCTTCTCTTTTTATTTTCTTAATTAGAAAAGACTTTGCTACGCAGGATAAATGAGAATGATCTATTCAAGCATGACTGGAGGAGCAGATCAAGAGTTCAAGTGTTGCAATACATATTCTTGAAATGGTCACTAGCATTCCTTGTTGGACTTCTCACTGGTATTATAGCCACTCTCATCAATCTTGCTGTTGAGAATATTTCTGGGTATAAGCTTCTGGCTGTTCTTAAATACATCCACAAAGAAAGGTCAGAGCAACCATACCATGCTTTCTAGTTTTTTAACTATAAATTTTCTTTTGTTTCCATTTTTCTTTTAAACAATTCAACTACAACAATGTCATGAGTTATTGTGTGACTGCATTAATGTACATGGGACAGGTACTTAACGGGTTTCCTATATTTCACGGGCATTAATTTCATTTTGACATTTGTTGCTGCTATTCTGTGTGTGTGTTTTGCACCCACGGCAGCAGGACCTGGAATTCCTGAGATCAAAGCTTATCTTAATGGTGTTGATACTCCCAACATGTATGGTGCTCCAACATTGATTGTCAAGGTATGATTAACACTGCCTCTGCTCCTCATTGATTAAACTTGCAGCAAAGCAGTTTAAAGGTATAAAACTCGCTTACAAGGACTCCTTAAGGATATGTTCAGTGGGTTTTGAAGGTAGGGAAAGGTGGTCCATGAAAGAAAAAGAAAAACGAAAAGTGAGCGAGTAATAGTGCATTGCAAACGACGGTTTCTTTATTTCCTTGGCAGCTTTCTTTCTTTTATACTGAAGATCCAAACAATGAATATAGTCTACCATAAAAATTGTTTTGTAAACATCAAAATGAAACAACAAAAAGTTATCCTCTTAAATTTTGAAAATTTCTTTTTGAAATACATATATACAAAAAAGATTAAAAAAAATTTAAATAGTTATGTACGATATCAACTTTATATTCAAATGATAAATCTATTCTACCGTCATGTTCTGCCAATTTCTATGTTGTTCCATCTATCCATACAATGGTCCTGTACAACTTCACTAATTGCAGCACCAATTTCTGGAATCATATATATAACAGAGCAGCAATTATGGTACAAGCAGCAAAGCTTCAAAGGTTGACCCAGGAAAAAAACACAGAAGAAAAACAAATGCTTGTAAAGAGATGGATCGTGATACAAGTGTCCCTGGTTTCAATCATTTTAGACTTGCAATTTGTCTAATGAGTACCAAACAATCATGAGGTGTCAATAGTATTATCTAACACATATAAAGTGATGCTCCTCGCCTAAATAGTAGTACATTAGGACGCTTACATATAATACATTAAGTTATGCTCCTCACCTAAATAGTACATTAGGACGCCACTATTTACAAATATGACTAATCAAGTGTACAAGTCTTGTTATTGGTAAAAATCACGACCACGGTGCCTAGAATGCAAATGGTGTTCATATTTGACGTCAACACTGTTGTACACAAATTACCAATTCCTCTTCACATATCTCTATTTTCTGATCAAAGTTATTTCTAATTCCTATTCATATCATATCCCACGCATTGGTTCTTGTAGATAATTGGAAGCATTGGAGCTGTCTCTGCAGGCCTGGATTTGGGGAAAGAAGGGCCGTTGGTACATATAGGAAGCTGCATTGCTTCCTTGCTAGGCCAGGGAGGCCCTGACAATTACAGGATCAAATGGCGTTGGCTTCGATATTTTAACAATGATCGTGACCTTCGGGATCTTATTACCTGCGGTGCATCTTCAGGAGTTTGTGCAGCTTTCAGGGCTCCGGTGGGTGGAGTTCTCTTTGCTCTTGAAGAGGTAGCAACCTGGTGGAGAAGTGCTCTCCTATGGAGAACTTTTTTTAGCACAGCTATGGTGGTGGTGGTTCTCAGGGCGTTCATTGAAATCTGCCATTCTGGAAAATGTGGCCTCTTTGGTGAAGGAGGTCTGATCATGTTTGACGTAAGCAATGTAACAGTGCGGTACCACGTTATGGATATTGTCCCTGTTGTAGTCATTGGAATCATAGGTGGGCTACTGGGAAGCCTTTACAATCACGTGCTACACAAGGTCCTCAGACTCTACAATCTCATCAATCAGTAAGCAACCATATCCAACTGTAGTCTCAAAACATATTGCATATCATGAACTTTTAAGGAGACATAATTACCGTGACAGGAAAAAATATCACGACTTAATTGTGCCACACATGCATCATCCAATGAAGACAATATAATTGTGCCAGTTGCTGTCAATGAGATTATAAACACGTGCTCAGCTGCTCAGGCCAAAAAGAAAACAGCAAAATCAATCAATTATGGCATCTAATAAACCAAACTTGCAGCATGATCCCTAACTGTGGGAATCTACAATGCACCCTTTTAAGTTAGGGTGCATCCATGCAGCTTACATGTGTAACCATTGGCAACAGCTGCAAGGTGCATGGATGCATCCTAACTTAACGGGTGCATGTTAGAATTACTCTCCAAATTTCCTGGATTCACACTCTATAATAAAGCAATGCCAAATGCCAACACATCCAAAACTGATCATATGGGAATTACATGATTACTAAGGGAGTGTCTACTGTCTACCTTTAATTGTTGCAGGAAAGGAAGAATACATAAACTCCTCCTAAGTCTTGCGGTTGCACTCTTCACGTCAGTGTGCCAATATGGTCTCCCATTCTTAGCAAAATGCACCCCATGCAATTTGCCACTTCCAGAGTCAGCCTGCCCCACCAATGGACGATCTGGAAATTTCAAACAATTCAACTGCCCACCTGGCTTCTACAACGATCTTGCTACTCTGCTGCTTACGACAAATGACGATGCCGTTCGAAACATATTCTCAACTAACACCCCTCAAGAATATCAACCCCTGTCCCTCCTAATTTTCTTTGTACTCTATTGCATATTAGGACTGATTACTTTTGGAATTGCAGTGCCATCTGGGCTCTTCCTCCCAATCATCCTTATGGGTTCAGGTTATGGCCGCCTTCTTGGCATCTTCATGGGACCTCATACAAACATTGACCAAGGGCTGTTTGCGGTACTTGGTGCAGCCTCCCTCATGGCTGGTTCCATGAGGATGACTGTATCCCTTTGTGTGATCTTCCTTGAACTCACCAACAATCTTCTCCTACTACCAATAACAATGATTGTTCTCCTAATAGCCAAAACTGTTGGAGACAGTTTCAACCCAAGCATCTATGAGATTATACTGCACTTGAAAGGCCTTCCTTTCATGGATGCAAATCCTGAACCATGGATGAGAAATCTCACTGTGGGTGAGCTTGTTGATGTAAAGCCATCAGTGGTTACCCTCCACGGAGTAGAAAAAGTAGCCAAAATAGTAGATGTCTTGAAAAACACTGCACATAATGGTTTTCCTGTTATGGATGATGGGGTAGTACCACCAGTAGTAGGACAGGCCAATGGGGCAACAGAATTGCATGGACTGATTCTAAGAGCACATCTCATCCAAGCACTAAAGAAGAAATGGTTCTTCAAAGAAAGAAGGAGAAGAGAGGACTGGGAAGTGAGAGAGAAATTTACCTGGGTAGAGCTGGCTGAGAGAGAAGGAAGTATTGAAGGGGTGGCTGTGACCAGTGAGGAAATGGAGATGTTTGTTGATCTACATCCTCTTACCAATACAACTCCTTTTACAGTGCTCGAGAGCATGTCAGTAGCAAAAGCAATGATCCTCTTCAGGCAAGTTGGACTTCGCCATCTGCTTGTAGTACCCAAGTATCAAGCATCTGGGGTGAGTCTATTAAGCACATCATTAATATTAACACCATTCAAACATGAATTATATATTGTCTTGTAGCATTTCAGGAGCAAAATAAATTCATGGCTGATCTTTAATTTTTAAAATTACATATATGACTAACCAAATGATGTCATCTCCTCACAGGTATCCCCAGTAATTGGGATCTTGACCCGGCAAGATCTGCTGGCCCACAACATTCTAACAGTCTTTCCTCACCTGGCAAAATCTAAGGGCAGAGAAAAGAGGAATTGAAGGTTTCCTAGTCATTAAATGCCAAGCAGCTCTCTTGGGACAAGTTGGTTTCTTAATTGCATAAGTTATTCCTCAATTTTGTATTACTTGGATCACAAGCATGGAAATGAATATGATACAAAAGCAATGTAAAACTATATTCAAATTTTAATATTCATTCAACACAATTTATCAAATGATGAAACCGATTCCCTTTTCCACAAGTACAAACAATCACCACCCCACCAAACGGCAATGGTAAATTCTTTCCACTCGAGACTGCTACAAATATTATCCATTTCTTTTCTTCCATGCAAGATTACACACTGATTTGCTGGTGTACAGAAAACCCCGCATATTGAACCATGTCCTGATTAATGTCTCACAGCTCCTTGCAAGTGTTTTTTCTTTTTCTTTCCTGGTTTCTTTTTCTGAGGGCCCCTCTTGAACACTGCTAGAACTTCAATGCTGCAACCAATTGGCAAATGAAAAATTAATATTCTTTTACTTTTGGGGGAGAGTGAGGGAGGATGCTATGCTGTGTACAATCATATAACCAACTACACAATGTATCCTTAATATACTTCTGAAGAGAGAAGGTTATAATAATTTTTTTACTTGAGGGGGGAAAAAACTCCATGGGGCAGGGTGGAACATACTTAAAGTAGATATCACGCCATAGATTATATATACAGCAGGCATTTAATGGAAAATCTGATAGAAACTGGATCAGATTAATGAGTAGAGAAAGAAAGAATGAATCTTTATTGAAAAAATGTCCCAATCCTGCCCAGTGTGGTACAGTAATGAGAATTGGACAGCTTTACACTAATACGCACTTCCTGGATATTCGAGAGATCCAGGGTTCTCCACAGTTTTCTCAATTACAGAATAATCTCTCCCTTCTCAAAGTTTCCCTAGTTATTCTTTCAGCCTAACTACCTAACTAACCTTGACCATAGTTAGTTATATCCTTATCCAACTACAACAATCTCCTAACTACTCACAGGTACAGCCTTCTTACACTTCCTTTGTTAAACCTTTTTAATTAAGGGCCTTGGTCTATCAATACCACCCCTCCCCCCCCCCCCCCCCCCCTTAAAAGAGCCACCTTGTCCTCAAGGTGAAAAGTAGGAAAGGCAGCTTGGAGGGTTGTAGCAGATTCCCAACTGTCTTCACAAATGAGAAGATTATTCCAATGGACTAACACCTCTAGCTCTCCTGTAGGACTTCTTCGGGTGTCCCAAATCTGATCAGGGTAGACCTGCAATTCATGAGTATCAGACAATGCAGATGGTAAGGACTGTGCTTGCTGCGAAGCAGAGAGTGCCTTCTTCAACAATGAAATATGAAAAACTGGGTGAACTCTGCTATTTTCTGGCAATTCCAACCTATAGGCAACCTTGCCAACCCTCTCCAACACCTTATAAGGGCCATAAAAGTGAGCGCTGAGTTTTTGATTACTCTTTCTAGCTAGTGTACACAGTTTGTATGGCTGCAACTTAAGGAAAACCCAATCGCCCACCTGAAATTCCAATTCTCTTTTGTGTTTGTTGGCTTGAGCACGTAACCTGTCTTGAGCTTTTAATAAATTGTCTCTCAATTCAGCCAATAACTCGTCTATTTCTTGTGTCATCTTATTCACCTCCTCCACCTTGGAAGGAATGGTAGTCCCTTTTAGCAGCAAAGGTGGGTCTTGTCCATACAGGGCCTTGAATGGGGACATCTTGGTTGCAGCACTATAGTTTGTGTTGAACCAAAATTCAGCCCAACTTAAAACATCAGGCCATAACTTAGGCTTGGTACCTGTTAGGCACCTCAGATATGTTTCCAGGCAGCGGTTTACAACTTCTGTTTGTCCGTCAGTTTGCGGATGATAAGCTGTACTATATTTCAATTCAGTACCTACCCTCCTAAAAAGCTCTTTCCAAAACTGGCTCAGAAAAAGCTGGTCTCTATCTGTAATAATGGAAGATGGGAATCCGTGTAGTCTTACAATCTCTTGGAGGAAGATCTTGGCCACCTCCTAGGCTGTGAAAGGATGGCAAAGTGGAATGAAATGGGCATACTTCATCAATCTATCAACAACCACTAAAATGGTATCCTTGCCTCTTGCCTTCGGTAATCCCCCTATAAAATCCATGGAAATATCAGTCCATACCTGGCTCAAAATAGGCAGTGTTTGGATTAATCCTGCCGATGAAAGAGTTTCATACTTGTTCCTTTAGCAGATTTCACACGCACTAACAAATTCTTGTATATCTCTTCTCATTCCCTCCCAATAGAATGCTGTAGCGACTCTTTTAAAAGTTCTGAAAAATCCTGAATGACCACCTGTCAGGGAGCTGTGAAACTCTTTCAATATGGTAGGTACTCGTGAGGAATTCCTTGGGATCACCATCTTTCCTCTGTAATATAATCTGCCCCCTTTTATTCGTAGCCTACATGCGAATTTGGGTCAGCAAGTAGGTTCTGGATTATGGTTTGTAATTTGGCATCTTGGTGTACCTCAATATCCCACTCTTCTAAATTAGGGGATTTAAGGATTGTCAAGGCTGTGAATAGAGCCTTCCTAGATAGTGCATCTGCTATTGAATTTTCTCTTCCAGGTCTGTATTGTATTTCGAAGTCAAGCCCAATCAATTTAGTAGCCCATTTAAATTGTTCCTCACTCATCAATCGCTGTTCTGTCAAGAATTTTAAGCTTTTCTGATCAATAATGATAATAAAATGTCTTCCTAGCAAGTAATGCCTCCACTTTTGAACAACTAGAACAACAGCCATGAGTTCCCTTTCATATACAGATTTTGCTTGGGCCCTCTCCGATAATGATTTACTCCAAAAAGCCAATGGTCGGCCCTCTTGAAGTAATACTGCCCCCAACCCTTTACTAGAAGCATCGATTTCAATTACAAAGGGCTTAGAGAAATTTGGCACAGCTAAAATAGGCAAAGCTGAAATGGCTCGCTTTAGCTCCTCAAACATTGCTTGTGCTTCTTCATTCCATACAAAGCTATCTTTCTTTAATAGTTGGTTCAGGGGCTTAGAAATCTTTTCGTAGCCTTTTACAAAGCGTCAATAGTAACCAGTCAAGCCTAAAAAGCCCCGCAATCCCTTGGTATCTTTCGACGGAGGCCACAACCACATAGCCTCAATCTTCTTGGGGTCTACAACCACCCCTTCTGCTAAAATAATATGGCCTAGATACTCCAAGTTGGATTGCCCAAACTTACACTTCTTTTTATTCACTTTCAGGTTATTGTCATGCAGCACCCGCAACACCTGTTGAAGCTGTCTAATATGCTCCTCCAAATTTGGACTATACACCAAAATATCATCAAAGAAAACCAAAGCAAATTTTCGCAAAAAAGGCTTAAGGACTTCATTCATGAGAGCTTGGAAAGTAGATGGTGCATTTGTTAGACCAAAGGCATCACCAAAATTCATAGTGCCCTTCATGAGTTCTAAAGGCAATTTTCTCCATGTCTTCTTCTTTCATCCTAATTTGATGGTAGCCTGATTTTAAATCCAACTTGGAGAATATAGTGGATCCAGCCAATTCACCCAATAACTCCTCTATGACAGGTATAGGAAATTTATTGGGTATGGTGATTTTGTTTAAAGCCCTATAATCCACACAGAATCTCCATCCCCCATCTTTCTTCTTGACCAAAATGATAGGGCTAGAGTATGGGCTTATGCTGGGTCTAATAACTCTCGTCATCAACATTTCATTCACCAATTTTTCAATTTCATTTTTTTGATAATGGGGGTACCTGTAGGGCCTTATGTTTGGGATAGCTGCTCCCTACTTCAAATGGATTGCATGATCATGTCTCCTATTTGGTGGTAGTCCCTCTGGCACCTGGAAGACCTATTCAAACTGCTGTAACATTTCCTCCAATACTGCTGGTACAGTGTCCCTTTTCTTTGGAGGATTCCTCTAATGAGTGGCAATCCACAATAAACCCTTGATCCTCCTCCTCCAACATTTTAATTACTGCCTTAGTAGATGCAACTGATCTTGACAGCGCTAGCTCACCCTTGATTATTTTCTTCTGTCCCCCAATTTTGACTTGTATCGTTAGCTTATCAAAATTGGCTTTTATGTCACCTAGAGTGGCCAACCAATCCAATCCCAATACCATGTCAACTCCTTCTAATCCAAAGAGAAAGAAATCTTGTTCTATTTCCATTTCCTGCAGCTGCAACTTTATTCCTTCACAAACACCTTGGCACTTTATTTTGTGACCATCCCCAACCTGCACATAATATGCAGGGGTACTCGTGACTTGCAACCCCAACTCTTCCACTACCTGGATGGCTATAAAATTGTGTGAGGCACCACAATCCACTAACACCACTACCTTCCGATTCCCCAACATTCCCCACACCTTCCATGATCTTCTTGTGGTCAATCCTACTATACTCTGCAGTGAAAGCTGAACCCTTTGACCTTCCTCTTCCTGCTGATCTGAAACCTCTTCGCCCTCTATTTCCTCACTTCCTTCTCAATCAATAACATTTGGTATTGTTTATTCTAACACACATGATTGGGCCCAAACTTTTCTTCACACCTAAAACATTCTCCCCTTCTATATTTTTCTTGTATTTCTACGTCTATTAGTCTTTTAGATCCTATCCATCTTCCTTTGAAAGATCCTCCCCTACTAGGCTTATTAACTGCAGTACCCATTGTCGTACTCCCACTTGCTTCAACCTCCTTCAAACCACCTTTAGAGTTAGCTTCTATCGAGACCGTTCTTGGGCTAACATAACTCCTATATGACTGTCCAGACCGGCTACCCATCATAACCCCAGTTTTTGCCGTTGCACGATTCTTGTCCTCTATCATCAAGGCTTTCTTTATCAGGACTATGAGAGACTGCGGTTCATATAGCCTCACTTTAGCTCGCATTTCTTCCTTTAGCCCATTCAAGAAAATGCTCATCAAATATCCTTCTTCAATTCCCCTCAAGGCTCCAGAAAATCTTTCAAATTTCTCAACAAATTCTGTCACTGAATCCATTTGTTTCAGACCTAGCAAGATTTTGAAGGGATTTTCAGCCATCGAAGGTTGGAATCTCCTCACCACCGCTAGCTTAAATTGCTCCCATGATGGGTGTGGATTGTAATTTTCCCACCATTGAAACCACAATAATGCTCGACCCTCTAGTGCCACCATCACAGCTTGTATTTTCTCCTCTTGTGTTGCCCCTTTGATGCGAAAATATCGCTCCAACCTGCTAGTCCATCCAAAGGCATCTTCCCCTGAAAACACAAGTATCTCAAGTTTCTTCCATCGTTCCCCACTAATCGCAGTGGGTTCCTCATCATAAGTTTCATCCATTGCTGTCTTGTTGCATAAGTTTGCTAGTAGGTCTTTGCTATTCAACTTGTTCTCCATCAAATGCGTCAATCTTGCTACCATGTCTTCCACTTTCTTGAGTCGACCTCCTGTATTTCGCAATGGGTCTGTTGTTCCTCCCTTTCTTGTTCCGATGCACTTCGATCTTCCTCCCTTTCTTTGTGCCATGACTCCAAACGTCTTTCCAACGACTCCAATCTTGCCTCCATTCTTGTATTAACCATGAATGCCTCTGATTCTCATCCGTTTACGATACCCACAGCTCCTGGATTCAAGAGCTCTGATGCCAGTTGATAAAAACTGGATTAGATTAATGAGTAGAGAAAGAAAGAATGAATCTTTATTGAAAAAATGTCCCAATCCTGCCCAGTGTGGTACAGTAATGAGAATTGGACAGCTTTACACTAATACGCACTTCCTAGATATTCGAGAGATCCAGGGCTCTCCTCCACTGTTTTCTCAATTATAGAATAATCTCTCCCTTCTCAAAGTTTCCCTATTTATTCTTTCAGCCTAACTACCTAACTAACCTTGACCATAGTTAGTTATATCCTTATCCAACTACAACAATCTCCTAACTACTCACAGGTACAGCCTTCTTACACTTCCTTTGGTAAACCTTTTTAATTAAGGGCCTTGGTCTATCAAAATCATTCTATAATTTATATATGAACTAACAGAGTAATAGGTCAACTTTCTCAAGTTGGTTCCATGTTCAAAGTACAGACACAAAGCTTGTGGGGCTTCTATTATGTAGCAAGTTAAATTTAGGTTGCACGAGCATGCCTTCCACGTTAATCCATCACATGTTCCAAAGATCAAACATAATGAAAATATGACATGTTTGACACTTCCCAGTTGATCATGGATGTTGAATACTATAAGAACAAGTCAAGTTTGAATATACATCTTCCATCTCCAAAATGCAATTTTAAATTTCCTGGGTGTCACCATTATTTCCATTACTGATTTAGTACATGTTTGGTTCAATTTATTTTGGAGAAATAATCGCTTATTTTCTTTCCACTTCCCAAAAGAGATTTCGAAAAATAAGCAATTATTTCTCTAGAATTAAGCTAAACCAAACATGCTATTAGTGACCATGTTTCATAGGTCTAACTTGAATACCTGGATATTTTCTCCCCATTCTGCCCACCCTATACTTACTTAAAAGTTAAAAGCTCCAATCACCCACTCGCACAAACACAAATGCAAAACTACATGATTCATGAGTTGTACAATAATCTGTGACCTTGCACTCAAAAAATGAAAGGATTAGCAATGAGAATATTGACATGACATGGTGTATAGTATACATACATGATCTTCAAAGTAATCAATAAGTACTTTAAGTGGATAAAAACTATAGCAAAAGTTTCTGTTCCAGATGAATACAAAGCTGAAATGCAATTAGAATGTAATTAGAGAAAGACAAAAAGGGAGATTTATTAACATCATTTAGATTCTTTATGCAAGAATAAAAACAATTATGAGAATTAGCAAATACTAAAAAGAAATAAGAAATAAAAGAAAAACATAAATACCTCTGGGTACCAGGAAAGAAATTAAAACCATGAGCTTTTTCCAAATACCACGCCTTACTAGACAACAATGACTTGCAGTCCTGTCGGCAACTTTTAAAATTAACATAAAATCTCAAGTTTGAGAAAAGTCAAAATACACCCATAAAACATCAAGAGTGGAAATACCTCTTTAAAACTTTCCCATCCACAACTTATATAAATAAGGGTTTGTGGCACTGATTGAGGGATGTTAGTTGGAGGTAGGTTTGCTTCCAATCTGGACTGAAGCTTCTTTTGCACGTAAAACCCATGGTCTTTTCTCTTCCTGGGCTGAGTTTGAGCTGCAGTTAATTTGCACTAAATCAGAAACTGGCTTGGGAATATTTTCCAATTGACCAAACTTGATAGGTTCACAAAATTACAACCTTTCAGAAGATGACAAGACTTTACACTCGATTGATGATATATTCTTCAATGCATCAATAAGAGATGCATCCAGTCCTTTTCTGGGAGGATCAATGACAACAACATCTGAGCCCACAAGCCACAAAAAAGGCTCCTGTTACTTGCAAATGATTCATACAATCAGTT
Source organism: Spatholobus suberectus (assembly GCA_004329165.1). Classification (NCBI taxonomy): domain Eukaryota; kingdom Viridiplantae; phylum Streptophyta; class Magnoliopsida; order Fabales; family Fabaceae; genus Spatholobus; species Spatholobus suberectus. Next base: position 36,976,176 of record CM014732.1, read on the forward strand.
CCAAAATCCAAATAACACGTGACAAGGATAAAAGATAAAAAAACGTTATGCTTTCTCTTGTTGACTTAAAAAAAAAATTATTCTTTTCCAAATAAAATTTTCACATATGTTGATAAATAAATAAATATGCATACCAAATTTAAGTTGTATTAATGATAGTTATGTGAATTATATATATATAAAAAAAAATCAGAAGTTAAAACATGAAGTATATGATGATGCTTCAGATATTCAATACCAACTTTTGAAGCATCTGCATGATGCCAAGTAATACTGCTGTCAACAGTGGCAGGCAAACGTTCAATGGTCTTCTCAAAAGATGCCTTCGACTCTTTATTAATCTCAATGCATTTAACGGACCTGTAAGACAACTAGCATAAATCCTCCAAATCAATTATATTTCACAAAGTTAGAACATAACATAGTAGAAGTTTAGAATCATCCAGGTCTTGCCTGCACTTTCTTGTGGCAGCTAATGACAACCCAATGACCCCAGCTCCTGCATAAAAATCAGCAACAGCTGATTCATATGGAACATATTTCTGTAACTTCCGAAGCAAGGCATCAAAAGCCTGGAAGAATGAGGAAGCAAGACAGGAGGCAGATCACATCAGTCCTTTCATGCTTAATGGCACAGCAGCCCTCAATAATACAACAACACTGGATAATGCAAACACAGAATGCATGTTTTCAAGCATCTCACTCCTCCATCCAACATTCCTACTAATGTGATTTCCTTACGTATGAAGCACAAGCAGTAAAAGCGCAGCCTATTGTGTCCAACACATACCTGACACTTGAATGCCCTTAGAAACAAAATTAGTTGACACTGGTAAGACACCTAATGACCTAAATATGTTTCTAAGTTTCTAACTATCCTAAAAAAAATGTTTCTAAACATATCCTAAGCATAACAGTGACCTAATGCACAAGGCTTCCCACCTATTGGGTTTTGAGGAGGATAGATGCACACAGTCTTACTCTTACCCCCACAATTAGAGAGATTACTTCCAAGATTTGAACCCAAGACCTCCAGGTCACAAGGCAACAATCTTACTATTGCACCAAGGCTGGACCAATGCTAAGCATATTTTAGAATTTAGATATATTTTCATATACTTCTTGATGTACCAATACTATAAATATGTATGTACATACCTACATATCAAGATTTATTTATTTACACAACATGGGGTGTGTGGGTGTGGGGTGTGTGTGTGTGTGTGTGTGTGTGTATTCTGTGCTAGTGTCCATGCTTCAATGGTAACTAATTCAAAAAGACAGATTAAATGCATTCTCTAATTGCCATATAAATTATGAAGATTCACTAACTTAGAATCTTTACCCGTGTGTTTGCCTGGCCAAAACTAGAAGGTGCCAAGGACACATCAATTCCACCGACATGCTCCCAAAAATCTCTTTCTCCAAGAAGATGTCTCCATCTATTCCCAAAAATTATCTGAGCCATCAAGTAAGCATTTCCAAGGCATAAATTTTTTTATAAAAAAAAATTATGGATGCCATCATGCATGATGATGTAATCATAAGTTGTCAAGAAAAGTTAACAAGATCAGCATACAAGGAATCCTAGATAAAGATAGCTTATTTTATGTAATAACTGAAATGGAGATATAAAGTTTCAGAATTTCAGCATCCAAAGATTGCCCCTCAAACATGTATTATCAAACATTATTCCTGTCCACCTCCAGTTCATATGAAATCATTTTGCAAAGGCAATCTAAGTTGCAAGATCCAACATGATATATGATCATAGAATAATATTTAAAACTCTATGCTCTCGTGGCCTTTTTATCCACCGCAGAATGTTAGCAGAAAAGTTGTATAACAATACTTTGTTCCCCCAAAAAAAATGAAGATATGATCATTATGAATCAACAATATCTCTGATTTAAATTTTCAGCAACAAATGATTTGTGCTCAAAAGCAGTTCATGAACCACGAACCCAACCCTCCTTCCTTCCCTACTGCAACTACAACATCTATCTTCCTGTATCACATACGGCATACCATTTTCCACTTGAATCACATACAAACCATTCACTTGTTTCATGAGAACAATTTAAACTCACATTGTTGGTAGAAGTCTGAAAGTTGGCCCACACAGAGTGAATTAAATGGAGCCTGCTCCGTGGGCCCCCATTTTTCCATAGAAACTGCAATCAATCATATGACCCATCACTTTCTAAGATTAAAAGGGAAGGGGAACAAGAACTTATAACACTCAAAAGAAAACAATTATGATAGAAAGGAAGCAACAAGCTCACATTTGCCAATGCATTCAGTTTGTCTGAACCAGGTGAATTTTCATTTCTTGAATTCCAAACCAATGTAACCTGAACCTTTCCTGAAACCATATAATTTAAAAGAAATAATTGTTATTTCAATGCCATTAACAATAAGAAAACATCAATTCATTTTTTTTCACACAATTCATGAGTAAAAACTAAAAAGTAACCATTCTTATATCTTTCAGCTGCAGGAAGAGACGTGTTGTATGTAGTCACAGCCATCTGCAAACACCCACCTACCAGTGGTTAATTTTCCCAAATTCAAAACTACGATTGTTAACTGAATTCATCAACTACCCTATTCGATACTGCTATAAACAGTTCACCTGAACATATCGCAAATCGCCAGTACCTTCATCTTCAATATATGGCTCAACACCTAATTCAGTAATACCTGGATGACATTGAGGAAAAACAAATAAAAAAATAATTATATAAATAATTGAATAATATTTTTTTGGGTGAAATAAAAGGAGCGAGAGCCCCAAAACAAACAATTAAAATCCCCTAGGAACAGAAACACCAGACAACTATAAAATAAAATAATCCTAGTGATAATAACAAAACAATTTAATACCCCGTCTAAGCAGCTCCACAGCAGCATTAATATTAGGGTGATGAGCTGCATGAAGAAGACATTATACACAGGCTTAATTGACATAATTTTATATCAAACATGGAGAACATTTAAAAATAAATAAAGAAAAAAATAGTTAAACATGCAAAAATGTAGAAAGGTACAAAAGAGTTTAATTTATATGCACTATCAGTGTAAAAAAATTTACACTATCAACCAATCAAAAATCATGCTAAGTATGACTTTTAAAGTAGTTATTGTAAAAGTCAACAAAAACCTATCAAACATGCCGATCTCTAATAGGTTGTCAGTGCAAAAAGCCTTTAACCCTGTAGGTGCATATTTTATTGAGTAAATTACACTAAAATCTCCTGAGATTTCGTCAAATTTCACCCAATACTCCTCCTTTTTTTTGTCTCTACACTAATCTCCCTTAATTGTTTGAAAAACATTATATTAACACCCTTTATATATTACATTAAACCCCCAGATTATTTGAAAAATATTATACTGTATACCCCTATAAACCCTATAAAAGTGATTGTTGTAAGCATTAAAAAAACAGGGAAAGTTTGTGTAATCCCAAAAATTCTCAGGAAATGTCAGTGGAATTTACTCTATATTATTTACTCTTGTACTAAACTCATGTATGTTCTATTTTAATTTTTTTGGGTAACGTGCTCTATTCTATTTATAAAATGGACCTTTGCATTGTGGAATGTCAACTACGTTATGAGTACCCTCCTCATAGAGCCCAATGAGAGGGTCCATCGAAGAGCCACGCACGGCCAATTTCGCACGGCACCTCCAACCCCACTACAACAAAAATAAAAATAAAAAGTAAATTAAAAAGGAAAAAAGAGAGAGAGAGAGAGAGAGAAACCGAAAAGACTTTGTGAATTGTGAAGAGAACCAGTTTGCAAGTGTCAAATGTGAAGTCAGAGACGCCGTGTTTCCGAAAGAAATCGGTGGCGTCGTCCAATATTACCGGACGGTGGAGGTTAAACTCGTGAGTGCACCCCGAACACCTGAAACTAATGAATTGAAATTTTGAAAAAGCAAAAATATAAAAAAAAAATGAGGGTAAGTGAGTTTCAGCGCGTGGTAAGTAACGGAGGGGCGCACGATTGGAAGTGCGGGCAGTGAAGTGCGCACGTTAGCGGCGGGGACTGTGGAATTGAAGAAGCAGGTGTCGGCGTCGGCGGAGGGAGGGTGGTGGAGACGGTGGCGCGGCAGGTGAAGAGAGAGAATGACGGCGGAGCTGACACGAGACGGAGGGTCATTTTTCCGGTTTGGGGTACAACGCGGGAATGGATAACAAATTATAAATTATCTTTATCGTTCGGAAAATATCTTAGCAGATTTATGGGAACTGGGCCCGACCCTCTAATTGGGCTTCAATCTCAGGTCCATTTTTTTTTTATTTCCACCCTTAACTTTTTCAAAAAAAGTAAAAAAACTATTTTGTCCCTACTCTCTTTTTATTCTCCCTCTTCGTCTCATCTCACTCCCTCTTTATTATCTTGTCAAGATACATAATAGAAACATATTTTTGTTATGTATCTCAACAATATCTAGATAAGATATTGTCGAAATACACAACGAAAACACTTTTTTATTATGTATTTAAATAAAATCTTCTCAATACAATGAAATGCATTTTTCAGTTGTGTATCTTAACAATATCTGAACAAGATATTGTGAAAATATATAATGAAAATGTGATTTTGTTATGTATCTTGACAAGATTTTGTCCAAAGACACAACAAAAATACGTTTCCATTATATATTTTGACAATATTTAGATAAGATCTTGTCAAGATACATAACGAAGACGCACTGAAAATAATATTCTATATAGGATTTCTTATTGCTTTTGCTGTCAAATCACCAATTATACCCTTACATACATGGTTACCAGACACCCACGGAGAGGCACATTACAACACTTGTATGCTTTTAGCCAGAATATTATTAAAAATGGGAGCATATGGGTTGTTTCGAATTAATATGGAATTATTATCTTGCGCTCATTCAATATTTTGCCCTTGGTTAATGTTATTAGGTTCAAATCAAATAATCTATGCAGCTTCAACATCTCTTAGTCAACGTAATTTTTTTTAAAAAAAAGAATAGCTTATTCTTTGTTATCTTATATGGGTTTCTTAATTTTAGGAATTGGTGCTATATGCAATACAGGTCTATTTTATCTCAACAAAATCTAGTTAAGATACACAATGAAAATGTTCGTTATGTATCTCGACAAAATTTTGTTGAAATATACAAGACAAAATCTTATCAAGATATATAACGAAAATACGTTTCCATAGGTATCTTAACAAGATTTTGTCGAGATACATAACAGAAACGTATTTTCATTTTGTATCTCAACAGACCTCTTAACATAATGAAAATACATTTTTGTTATATATTTTGCACAATAAAAATATGTTTCTGTCAAGGGATATTTTTGAAAAAAAATTAACAAACAAAAATTGGGGTAAAAATAGTAAAAACTGGGGTGAGAATAGGAGGGCCTAGTCCAACATAATCCCCAACACTCCTCTTAGCTTGTGCGCACCATCTGTTTGATTGTTTACGCTCATTATTTCTAATTCTGAGAGTAACTAACTTCTTATAGCCACTATGAGGATCTAGGATGAGTTCAAAGAGATATTGAAGATTTAGAACTTCTGAAGATTGGTGTCGTATACTGGCTTCTACTGCTTCGCTACACTCATAACCTACGCTTAAGTCAACAATACAACTAGGGCTGGGCACTCAAGAGCCAATCAAGTCTACGCGTCGTACCCCGTTGGTGCCGAGCTTTTAAGGGACACTACCAAGGTTTTTGCCATGATATAATTCAGAAATTATTGCACTTTTTCATATTATTTTGATCTAAGTGTGATTTTAGCGTTTGAAATTTGATACTAATTATATAAAGCTACTCTTGGAAACTGCTTCGCAGCTAAAGAATGAGGGTCCATTTGAATTCTGCATCATGGCGAAACACTTCGAGCATCAAGGAAAGTCGCATATACATATCATGCAATATAATGCATACATACATGCATAGCATACATACATATATACATACATACATACGATGGTTTCATTTTTTTTATAATAATTCCTCTGAGTTTTAACCACATGCTAATGAATTCCTCTAACTTTTGCACAAATGCTACTGCAAAGTATAAAATTCTTAGTGCGTTAAATTGAGGGTTTGTTTTTTTTTTTAACGAGATTTTGGAGGAAACTATTGGATCGAATTTCTGTTCCTCCTTCTATGAGTGGTGGACAGTGGAATGATTTGTGAGTGACAACTTATGGCCTTCTCCGGAATGACAGAGAGGTTTGTGATCGGAAGATGTTTGAAAAATTGCATAGAAAACTCGCTTTTGAAATGATAATTTCAGTATTTGAGAAGATTGTGAGTGTTTTTGTTTTTGCTATGTTTGATGTATTTCCAAACTTCTTTTGAGTGTTCAAGAAGATCTTGGTGTTTTTTCAAGGCGTACGTTAGGGCAAATTTGGTTTCCTAGAAGTGGAGGATGATACACATTATAATTTCATTGTATTTTTCATATCACTTGAAGCTAGTTTAAAACTATAGTATAATTTCCAAGATTAGGAATTTTTTTCTATAAGCTAAAATTATGTGTTTTTTTTTTTGTTTAGGAGATCTTAGAATTTGGGTTTAAATTTAACTCAATCCCAAAAACTAGCTCATGAGGTGAGGGCTGCTCTTCCACGTCCACTTATACACTATTTTGGTCATGTCAATAGTCAATGTAAGATCTCTAACATACCTTCCTTATGTCGAGGACTAAACATATGTACATGGTCCGATAACAGGTGGCCCAGTAAGCCTAATAGCAGCCACTAGGATAGGTTTTGATACCAATTTAGAATTTGTTTTAGAGCCTTACTTAACCCCAAAAACTAGCAATGAGGTGAAGGTTGCCCCTCACTTATATATACTATTTTGGTCATATCACAAGTCAATTTGGGATCTTTAACAGGGGACTTTTCTCAAAGTAGATAGCCCTTAAGAAAATAGAAAATATTTTCTCAAAGAAGATAGACCTTAAGTTTGGCTGGAGGAGTTTTTCTCTATGTTCCTTTGTATAACCAAGCAATAGAAATTATGGCAGAAGCAATACAAATGTTTTTTCCTTTTACTTGCATTTGCTGAAAGCTAAACCAATTAATTAATCAAACCCTAGTAGAATACTCTTATTTTATTTTTTGGATAAAATCTTTTAGCATACTTTCAACCATGCTTTTGACTATGTTTGTTGAAATTTATTACATTGTATTCCATTTCTTTTGGATCTCTAAAGTGTTTTTGGAACTAGCAAAAATAATTACGTGTTTGGCTTCATACAGCAATATATAGCGCACCTTCCTTTCTCTTGGACAGCTTGATGGAAGTGGTTGATGGGAGTGGTTAACTTATAAACTATGATGAAGTATGCAGAGTAGAAATTTTTGCAGTATATGAAGACGTGCAAAGTCAAATGAGGAAACTTGAAGTTTGAGTACTTGTCGAGATTTGAACTGCTGTGTATTCTATAGCTTTACTTTTAGGAATAAGGAACAAAATATGTGGAGCATTTTGTCATTTTTTTTTAGGGTAACAAGAAATGATCAGTTTTCTTCCTTCTCTTATTTGATATTCAAATCCCTGTCAATCTCATGGGCTTCTGATTATGTTGTTAAACAGGCTACATTACTCATCATCTAATGCTATCCTACTTAAGATGATTTTAAGAAATGTTGTCATTTGAACTAATATTGTAAGTATTCCACATGACTCAAATCCAAAGATGACAAAGATGCAAAGAATACCTGAATGATGAGAGGTTGTAATTTACTTCATTCATGATGAGCGACGCTAGCTACTATCTCTATTTTTGTTTTGGTTTGGTCATTTCCTACTACTTCGCTCACGAAGAGTAATGCTAACTGCTTTAGTTTGGGTGGGTCGTTTCCTACTTGAAAAAAAGTGTAATAGTATAGACACAAGAGAGTGCTAACAACACACTATCTATTATTAGTTAAAATTTATTGAAAACTGCAAAATCAAGAGAAAGACTCGTTAAATAAAAAGTAATATTTATCAAAATTTGTGATTTTCAATAAATTTTAATCAGTAATAAAGAGAATATTGGATAAAGTGTTGCTAACATTTCTCACAAATCACAACCTTAAACATACAGTAAAACAATGTAAAACTACCAATATTCTAGGTAAGTGGATGACCAATTGTCTTTCAAATTAATGGTGTATGAAACCTTATTGTGTTTTTTGGGTTTTTTTTTGTCAATGTTTTAAAAATCAAATGAAGTGGATGATTCAATTAGTCAGTATATGAATTGGCTATATCTCTGATCCAATTATCTTCAGATATATTATTCAATTTAATTATGATTTAATTATTAATGTACGAAGCATGTACTCTAACATGGTTTTTTTTTTTTTGTTGAATTGACTCTAACATGGATGTTAGACACAACATGGAGATTTGGGCATGATTAATGTCTAAAATACAGGAAGTTAGAACACCGTGCGCATACACATTCGACAAACAAAAAAACTGAAATGACATAAAATATAAGTAACCTAACAAAAATCTAAATTGATAATTAATATTTATATATACTTATATTTTTCTTATGATAATAAGTTTCAAAAAAAATGATAAGAGACATTATTTTGCAATAGGAATAGTTAGGTCCTGTTTCGATAAACTTTTCCATAAACACTTATATAATTTCTCTCTTAAATTAAAATCAACTTATGCATTTCAAATTTTATAAAAATTCTCTCATCCAATTTCTCCAAAAGCTAAAATGCACAAGTTGATTTTAATTGATGGAAAAAGTTTGATTTACTTTGCTTTTGATTTCTTCTTCTATAAAGAAGTTTCTCTAAATGGGACTTTAATATCTCACAAAGAATCTTGAAACAAGAAGATGAAATTTTATCTTATAAAAAAGGTACATTCACTTTATCAAATCAAGTTTATATTTTACTAGGAGAATGAGAGGCATTCTGTGCCCTCTTTATTTTTTAAAAAATAAAAACAAAATAAGAGAGAAAGGGTATAGTAAATAGTTTAAAAAGTAGTTAAAGGATAAAGTAGTGGATAATTTAGAGAATAATTAAAGGGTATAGTAATTCAATAAAAAGTGGAGACAAAAAAAGAGTATTCTCTTTATTATAGTTATAGGTATAGATGTTAATTTTTCTAAAAGTTAAAAAATAAATATTTTTAATAGGATTAAATATGTTTTTAGTCCTTGCAAATAAGACAATACTTGTTTTTAGTCCATAGAAAATAAATTCTTATTTGATTCTCTCGTTTATGAAAATGTGTCAGATGTGGTCCTTATCTCTTCACACAAAACTATCTTTTATTGGTCTCTCGTTTATGGAAATAAGGAGCATATATGACATATTTCCATAATAGGGAACTAAAAGGAGACGATTTTAAGGAACTAAAAACAAACATTATCCTATTTATAGGGATTAAAAACATATTTAACCATTTTTAATAATATTAGTGTATGCACATCCATATAGAAGAGTCAGCTCAAACAATTAAATCTTGTGAAGGTGTTGACTAAACTGTTTAATCCACCAAAAAAAATCCTTTTTTGCTACATGTTGTAATAATGTTTTTGTTTTTTAATTTCTTTTAACAACATAAATGTGTTTACATATTTGCCCCTATTTTCTTTACATAATGCCTCCGTCATCAAACGGTGGCTCTCTTCCACGCTCTACTTCAGCTGCTACTCTGTCTACCTGAACCACCTCATCATCATCCTCAACATCCAGCGGACTCCCGCATAGGCCAGACCCTCTGTCGGACACGTTACGGGTCGTCAATGCCTCATCTTCCAACTCACTCACGCTGACAGCATGCTGGAGAGTCTTCGCACGTTCCTGAATGATCCTTACCACAACTTCATCAGGTTCTAGAACCATTCAAATCAATAGAAGCTCAGGTACTCAGAGCACAAATTGTAATTGGAGATCCTCTGAATCGGAGGTTGTGTTACGAGAGCCTCGCCCAAGCTTTAGTGGAAAGGTATTGGGATCATTATACGAAGGTGATTAGGATCATTATAAAATTTAAAAAACAAAATTGTTGACAAAACTTGGTCCACTGTAGACCATACATGGTATTTGCCCACAGTAACATCTGTTAGTTTTTAAAGCTTTAATATTTATTATAGTGACAAGTCAATATATAGTTATAATTTGTTAGATAATTTTGACCAAATGTAAGCAAATATCGCTAGGAAAATAATATAGATTAAACATTAATAACTAACAATGTCAAACATCAATACAAAAAAGGAAGAATAAATTAAACATCATTGGAGTTAAAATGTTTTACATGTAAACTACTATTGCATTTTAAAAAAAAATAATTATTTATTTGGTCTCCATAACTATCTTTATTTTAAGTTTTAATTTTTATACAAGAAAACTGTAAATTTTAGTCCATGACATACATAAAAGTTAAGTTTTGATCTTTGTTATTGATACAAGAGAAAACATTTTGGTGGTGATAAATCGCCACAAAAACTATGTAGGGACTTAGACTTACCATCTTCTTGTATAGAAACAAAAACTTAAAATGTAGACAATTATAGATACTAAGTGAATAATTTAATCTTAAAAAAACTAATAAGAATGAGACACATTCAACAAAAACTAATATAAACACTATGTGTGTGTGTGTGTGTATTAAACCCCATAAAATTTTCATTTCTTCCGTTATTTCACACTTCATTGTATAAAACTTTACTTTAATGAGTTAAGAATAGTATAAGGCCCAACAAAAACAAAATATTGAAATAAGATTTTGAATCTAATAGAGCAAATTAAAATCATATAAGATATATTAAGAAATTCAATTAACAATATGAAATGAATAAAAAACTAAATATTATGCAAATATGATTCCTTTGGTTGGATTATACTTCATAATAAACCATTGATATTTTTATCACTAAATCTTTGTTTGTTTTTGGTGATTTGAGAAGGAGAGATTTAAGGAGGATATTAGAAATTTCCTTTTTTTTTCTTGATATTAGGGAAAGGAAAACAAAAGACTATAGTGCTATTAAGCGCTGGAAAGAGCAGTCTCTAGCATTGGCTAAAATTAACAAATTTAACATGGGAGGAAAAAGATTAGGAGTATTCACACTAAAGCTACCATCATGGCCCAACCTGGCCAAAAAGTCAACACATTTGTTGCCTTCACGGTGTGCATGACGAAGATAAGTGGACCTAGTCATTCAAATTCAATTAGGTCAGTATATCTTTGATCAGAGGAATCAAGTTTATGGACCAGGTAAGACCACTTTGAATGATCTAAACTGCAACTAAGGAGTCCATCTCAAAAACAATGTGGTTTAGCTTAAGACTTCTAGCAACTTGTATACCTAGATGGAGGCCCCAAAGTGAGTTATATATCCCAAGGTTGGAGTGGAAGCAAATAATGACCTTACCCTGCGAGTTCCTTATGATACCACCACAAGCAGCTCGACCAATAACGACTATATAAGAACCATCCACATTTACTTTGACAAAAGGATGAAGGGGAGGGGTCCAGGAAATGGCCACCTTCTTGCTTTGTTGAGTATATATGGAATCTTTGTTAATATGATGAGTGTAAGCATTAACCTGTTCAAAGATAGCATTTGATAACTCTGATTTGTTAGAGAAAACCAATTGATTTCAATCCCTCCAAAGGTAATAAACAGCAAATCCAAAAAAGGTAGGCCAGTTTGCCATCAATGACAACAAATAGTTATTTGTCAGATTAAATTGAATTTAGTCATACAATTGTAACATCCCAGGTGCTGACGAGGGCAGGGAATGATCGCTGGTGCAAAAGAGATGAGGCACGGACAATGAGCGACTCCTGACAGGCTTCCAGCAGAAGGGGTACATGAATAAATCGAATACACACCCGAATGAAAGGGATCCAGAAGCTGTGTAGGTATGGGACTGACGGTTGAGGATACCTTAAGGGAATTAATAGGTGCTACCTATACCAACAAGATGCATCTACTTTTCGGTAGCCTATCACTTAAGAACTCCACAGTTAAGTGTGCTTGACTTGGAGCAATTAGGGATGAGGTGACCTCCTGAGAAGTTTCTTCGGAAGCATGTGAGTGAGGACAAAGCACGCTGAAAAGTCTTGTGTTGGTTTGTAGGGACAGCCGTTGATCTTGAAAGCTGCCGAGCATTACACAATCCAAGGCTAAAAAACTTAACCCAATGATTAGACGGGATGAACTTGTTCCAAAACTCCTAAACCTCTCACAATCCTGAACTGCATGCATTACTGATTCAGAATCCCAAAGGCAACAAGGACAAGTATCAGACGTACACATGTTATAGGATCTACGTTTAGAATTAGTCAGGAGTCTACCATGCAACAATTTCTATAAGAAGACCTTAACTCTCTACAGCCCATTCCACTTCCAAACCATTGGAAACATGTCCAATTTGCTAGCATGATTTTAAATATTCCTATATAGATAATTATAGGCATCTTTAATCGAAAGCATTCCATCATTGGACTGAAGCCAAATAGGCATATCTTCATTACCAAGATGAGGGGGAAGAATGGAAACAACTTTTGAGCAGATATTTGGAGGTAAAAAGATATAAAGGACATCCTATCTCCAACCAGAGTCACTAGCATAAGCTAAAATCGTTGGGTTTTTCTTTTGTAAAGGAATATCTTGTTGAATTAACTCAAATAAAGAGTAAAAACTAGGTATCCACTTGTCTAGCCAAAATCTCACGGACTTACCATTGTTGATAGCCCAAGCAACATTGTTCTCAATGTGGTGCCACATATTGTTCAAAGCTTTCCATAAATGGGAAGCATTTGGATAGGTTCGAACCTTAGGTATAGCTTAGGATGCCATAAGAATATTTGGCACGAATAACTTTGACCCATAAAGTATTCTGCTCTTGAATCATAGTCTAGCCTAATTTCAAAATATAACTCTGGTTTAGAATTTTTAAGTTTCGAAAGCCTAGACCTAATCCTTAAGACCTACAAATGGTATCCCAGGAAAAGAGATGAACCCTTCTTTGATCCAAGTTACTCCCCCAAATAAAGTCCCTACACAACTTTTCTATCTCATTGCATATAGAAGTCAAAATAATGGAGTTTGCATAATATAACTAGGAAGGCTTAACAAGGAAGATTAAGTTAGCATGATCTTTCCTACCATAGAAAGGGTTCTAGATTCCAACTAGATATCTTTTTGCAAATCTTCTCAGTAAGGCTTTTAAACTGCACATGGGTCTTTTTGTTGTGTAAAACAGGGAACCCCAAGTAAGAATCAAAGTCTTTACTTATCAAAATATTGAGATAGGAGCTTAACACAATTGCATCATCATTACTGACATTCTCATAGAAAAACATTGATGACTTTTGAGGATTAATTTTTTGCTCCGATGCTTCACAAAAGAGCTTGAGGATTCTATTTATCTCCATAACCTGCTCTAAAGTAGCTTGTGCCACTAGCAAGATATCATTTGCATAAAAAAGATGAGAAATTGGGACAAGAGTTGGTCTTCCAAACTTAAATGGTTTCCAAATACCATTATGCACAAAATCAAGAATAAGGTGTGCGAGGTGTTCCATACACAAAACAAAAATATAAGGGGACAATGGGTCCCCTTAACGCAAACCTCTTGTGAAATTAAAGAGGCTGATTTATGGCTGTTCAAATTAATGGCCGTAGAAGAAAAGCTCATGTAGGCATAGATAAGTGAAATCATCCACTGGGGTAGACCAATCTATTTTAGAGTTTCCACAATGAAATTCCACTCCATATGGTCGTAGGCTTTTTGGAGGTCAAGCTTTAAGATCATAAATCCTTTTTAGCCCTTTGTCATGTTGAAAGAATGAAACAACTCTTGCAATATGATATAATTGTTGATAGAATTGCCACCTTTAATAAAACTAAACTGCATGGGATCAATGGTATAAGGAAAAAAAATTTGATACAGTTTGCCAGCATCTTCGCCATAACTTTATACATAACATTGCACAAAGCAATTAGCCTAAACTGGGAAATTTGGGAGGGTTCAATACACTTGGGAATTAAGGTAAGAAGAGTCTAAAAAGAGAAGCAACAATATGAGGATTTACTTTGACAACAAAAGCCAAATTATACATAGATTGCCTAACCACCTCCCATTACGATTTGAAGAAAATTGGACGATAGCCATCTGGACTTAGTGATTTATAATTTCCCATGGAGAATAAAGTTGTTCTGATTTCATCAATGGTGAACTCTTTATCAAGCATAGTCATATCTTTCCTAAGAATGACGTGAAATCTTTGAACAGTGTGCATTAACTCAGGATTGGAATTCTCAGAGAAGAAAAAGGACTTATAATGTTACAGCTGTTGGATCGTGATATAGGACAATGCAGCAGAACTAAATTGTTTGTCCCTTTTATTGTTCAAATGAATGGCACGAATCAAGGCTACTATAATATAGAAGAAGTAAATAATTACCTCTTGATCTACTGAAAGATGCAAGCAAGCAACATCTCTACAGGTGTGCACATAGACAAGCGTGCGTCTCCACACCTGCACTAGGGTTCCTCTCAGTATGTTGTGCTAGCTGCAATCAGAGGGGGGTGATGGCTAACCCTAATTTCTGTCTCAGTATCACCTTGCCATACCTCCTACAATGTGTATTAATGGAGGTAATTAGGGTTAAGGAGCATCACTCATAATGGGCTCAATTCTAATGAATTGGCCCATTAAAATAATTCTGGTCCAACCAGTTTTTATTCCTAGTGGGCTTGTCTTAAGTGTGCGACCCTATAGGTTCTCTTTATAATGGGCCTCAATATTAAATATCAAGTGCATATACTAACAATCTCCCACTTGTACTAGAATATTTAATATTGATAATAATGAGCGGTATCTAACAATACTTCACTATTACCCAATATTGACAATGCCAATGAAATGACATAACCTTTCCATGATAATTAATTTTGTATAGTTCAGCCCTTTGTCCGAATATCTAATTGGACACAAGGCATGGAATTTATCATCCTTGTATAATCCAATTTTATTTCTTGATACCTGAGAAGACTTTACTGCGATAAATATCTTATATTTATCCTTTTGAGCATGGCCATGCATTTAACAGTCTTGCTCTATCAAGTGGCCCCATAAATATCACTTCTATTACATAGGAGGGACAAATCCCATCTACATCACTCACATTCTTCAATATAATTCATTCCATATCCAATTGCAATATTTATAATCACCTTGTTACAAGTAACGTTTGACTACATTAAAACATAGAGTTCGTCATGTAAGAATCGTAGTGACTTCAGGTCAAAGGATTCCATACAATTATCACATTGAGAATAGTTTATGACTTTAATGTAACAATCCATCTAACGTTCTCAATGTGGGTTAGTCCAGTACATCATTACTCCTAATTTATACCAACACATGAACTTAATATCTCATATTCATGATCTGTGAGATGTGATCATTAGTCCATTAACGTACTAGTCTTAATGTATTAACATTGTCTAATTATTAATACTTGACTAGGATAATTTCAAGAATAGCACTAAGTAGAATCTCACAACCAAGTCATCCACTTAATGTCCTACAAAGCTATATTTGCTATTCTAAGGACAAAATTATACACAAATAAGTATAATATTGAAATGCCTCTTTATTATATATATAACACAAAAAAGACATATGTCTAATATATATAAGTTTCTAGTGCATACACCAACTATGCAACTATTATCTCCCACTTGCACTAGAGCCACTCAGACATGTTCCTAATGCCTAATGATCTAATGTGCCCCTCATGCTTCTGCTGTGCAAGAGGTTTAATTAGTGGGTCTGCAACATTATCATCTGTATGCACTTTGCATATTTTCACATCTCCCCTGTCGATGATATCTCAAATGAGATGGAAACGCCTAAGTATATGCTTGGATCTTTGATGTGATCTAGGTTCCTTAGCTCAAGCAATTACTCCACTATTATCACAGTAGAGACTAATAATGTCCTCAATGCTAGGAACCACACCAAGCTCACCGATGAACTTCTTCATCCAAATAGCCTCTTTTATAGCATTTGAGGCAACAATATACTTTACTTCTATCGTAGAACCAACAACTATGTCTTACTTTGAACTTTTCCAGTTCACAGGGCCACCATTCAAACAAAACACATAACTTGATTACAATCTTGAGTCGTCTTTGTTAGTTTGGAAGCCTGCATCAATGTAACCTCTTACACTTGGCTCTTCCTCACCTCCATAGACCAAGAAAAAATCCTTAGTTCTTCTCAAGTACTTAAGGATGTTCTTGACCGCAGTCCAGTGACCTTCATCGGGATTTGACTAGTACCTACTTGTCATACTCAAAGCATACGAAATATCTGGTTAAGTACATAACATGGCATACATAATAAATCCAATAGCTGATGCATATGGAATCTTACTCATACGATCTCTTTCTTCTTTAGTGGAAGAAGATTGAGCTTTGGATAAGCTTATGCCATGTGACATAGGTAGAAAACCTTTCTTGGAATCTTGCATATTGAACTGTTTCAATACTTTGTCAATATATGTACTCTGACTTAGGCCAAGCATTTTTTGTAATCTATCTCTGTAGATTCTTATACCTAATACATAGGTTGCTTCGCCTAAATCTTTCATGTAAAAACAACTTTCCAACCACATCTTTATAGATTGAAGCGTAGGAATGTCATTTCCCATGAGTAGTATGTCATCTACATACAATACCAGAAATACTACTATGCTATCACTAACTCGATACAAGGTTCATCTTCATTTTTAATGAAACCAAATTGTTTAATAACTTCATCAAAATGAAGATTCTAGCTTCTAGAAGCTTGCTTCAATCCATAAATGGACCGTTGCAACTTACAAATCTTTCCAGCATTTTCAGGCATAATAAAGCCTTTAGGTGCTGTCATGTACACATCCTCAAGAAGATTTCCATTAAGGAAAGCAGTCTTAACATCCATTTGCCAGATTTCATAGTTGTGGTAAGCTGGAATAGCAAGCAAGATCCAAATGGATTTAAGCATAACTACTGGAGAAAAAGTTTCATCATAGTCTACACCATGAATTTGCTTGAAACCCTTAGCTACCAGTCTTGCTTTAAAGGTACTCACATTATCATCCATGTTAGTTTTCTTTTTGAAAACCCACTTGTAGCCAATAGGTTTTACCCCATCAGGTGGATCAACCAAGGTTCATACCTCATTGGTGTACATGGATTCCATTTCAGATCTCATAGCATCAAGCCATTTCTCAGACTTTAGACTGGAAATAGCTTCCTGATAGGTCACAGGCTCATTTTGATCCATGAGCAATACATCTCCTTGCTAAGTGATAAGAAAACCACATCTCTCAGGTTGGTGACATATCCTGTCAGACCTTCGTGATTCTTGTGCTATTTGACTGTGTGGTTCCACAACACTTTGTGGTATTTGCATTGGTTCCATTGCTTACTCATGACTAGTATATGGTTCTTGAATTTCTTCAAGTTCTACTTTCTTCCCACTGATTTCCTTTGAAATAAATTCTTTTTTTAAGAATACAACATTCCGTGTGACAAACACTTTGCCTTCAGTAGGATTATAAAAGTAGTAACCTTTAGTTTCCTTTAGGCATCCCACAAAGTAGCATTTGTCTGGTTTTGGGTCCTAATTTATCAGAAACTAGGCGCTTCACATAAGCCTCACATCCCCAAATCTTCATGAAGGACATACTATGTCGTTTTCCAGTCCATATCTCATATGGTGTTTTTATGACAGCTTTTGATGGAACACGGTTTCGTGTGAAAGCTGCTATCAATAATGCATGCCCTCAAAAGGAGTCAAGGAGGTCTGAATGACTCATCATAGATCGAACCATATCTAATAGTGTCTGATTCTTCCTTTCTGAAACACCATTCCACTGTGACATTCCAGGAGGAGTAAGTTGAGATATAATCCCATACTATTTTAGATAGTCATGAAATTGTAGGCTCAAGAACTCTCCACCTCGATCTGATCGAAGCATCTTAATACTTTTGCCTAGCTAGTTTTATACTTCATTCTTGAATTCCTTGAACTTTTCAAAGGATTCTGACTTGTGTTTCATAAGATACACAAATCTATATCTACTGTAGTCATCAATGAAAGTGATGAAGTATTGAAAACCACCTCTAGCCATTTTTCCTATGGCCCCATATACATCACTATGTATGAGTCCTAGAAGATCACTCGCCTTTTCACCTTGTCTCGTGAATGGGGTCTTTGTCATCTTTTCGAATAAACAAGATACACATATCTTAAATGATTCATAATCAAAAGAGTCCAAGTATCCATCATGATGGAGTTTAGAAATACATTTCTTGTTTATATGTCCTAGGCGACAATGCCAAAGAAAAAATGGATTCAAATCATTTGATTTATCCTCTTGTATTAATGTTATAGATGGGCATTTCTAAATCAAGGACATACAGTCCATTATTTACTTACACACAACCATAGAAAATTTCATTCATATAAATTGAACAACTTTTGTTCTTTATTATAAATGAAAAACCTTTCTTATCCAAGCATGAAACAGAAATAAAGTTCTTACTAGTAGCTGGCACGAAATAAAAATTATCAAGTTCCAAAATAAGTCCACTAAGCAAAGTCAAATAATAAGTTCCTACGGCTAAAGCAACAACTCTTGCTCCATTATCCACGTGTAGGTCGACTTCGCCCTTAGTCAATGGCCTACTCCTTCTTAGTCCCTGCATATTTACACAAATGTAAGACCCATATCCAGTATCTAATACCCAAGATGCAGAAGTAGATAAGTTAACTTCTTTAACAAAAATACCTAAAGTGGAAGTCTCACTTCCCTTCTTCTTTTTAACCTTCTCCAAGTACTTTGGACAATTTTTCTTCCAATGTCCTGTTTACCCACAATGGAAGCATGTTCCAGCCTTAGCAATCCTTCCCACTGGCTTCAAGCCAGATGTACTAGGCTTATCTTTGCCCTTGCCTTTTGGGAAAGTCTTGGGCTTCTTGAATTGCATCTTGCCCTTATTTTTTCCCAGTTGAATCATCATAACAACCTACCCTTTACCTTTACTGATGCTTTGCTTAGCTATTCTCAACATGCTAAGCAATTCTAGAAGAAGTTTGTCAATTTCATTCATATTATAGTTCATGATGAATTGACTAAAGGAGTCCAACAACGATTACAAGACAAGGTCAATAGCTATTTCTTGGCCCAATGAAACCCTAAGCCTTTCAAGGTTCTCTATTTACCCAATCACTTTGAGTACATGAGGTCCAATAGGGTTTCCCTCTTCCAGTTTGCATTGGTAAAGGGCTTTTGATGCTTCATATCTTTCATGCCTAGCTTGCCCTTGATAAAGGCTTTTTGAATGTACGATCATATCGTACGCCTCCATGTTCTCATGATGCTTCTGAAGCTTTGAGTTCATGGTTGCAAGCATGAAGCATCCCACATCAAGAGCATCATCTTGATGCTTTTTATGAGCATCTTTTTCAGCTCTAGGGGCAGTAGGAGGGGGTGTTTCGAGAATAGGCTATTCCAGGACATACAACTTCTTTTCATGTCTAAGGACAATTCTTAGATTTCTGTACTAGTCTAGAAAGTTTGTTCCAGACAACTTTTTCTTCTTGAGGAAGAATCGCAATGACATGTTATTAGTATTATTTGCAACCATGGTAATCTATCAACAAAACAAACATATAAGTATTCGTGTTATAAATTTTTAATAAGGTCTTTAATTAAAATATGCCTCCCACTATTTTGTTTAAAAACAATGACCCTCAACATTGATAAAATTTCTTTTAGTGGACCAATATCCATATTTGACCTAATCATGAGTCAACTTTGGGTGAACACTTATGAGTAGGCTATTTAGGTAGAAAACACTTTTCGATTTATCACATACAACTCTTGGATAATTGGGTAAATAACTCCTATTTTAATTCATCTTATGAATTTAAGCCCAAACTAATGCTTCTAGGTTTTTCAATCTTATTGAATTTAACCTAGTTAAGTCAAAACCCAATGACTTGACATTTTGGATATTACAATTATCCCATCGCGCCTCACTAGTATAGATAAAGGCACTCCGTTTTGGCAAACCCACACTTAACCGATACTAACCTTGACGAGTGTCATACATCGGAAGGCATTATATGCATGACTTAATATTTATCTTGAGGGTTTTTTTAATTTATTTTAAACATCTCCAAAAAAAAAAAATCTAGTTGTTAAACACTTTAACCAACTAATAAGCACGCATCTCATACACAAACGTGAAATAGCTATGGCCCCCTATAATACATTCCCAACAAAATACATGGTCTTGTTAAAATAAAGAAACCTCATTTTACATACGAGGGGAGTGAGATAAGAAGAGAAATACATCATAATTTTGGGAGATAAGGCACGACATGTAGGTCATATTTTTTACCAAAAATACTAAGGCTATAACCATTCACCATGAAAATATATCGCAAAATATAAAATATATCGCTTTAATCATATTGATATAATGTATTTTACGAAATAACACCCTATGTAGAGAAAGCACAGGCGGGGGTCAAGGGGAGGCCACCCCTTGCGGGGTGTAGGGCAGCGCCCTGTCCAACTTTTTTTTATAAAAATTTTGTACAAGAAACTTGTCACACTTATTCATATTAATTTAGTTATTAAGTTTAAGTAAATAAAAAAAATATGTGTAAAATTTTTCCATTTTTAAAAGAAATTCCAAACTTAATAGAATTTAGAAATGGTAGTAAAAGATGAAAGATAAGACTGTATATACATATATATCATAAAACTATACATCATGGTTTGATAATACTGAAAACTAAAAAAATACATCAAAAGTAGACACTATCTAACCCAATATGTACATCAAAAAGATCCTATACAGAGCAGTGTTCATCTACCGTATCCCTCATACAAAAAAAATAAATACTATAGGTCTTCAGGTCCTCCCCCGTGGATATGTTCTCTAACTCGTACTCAGCATCACGAGGCGTTAATGTCGTCTTCAATAATCATGATCAATCATACATAGAAGAAAATAATGGAGTTAGGTATTTTATTCTAAAACCACTTTTACATGTATGGTAAGAAATCTACCATAAAACAAAGATAAAACACAGCTGACAACAAAAGGGATCCTAAGGTTCATTCTAAGTTGTATCAGACTATCCTTGACTAGGTATGGATCCATACTTCCCATTAGTGGGTAATAGTTCTCAATAGAATCTGGGAAGTGACTAGGAGTATATATACCTCATCAACATCATCACATGGTACAATCCTTATCACTATTGAGGAAAATAACAATCAGGATATCCATTCATAGAGGTATACTCTCAACCAATCCTGAAATGCTGAGCAGTTGTCGGGGTTATCGAGTTTTGGTCAAGCGAATATCCTGCCTCAAGGGCGCTACCCTGGCCATTGGGACCTTCACCACTCGATGCCTACCCCCAAGACCTCCGCAAGTGGGTCCCTACCTTTCATTCCTCCGCATACCAAATTGTAGCTTCCCTAGTAGGGTGCCATGCCACTGCATGTCACTCGCTTTACATTACTCAGTAAGCTATCAATTTTTAACTTCTCAAGCAGAGGTTTCCCTGGTCTCATTTAATTTGAGTACCAGTACAATCAACATTTCTGCCTTATTTTGTAGAAATTATATAATACCAAAATTTTAACGGAATAACAATTTAGTAATCATATAAAATTTTAGCAGAATAACAATATAGTAATTATAATTTAATTACTAAAATTTTGGCAGAATAACAACTAAATAAATGCATTTTGATTTTTTAAATTTGAGCAAAGTAACAGTTTAGCAAATGCATTTTTATTTTCTAAAATTGAATAGAGTAACAGCTTAGCAAGTAAAATTTAATAATTTAAATTTAAGCATAGTAACAATTTAGTAATTATGATTTAATAATCTAAATTTGGGCAGAGTAACAACTTTGCAAAAATTAAAGTTTAACATTAAACAATAATAACAATAATAAAACTTAATCCTAAACGGGTTTAGGGGAAAACCCTTCCTACCAACATGCAAAGTAATAATAATTTAGAACCAACCCCACTCTCCCCCCCCCCCCCATTACCTCTAAGATAGTTTATGAAGAGGATGGAATTGTTGGTACAAAGCTTCTAGGAGGAGAAATTCTACTAATTGAAAACTAGTAAAATTTTAACATAAAAACTAGATAAAAATATTTTAGAGAGAGAAAACTTTAGAAAGAGAAGCTCTCTAGCTTGGGAGAGGAAGAGGAGATACTGAAAATTTGAAGGAGGAAGGGGCTATTTATAGAAGAAGAAGGGGTCTTAGGTGTCCACCAATGACATAAGCAATTATGTAATAAATCAAGTTTTAAATTTAAATTTAGGGACAAATATGCACACTTAGGGACACATACACCATTTAGGGTGTTGAGTCACCTCTCCCAGGCTTGGGGACGTGCTCCACTAGCTTTCCCAAGCTCCCATGTGCCAATTTTGATCTGTAGATGAATTAACCGGTACTAATAAAAACGCCTAAACTTGAAAAATTAGCTTTTAATATCAAAAAATGAAATTAACTGTAAAAATGGACAAATACATTATTTTTCAAAAAAATAAAATTCTAATAATTAATTTTAATTTTTATTAATTTATTTCAAATTATATGTATTTATTTTGTATTTTTAAGCTAGAAAAATCATAGAAAATCCATTTTAATTCAATAAATACCAAAATTTTTATAAAAATTATAAAATTAAATATTTTACCCATAAATAAACTAAAATTACCATTTTCACCCTTTTTGGATGTCAAACCAGTACTGGCTAACTTATTAGACACTTAGGGACATTTTGGTCATTTTACACAGGAATTCTAAACAATTCCCAAAAATTTTCAAAATTATATTTTAATATATATGACATAATTCCAAGCTCAAATTGACATTTTAATGTCAATTGAATCTTTTCCTCATGTCAGTCCTTAATGTTGAGAAATATGGACAAAATTGTCATTTTCCAATTTTTTTAGGCTTTGGCTCGGAAAAATTATTAAAAAATGGTGGGAGTCAGAATTTTGAAACTTCTTTCCGATTTTTTAGAATTGCATTATCAAATATTAAAAAAAAACAGTGGAAGATTTGAAATAGGATTGTTATATTTTGCACTACTTTTATTTTAAAATAAAGTTTTTATAATGAGAGATACTTAATATAAAATTGTCAAAATATTTTGAGGTCAAAAAATCTCTGGTTGGTTCCTACAGTCAACCAGGGGTATTTTTGTCATTTTACAAAAATTATCTTAATAAATTCTAGAAAAATTTCAAAAATTATTATTAATTTTTCAAAATACATTGATGAATTAAAAAAAATTTAAACATAGAGAATAATTTAATATATAAAAGTAGGGGTGTTACAAAACTTATAAGCAGCATCATTAATTTCTAGGGTTCAACATGGCTAGGGTTCAACACTTGAAACCCTATTCGCAATCAATCTCATAACCAACCCTATTTGCGGTCAACCTTAGACGGCTAGGGTTCAACATTTGAAACCCTAATGACGTGCATTCATGACAGCCATGTCTTAGCTCTTAAACCTTCTTGATCTCCCAAAACATGAACTTTTCATGTTGTACGCATTCAAACGTATACAAAATTACATAGCCAATAATATGAATTTAAATTGGCAGAATATCACATATTTGAATTAAACTGAAAAACATTGTGTATGCATCATACATTCATGCTAACAAATATAAAGCAATAGAATATCATATATTTATATTGACATTTAACAGAATATCACACATTCAAATTCTAGTATATACAACCCAAAACATGCCTTTCATTAACCTGGCTTCGATACCAATTGTTGGATCGTGACATGGGACAATGCAGCAGAACTAAATTGTTTGCCCCTTTATTGTTCAAATGAATGGCACGAATCAAGGCCATTATAATATAGAAGAAGTAAATAATTACCTCTTGATCCACTGAAAGATGCAAGCGAGCAACGTCTCTATAAGTGTGCACACAGACAAGCGTGTGTCACCACTCCTGCACTAAGGTTCCTCTCGGTATGTTGTGCTAGCGGCAATCAGAGGGGGGTGACGGCTAACCCTAATTTTTGTCTCGGTATCACCTTGCCACACCTCTTACAATGTGTATTAATGGGAGGTAATTAGGGTTAAGGAGCCTCACTCATGATGGGCTCAATTTTAACAAATTGGCCCATTAAAATAATTTTGGTCCAACCAGTTTTTATTTCTAGTGGACTTGTCTTAAGTGTGCAACCCTATAGGTTCTCTTTATAATGGGCTTTAATATTAAATATCAAGTGCATATACCAACAGTAGCACCATACTCTAAATTTGATTATCATCATAAACTTGTTCGCTATCTGAATGCATTAAAGCATCAATTTTATTCCTCCGATGCCAAGCTAAGAAAGACTGGTGGAAGTACTAGTATTTCTGTCCCCTAACTAAAGCCACTTGGATCGCGCCAATTGATACTAATAACTTTCTTCATGGTTGAGAATATCCATATATTCAGTCTAGAGTTGTTGGTGCAAGGTGATCAGCCTGGAGTTATACCCACTCAAAAAAGAGTGGTTAATCCCCTCTAATCTAGCCAAAATAGGTTTCTTTCTTTGGAAGATGTTGCCAAAAGTATTCTGGTTCCGGTCCTTGAGGTGGTTTATGAGTCTAGTGATGTTATCCTCCCAAGAATCACCAAAAATCCACGCATTAGAAACTTGGGAAGCAAAATCATGGTGGTCCAACCAAGGGCCAAGATACTTAAAATAGTTAGAGGGGATTTGTTTGCTTGATAAAAGTTTAGGAAGAATTTGTAATAAAAATCTGTGGGACACATCATTTCCATCCCCTTCCCCGATAACCATGATTTTGAACGAAAATGTAGACTTGGAGTGGTGTACTATTTTTCTAGTTCATTTTTACTTTCTATACCCTTGCTGGTTCATATTAATGTATCACGCAGGTGTAGACAGAGTGCTAAGTAACAACAAATTTATATTAAGAAATATTCTTTTTTGAATATAATTTAAATAAAGTAAATTAAAAGTAAAAATAAAAAATAACAGCACCAAAAAAACTTAAATTAAATAAATTGGAGCATGTATGAAAATAATTTTGTTTGAAATAATTAATTTTTAAATAATTATTTTAAGACATTTTTAATTAAAAATTTAATTAAATATAAAATAATTAAATATGTAATAATTATTATGCATGTCCCATCATATTATTGAATTGAAATTATGTTTTAAACTTTAAATTTTATTTGATTTAAAATTGAATTTAATTATATGGGTATAATTGTCTTTTCATAATATTTCTCATTTTCTTTCCTTCACTTTTTTCATATAACCAAACAAATAAAAATAAATCACCTCATATCATTCCTTTCCTTTCTAATTCCACAAATCCAAACAATACAACATTTCACTCAAAAAACACTTTAATCAATATCCATTCCATTTCTTTCTCTCAATTTCACTTCCTATCCAAACGAAGTGTAAAAGAATCTTCACTGGTGACAATTGTAATATGAAAGTTTTGTAAACAACACATACTAATAACAATAACAATAACAATAACAATAACAACAACAATAACATACTAATAATAATAATAATAATAATAATAACAATAATAGTAACAATAATAATAATAATATTAATAACAACAACAACAATAACAAGAATAACAATAAGAATAATAACAAGAATAACAATAACAATAATAATAATAGCAACAACAACAACAATAATAATAATAATCACAAAAATAATAATAATAAGAATAACAACAACAAGAACAATAACAACAACAAGAACAACAACAATAACAATAATAATAATAATAATAATAAGTACACCAAAAAATAATAATAACAATGATAACAACAACAAGAACAACAACAACAATAATAATAAATACATAAAATAATAACAACAACAACAACAACAACAACAATAATAACTATAATAAAGAGAATACCTTTTTTTGATTTTGACTTTTTAATAAACTACTATACCCTCTAATTACTCTCTAAATTATCTACTACTTCTCTAAATTACTCATTACACCTTCTCTCTCTTTTATTTTACTTTTATTTTTTAAAAACTTAAGAAAGACACGAAATAATAATATTAATTTTATTATTTTCTTTTTCTTTTTCATAATAATAATTAAACATATTAATTGTGTAACGAGGATTTTAAGAATAAGATAGATTCAATTAAAACAAAACAATATAAAAATAACCAAAATAATTTAAGAAGTTAAAACTAAGAAAACACATATGTAAGTCATACTTAAGAAGTGTTAAGTTATTATTTAGAATTAGGAGAAAGATAGGCACTTTGTGTCTCTCTTCATTATTTAAAAAACAAAAACAAAAGAAAAAAAAAAAAGAGTGTAGAAGGTAGTTTAAAAAATAGTTAAAAGTAAAATAATGGATAAATTAGAAAATAAAAAATTTAGTAGTCTAATAAAAAGTAAAAACTAAAAAAAAAAAAAACTTCTTTATTATAGTTATTATATATATTACACAAAACTAAAAATATGTTTTTCATAAATAAAAAATATTTTTCTTCTCTCTTTCTGCTTTTTATTTCTTTCTTCCTTATTTGACTACCAAAGTGTTAATAGACCCATCACATGGTAATTTATTAAAGGTTTAATTACTTTTTGGTCCCTATAGTTTCATAAACTTTACTTTTTAGTCTTTATAGTTTAAAACCATCATTTTCGGTCCCTATATATGTCTTTTTTAATCCTTTTTTGTTCATGCAGTCTAAAATCAACTAACGCCATTTGTGTGCATGTCTCCCTTCACCATGTGGCATTGATGTGTTCATTGAGGTGGACGATGACGTGACTTGTTATAATTTGGGAGGGAAAGGACGCTTTGGTTTATCATTTGTTCTTCGTTCAGTCGATAAAGTGTGCAAAGCAAGAATCATTGAGAAACCTAACAAGAACATATCGACTCTCATCTGTTTTGGTCCTAATTGGTGGTGCTTGGCAAAGGTAGGCAGTGTTCATCCTGTTTGGTAGTGAAGCGCACTGGTGTTGTTGGGTTGTTGTTGGGAAAGGTCGTCATGTCGAAATCAAAGACAGAAACACCTATGTTAGAAACACCCATGTCAACATTGAAAAGTCACGTCAGCTGCACACAAATGACGTTAGTTGATTTTAGACAACAGGGACCAAAAGAGATTAAAAATAACATGTATAAGAACCAAAAAAGATGGTTTTTAACTATAGAAACTAAATGGTAAAATTTATAAAACTCTATGGATTAAAAAGGTAATTAAATCTTTATTCAATAAAAAGCAAAAAACAATGTCGTTTTGTTTTAGTGGAATAAAAATGATGCTTGGCTCCTCTAAGTCTAAACGTCGAACCTAAACATCCAAACCCCAGCAAAGCGCCAAAGTCGCAAAGTGTTGCACAGCATGACCTTGACACGACTTGAGCACAGCACGTTTGCAACCATCTCCATTCGCTTTTAATCACCAAATACTACTTTTCAAATTAATTTGGTTTTGTGTTAGTTTGTGGCTTCATACTTATGTCTCCATATTCTATATGCAAGCATTTTGATTTCGAGACAGCTCCAAGTTTAATATATGAAAAAAATAGCAATTTGATGGCCTGATAATTTAATTTCGACAATAATTGCCCATTGGTTCCTTGTCAAACTATAACGAGCACATGTTTAGTGAAGCTAACATAGTGTTTGGTTAGGGTTAATGGAGGGGAAAGGAGGGAGTTTTATAAACTTTTTTGTTTGATTCAATTTGTAGGAGGGGAGGGGAGCAAAATATTGGAAGATTTAGGGGAAAAGAGGGGATTTAAAATATTTCAAGTATAATTACTAAAATATCTCTTACTTATGTTTTGAAATTCAAAACTATAAGGGTACAAAAGTAAATTAAATTATAAAGAAACGGTTAGCTCTCGTTCCCTCCATTGAAATCCCTTTCCTCCTAACTAAATAGAATATTTAATCAAAATCTCTTTCCTCCACTCTTTTGAATTAAACAGATCCTAAAGCTGTGTTTCTTGAAAACAAGACCACTAGGTTGTTGCTAGTTTGCTACTTATTTTGATTTTATTTCTCTCTTTGACAATAAGATTTCACCCCCTTTTTAGAGAAAACCCTTGTTTACCTAGTTTCGCAGCATTGTGTGACCTCTATTTTGAAGCACAACCACCCTCTCTAAATTTTGAAGCATGCATACCCACCCTTTTGGTTGATTAGGACCTTTTCTTTTATTCCCTGCCACATTAGGTTTTTGTTTCTGGCCACTCAATTTCTGTTTTTTGGTGACATTCCAACATTTTCTAGCCACATTTTGTATGGTTATTATTGTTAAGGTTTAATTACTCACTTGGTCCCTATACTTATCATCTTTATCTTTTTGACCCTATACTTAGAAATCATCTGTTTTAGTCCCTATATATGCATTGTTTTGGTCCTTGTTGTCAAATGTGTCTTAACTTTATGAAATAAAACCGTTACAAAATGAAAACTGGCAATGTAAAACTGCCACAAATTGTCTAGAGATTTTTAAATCAGCACAAATTGGTCTCATAAAATAAAAAAGGCATAAAATTTGTGGTGATTTAATGACCGCCTAAAAATTTGTGACAAGTTTACTTCATAGAGTTAAGACATACTTGACGATAAGAACCAAAGCAATATTGAAAGTGCATGTGTAGGGACCAATGTTGTCAACCACGAATCATGGAAAATCGTGAAAGGCTGAAAATCCACTATACCATATGGTAGATAGCGTCATGGGCAAATAGCGAAAGCCGCATAGCGGTTGAAATATAATATATATAACAATTACATATGAATAAAAAATAAGCTATATGCACATAAAACTAAGCTATAAAATATTGACATAATATTAACTCAAAAGTTAAATTGTTCAAGACATAATAATGAGAAAACTTCAAAAAGAAGCTACAATAGTGAGACATGTAATAAAAAAGAAGCTAGAGTGGAATGAATAAATCTTTAAAAAATAGAGAGGATGAGAAGCAAAAAAGAAAAAAACAAAACTTAAAATTTGGAAACAAAGGTAAAAACAAAGAGGGATAAAAGATTTAAAAAAAGAACAAATTTTTATACAACAAGAGAGAATGAGAAGGGAAAAAAAGGAAAAAAAAAACTTAAATTTTAGAAGAAATAAAAGTAAAAAAAAAAAGAAGAAAAAAAGAAAGATAAAAGAAAAAAGAAAAGTCAAGAAGGGAAAGATTAAAGAAAAAAAATAAAAAAAACAAAAAGGTACTGTTACCTTGAAAGAATAAGCTGATTTAATGAAGAAGAACACATTTAGTTGATGAAGAAGAACACCCTTAGTTAATGAAGAACAACACACTAGTTGATGAATAGAGGAGTTAGAGTGTATATTACACTGATTTCTAAACTTCTTGAGTGGCAAAAGAATTAATAAATAAGGATTAAAATGTTGGGCTTTTTAAAAAAAATTGAAAAGACATTTGTTGGCACTTTTGGGCTTTTATTTTAAAGTTTAAGTGCAACCCAATTGATAAAGTAGAATAAAAAAATAAAAAAATAATAAACAAACAGACAGTTCTGAGGGTCATTTAAGGTTTAAAAAACTCACCTGACATTCCTTTAACAATTAGTAAGAGTGAGCATGACCTAACCCAACCCGTGAACCTGACCCGGCTTGAAGTTGATTTTGACGGGTTTGAGTCTGGAAATTAGACCTGGTGAATTTTAAGGACAGGTTCAGGTCATGCTTTGGGTTGTCCTAACCCGGTTTGGTGTCCTATATTTTCTTAAAAAATATAAGTTTTTTGAACAATTGTGTATTAATAATAAAACTTTTTAATTTAATAAATAAAATTTTGTATAACATGACATTATATTTATAATAATATTATTTATTTTAAAATAAATATTATAAAATGTACCTCAATTTAAGTTTTGCACTTATTTAATTTTATAATTTAACTATACATAATGTTAAAATTAATATATAGTGTTAGAAAGTCGAGTTAACCCAATCTTATCCTATGTTTTTCAAGTCTTAATCGAGTTGGGTTCGAATTTAAAAAAATAATTCATTCAAAATTTTGAGCCAAATAAAAATAAATATAAATCTGTTCCGACCTATCCTTGCTCACCCCTAACAATCAGCACGTGAGTTTTAAGTAAGAAAGCATGTAATTTTAAAGGGAACGAGAAACCAAACGAGAAACCAAAACGGACCTGAAGCCCACATCTGAGTCTGATCCGACTCTATCCTCCTTCCTGAATACGAAAACCCTGAAGTGCCGTGACGGAGAAACTGTGGTTGTGAGCTGTGCCCGGAAAACCTCGCTGTTGTGAGCTGCGCCCGACCGCCGACGCTACAGCCTCGACGCCAAACGCTGCTACGACGCCTAATGCGGCCGCTATAGCCCTTGTCACGGGGTCCACAACCCAACGCCACCGCCATTACGTTTCTGCTGACGCTATAGTGTTATAGCTCCGTTATGCCCGCGATCTGATAACACTGTATGTCATGGATTTTAAATTTATTTATTTATTTAATTTTTGAGCATTTATGAGTATAAAATATAAATTGTTTGATCTGTATAAAAAAAATTCTAAATAACGGTCATCCCTCTATAGCATTGTTGGGGTTGGTCGCCTTGCGCTGCCATTTGAGATTGATAACTATGTGTGTGTCATGTGTAGAAGTCAGGCTGGTATTAGGCTTGGGCTGGGAGAGACTAGACACTCTAGAAACTGTCTAGTAGTCTTTTTCATTTTTATACCATTGTACACAGAATGTACCAGGATCTGAATTCCCTTGATTACGGCCTGTTACTGGAATACAAATGTTTTCATATTTAATTTACTCCTTTTAGTCTTTCTTGCTTGCTGGTACCTATCATTTTACTTATTAAGAAATTTGATTGTGTGTGAGATTGAGATTAAAGAGGGAGAGTTGATTGGAAGGAGTGTAGTTAAAGGGCATATTTCATTTAGAGTAAGCATCATTATGTATGCTGTCTCACAAATCCTATTTTATTTTTTTTGGCTATCATTTTATAGAAGTATGTGCCTGATTTGAAATTTACAACTTTCCTAGTTTCTCGACTTCACTCTAACATCCATATCTCTTCCTTCTGTCCCCCTTTTCATGGTTAATACTTCTTTTGTGAGTTTAGCTGGACAGTCAGAAGGGATCACATTGCATGTCATAATTTAAATGAGTTGTTTATTAGCAGCCCTTGTTTTTATCTAAAATGTTTAACTCCATATATCACCAATTTTTGTTGGTCTAAACTACACTTAATACTTCAGGCTTGAGTATGTTCTTCATTGATCTTCATGCACAAGACTGTTTCATGCTTTACACTAGAGTATGTTCACAAATTGTTGGTTGTTCTGTAATTGGTTGGATAGAGCCTAAATCACACCCAATTTAGTTTTTTTTTTTTTAACTATTGTTAAGATGTCCCTCATTGACTAGGAATATGGCTAGAATACTCTTTATAAGACTTGGGCAATCCTCCTCCTTTGAGCTAGCTTTTGGGAGTGAATTAGTATGGTTTGTTTCTAATATGATATATGATATTAGAGTTTATCTAGTCTTAACGTTGGGTCTCCCACAGATTTCCAGTCCAGCAAACTTCACACTCCAAATGTCTAGTCCTTGGTGTGGGGAGGTGTGTTAAGACGTCCCACATAAGTGTCTCTCTTTATATCTCTTTCTATATATTAAACTAGTGGGTGGTTGAAAAAAAAGTCTTGAACTTGATAGAGCAATTTATGGTGTTTTCTAAAGCTTAGATATGCATTGACTAGTTGATAGATAAACTGCACAGTTTTTCTAAAGCTTAGATATGCTCATTGTTTCTGATTCTTGGAGTAACTTACTTCCCATAGCCACTATGAGGATCTATGATGAGTTCAAAGAGATATTGAAGATTCAGAAGTTCCGAAGATTGGTGTCGTATACAGGCTTCTACTGCTTTGCTACGCTCATAACCTACGCTTATGTCAGCAATACAACTAGGGCTGGGTACTCTAGAGCTGATCAATTCTACTGCGTCGTACCCTGCTGGTACCGAGCTTCTAACAGGACAGTACCAAGGTCTTTGCTATGATATAATTTGGAAATTATTGCATATTTTTTCATATTATTTTGATCTAAGTGTGATTTTAGTGTTTGAAATTTGTTACCAGTTATATAAAGCTGCTCTTGGAAACTGCTTTGAAGCTGAAGAATGGGGTCCATTTGAATTCTGCATCATGGCAAAACACTTCGAGCGTCAAGGAAAGTCGCCATACGCATATCATGCGGTATAATGCATACATACATACATACGATGGTTTCATTTTTTTTATAATAATTCCTGAGTTTTAACCACATGCTAATGAATTCCTCTAACTTTTGCACAAATGCTACTGCAAAGTATAAGATTCTTAGTGCGTTAAATTGAGGATTTGGTTTTTTTTTAACGAGATTTTGGAGGAAACTATTGGATCAAATTTCTGTTCCTCCTTCTGTGAGTGGTGGACAGTGGAATGATTTGTGAGTGACAACTTGTGGCCTTTTCCGGAATGACAGAGAGGTTTGTGATTGGAAGATGTTTGAAAAATTGCATAGAAAACTCGCTTCTGAAATGATAATATTCAGTATTTGAGAAGATTAGGAGTGTTTCTGTTTTTGCTATGCTTGATGTATTTCCAAACTTTTCTTGAGTGTTCAAGGAAGATCTTGATGTTTTTACTAGGCGTAGGTTAGGGAAAATTTGGTTTCCAGAAGTGGGGGATGATACACATTATAATTTCCTTGTATATCTCATATCACCTGAAGCTAGTTTAAAACTGTAGTATAATTTCCAGGATTAGGATTTTTTTCTGTATGTTGAAATTATTTTTTTTCGTTTGGGAGATCTTAGAATTTGGGTTTGAACCTAACTCAACCCCAAAAACTAGCTTATGAGGTGAGGGTTGCTCCTCCACGTCCACTTATACACTATTTTGGTCATGTCACTAGTCAATGTAAAATCTCTAACACACCCTCCTTGTGCCGAGGATTGAACATATGCAAATGGTCTGATAACAGGTAGCCCGGTAAGCTTAACAACAGCCACTAGGATAGGTTTTGATACCAATTTGGAACTTGTTTTTGGGCCTTACTTAACCCAAAAACTAGCGATGAGGATAAAGGTTGCCCCTCACTTATATATACTATTTTGGTCATATCACTAGTCAATTTGGGATCTCTAACAGGGGACTTTTCTCAAAGTAGATAGCCCTTAAGAAAATAGAAAATATTTTCCCAAAGTAGATAGACCTTAGGTTTTGGCTGGAGGAGTTTTTCTCTATGTTCTTTTGTAAAACCAAGCAATAGAAACTATGGCAGAAGCAATACAAATATTTTTTCCTTTTACTTGCTTTTGCTGAAAGCTAAACCAATTAATTAATCAAACCCTAGCGGAATACTCTTGTTTTATTTTTTGGATAAAATCTTTTAGCATAATTTCAACCATGCTTCTGACTGTGTTTGTTTAAATTTATTACATTGTATTCCATTTCTTTTGGATCTCTAAAGTGTTTATGGAACTAGCAAAAATAATGACGTGTTTGGCTTCATACAGCAATATATGGCACACCTCCTTTCTCTTGGACAGCTTGATGGAAGTGGTTGATGGGAGTAGTTAACTTATAAACTGTGATGAAATATGACAGAGTAGAAATTTTTGCAGTATATGAAGAAGTGTAAAGCCAAATGAGGAAACTTGAAGTTTGAGTACTTGCTGAGATTTGAACTGTGGTGTATTCTATAGCTTTACTTTCAGGAATAAGGAACAAAATATGTGGAGCATTTTGTCTTTTTTTTTGTAGGGTAACAACAAATGATCAGCTTTCTTCCTTCTCTTCTTTGATATTCAAATCCCAGTCAATCTCAAGTGCTTCCGATTATGTTGTTAAACATGCTACATTACTCATTGTCTGATGCTATCCTACTTAAAATGATTTTAAGAAATGTTGTCATTTGAACTGATATTGTAAGTATTCCACATGACTCAAATCCAAAGATGACAAATATGCAAAGAATATCTGAATGATGAGAGGTTGTAATTCACTTCATTCATGATGAGTGACGCTAACTACTTCATTTTCTATCTTCACATGATTATGTTTTGTTTTGTTTTTGTTATTGTTAAGGTTTAATTACTCATTTGGTCCCTATACTTGCATTATTTTTATCTTTTGGACCCTATACTTAGAAATTATCCGTTTTAGTCCTTACACATGCATTGTTTTGGTCCTTGTTGTCAAGTGTGTTTTAACTTTGTGAAATTAAACCATTACCAAATGAAAATTGACAGTGTAAAATCATCACAAATTGTCTGGAGGTTTTTAAATCACCACAAATTGGTCTCATAAAATGAAAAATGCATAAAGTTTGTGGTGGTTTAATGATCGCCCAAAAATTTGTGACAGTTTTACATCGTCAATTTTCATTTTGTGATAGGTTTACTTCATGGAGTTTAGACATACTTGACGACAAGAACCAAAACAATACCAAAAGTGCATGTATAGGGACCAATGTTGTCAATCGCGAATCATGGAAAATCATGAAAGGCTGAAAATTCGCTATACCATATGGCAGATAGTGTCATGAGCAAATAGCGAAAGTCGCATAGTGGTTGAAATTATATAACAATTACATATGAATAGAAAAATAAGCTATATGCACATAAAACTAAGTTGTAAAATATTGACATAATATTAACTCAAAAGTTATATAATAATGAGAAAACTTCAAAAAAGAAGCTACAATAGTGAGATATACAATCAAAAAAAGCTAGAGTGAAACAAATAAATCTTTAAAATATAGAGAGGATGAGAAGCAAAAAAGAAAAAAACAAAAGTTAAAATTTGGAAACATAGGTAAAAAAAAAAGGGAAAAAAGATTCATTTTTTTTTTTAAAAAACAGATTTTATAGAACAAGAGAGAATGAGAAGGGACAAAAAGGGGGAAAAAGAACTTAAATTTTAGAAGAAGTAAAAGTAAAAAAAAAGAAAGATTAAAAAAAAGAAATGTCAAGAAAGAGAAAGATTAAAGAGAAGAAAGAAAATAAATAAAAAATACTGTTATCTTGAAAGAATAATTTGATTTAATAAGAACACATTTAGTTGATGAAGAAAAACACACTTAGTTGATGAAGAATAACATACTAGTTGATGAATAGAGGAGTTAGAGTGTATATTACATGATTTCTAAACTTCTTGAGTGGACAAAAAATGAATAAATAAAGATTAAAATGTTGGGCTTTTTTAAAAAATGTAAAAGGACATTGTTGACACTTTTGAGCTTTTATTTTAAAGTTTAAGTGCAACCCAATTGATAAAGCAGAATAAAAAAATAAAAAATAGTAAACA
The DNA here is from genome assembly GCA_004329165.1 of Spatholobus suberectus. Lineage (NCBI taxonomy): Eukaryota > Viridiplantae > Streptophyta > Magnoliopsida > Fabales > Fabaceae > Spatholobus > Spatholobus suberectus. The sequence continues at coordinate 37,011,686 of CM014732.1, forward strand.
AACAGACAATTCTAAGGATCACTTAAGTATTAAAAAACTCACCTGGCATTCCTTAAACGATCAGCGTTTTAACTTCTAAGTAAGAAAGCATATAATTTAAAGGGAACCCACAAGACCAAAATGGACCTGAGGCCCACATCTGAGTCTGACCCGACTCTATCCTTCTTCCTGAATACGAAAACCCTTAAGTGCCGTGACGGAGAAACTGGGGTTGTGAGCTGCGCGCGACCGCCGATGCAACAGCCGCGACGCCAAACGCTGCTACGACGCCTAATCCGGCCGCTATAGCCCTTGTCACGGACTCCGCAACCCAACGCCACCGCAATTGCGTTTCTGTTGAAACGCGCAACGCTAAAGTGTTATAGCTCCGTTGTGCCCGCGATCTGATAACACTGGTAGGGACTAAAACAGATTTTTTTTTAATATAGAGACCAAAATGTAAAGATGATGCAAGTATAGGAATCAAATGAGTGATTAAACCTTGTTGTTAATTATAAATATGTCATGGATTTTGAATTTTTTTTATTTAATTTTTGAGCATTTATGAGTATAACTAAATAACGGTCATCCCTCTATAGCATTGTTGGGGTTGGTCGCCTTGCGCTGCCATCTGAGATTGATAACTACGTGTGTGTTATGTGTAGAAGTCAGGCTGGAAATAGGCTTGGGCTGGGAGAGACTAGACACTCTAGAAACTGTCTAGGAGTCTTTTTCGTTTTTCTACCATTGTACACAGAATGTACCAGGATCTGAATTCCCTTGATTAAGGCCTTTTACTGGAATACAAATATTTTCATATTTAATTTCCTTCTTTTATTCTTTCTTGCTTTCTGGTACCTATCATTTTGCTTATTAAGAAATTTGATTGTGTGTGAGATTGAGATTAAAGAGGGAGAGTTGATTGGAAGGAGTATAGTTAAAGGCCATATTTCATTTAGAGTAAGCATCATTATGTATGCTGTCTCACAAATCCTATTTTATTTTTTTGGCTATCATTTTATAGAAATATGTGCCTGATTTGAAATTTACAACTTTCCTAGTTTCTCGACTTCACTCTAACATCCATATCTCTTCCTTCTGTCCCCCTTTTCATGGTTAATACTTCTTTTGTGAGTTTAGCTGGACAATCAGAAGGGATCACATTGCATGTCATAATTTAAATGAGTTGTTTATTAGCAGCCCTTGTTTTTATCTAAAATGTTTAACTCCATATATCACCAATTTTTGTTGGTCTAAACTACACTTGCTACTTCAGGCTTGAGTATGTTCTTCATAGATCTTCATGCACAAGACTGTTTCATGCTTTACACTAGAGTATGTTCACAATTAGTTGGATAGAGCCTAAACCACACCCAATTTAGTATATATATATATATTTTACTATTGTTAAGATGTCCCTCATTGACTAGGAACATGGCCAAAGTACTCTTTATAAGACTTGGGAAATCCTCCTCCTTTGAGCTAGCTTTTGGGAGTGAATTAGTATGGTTTGTTTCTAATATGATATATGATATTAGAGTTTATCTAGTCTTAATGTTGAGTCTCCCACAAGATTTCCAGTCCAGCAAACTTCACACTCTAGATGTCTAGTCCTTGGTGTGGGGAGGTGTGTTAAGACGTCCCACATAAGTGTCTCTCTCTCTCTATATCTTTCTATATATTAAACTAGTGTGTGGTTGAAAAAAAAGTCTTGAACTGGATAGAGCAATTTATGGTGCTGTTGAATTTGGCAAAGTAGCAGTGTTTTCTAATGCTTAGATATGCATTGACTAGTTGATAGATAAACTGCACAGTTTTTCTACCTTTAATAAACTGATTATTTAGTTGTGTGTATTTTGATGACAGTGAAAAACAATGAGGAAGCTAAAATTTCATGAAAAGAAGCTTTTGAAGAAGGTAAATTTTTTGGAATGGAAGAGGGAAGGGGGTCACAGAGAAAACCTGATTATGCAACGCTACCATATTACTGGACGGGACGATTACAAAAAGTATTATGCATAATTCATGATATTTATATTTTCTAATGCTATGTAATTTCCTTTATTTTAGATTATTAGCTTTTAGCTGACACATTTTATGTTTTTGCCTCTGGGCCTGGGATGGTGGAAATTTGAATAGATATTCAAGTTTATGCCATATGGTTCAGAAGTTAGTAAACATATTGAAACAGATGGACCCAAAGGATCCTTTTCGGATTGATATGACTGATAAGCTTTTGGAAAAACTGTAAGTTCATTTTTATTCACTTTCATTTCATGTGAACTTTTAAATGTATTATTGAGCCTATTTTAGACATATAATTTTGTTGGAGTTCAAAGTTTAAGCATATGACTTGAGAAATGATATTAATTCTTAATTAGTAATGAATATCCTGTTTTGTAATTATATTAGCTCTTATATTACATATTTACATTTTCTATCCCTTTGAAACAATTTATACTTCAGTGTTGTTCTGAGACTCCTCAAATCTATTTGTGCTTCAGTTATTTCATTCGAACTGGATTGGTGTAGTTGGTATGAATTGGTTTGCCTAAATTCAATTACAAGTAGAAAATTTATATATAAATTGTTGGATGGATTTTTTTAACCATTTGCGCTATAAGTAGTACATATACATGATCAAACAAAATATGATAGAACATCAATTGATAAACTAATAAAATACAATACTGAACACAGAAATCATACATAATAGTAATACAACAATACACTTGCTGTCCCAGAGACCAAAGTCTCCTAGAGAGAGTATTCTCTGCCTTCAAACTGCAAATACCAACACACTTGCCTAATTACAACCTACTATTAGATATAATTCTAATATATAGCTGCCATCATGCAATTTCTTATATAGAACTAATGCAGAATTACTTATACAAGATAAGTTATTTTATATAACATACTATTAGACTCCTAATAATAACTGCCTGCAATCCATCAAATGGATTCTGCTTACCCTGCTTAGATATCAGTTCCTATCAAAATATAAGAAAAATAGGTGAACTAATTGCAATGAGCCAATGACCCTCTGGTGCTTTTGGTTTTCTCTTGATGAGCATAGGTTTGCTATGCAACTTTCAAGTTGGTATAAATGATTTGAATCGATGTAACTCCATTTTGAGAAGTATAAGTTAACCTTACAGTTTCAAATAGAAAGATTGTATTGATTTCTTACACATCTTTTTCTTCTTTTTGAATGGCAGCTACAACATGGGTGTGATTCCAACCAGGCAAAGCATCACACTATGTGAACGCCTAACTGTGTCATCCTTCTGTAGGTAAAAATAACATTTTGCTTTGATTATTGTTTTAAATGAAAATTGAGTAATTAATTTTTTTTGCTTACACTTTGCACATGATAATCTAGGATAGTTATTGGGTTGATTATAATTCACTCCCTTCTAATGTTACTAAATTTTCTTAGTACGACCTCTTTGCATTATATGCCCTCATTTGTTCCTAAAATTAATGATTTTTTTCTCTATCGTGCAGGCGTAGGCTCTCAACTGTTTTGGTGCGACTAAAATTTGCGGAGCACTTGAAAGAAGCTGTCACATACATTGAGCAGGGGCATATAAGAGTTGGTCCAGAGACAGTTACAGACCCAGCTTTCCTTGTAACTAGAAACATGGAAGACTTCGTTACATGGGTGGATTCATCCAAAATAAAGAGAAAGGTGCTTCAGTACAATGACAAATTGGATGACTATGATTTAATGAATTAAGTGGAAAGCTAAATGTCAGCTTATTGTGGTTTACCATATATGAATCATGGACGAGTTTGTTTCCTTTGGAGGGTAGTTTAGACAGGCCTGGATTTTAATGGGATTTTTCTTTTTTAATTTTAAATTCATACCAGATTAAGGTGATGATGTAATGAACCTGGAAATTAGTGAATCAAGATAGTGATATTAAATATTTAAAATATATTCTGCATTTTTCCAATCAATTGTTTAGGGATCACAGCTGCCCCAGCTTGGATTTTAAGTGAATGATGAGCCATTGTGGTTGATTGGCGTCTAAATTTCTAATTTAGAAAAATTTAGACTGTCACATGGTGAGGGATTAAGTACAAGCTGGTGTTCCTGTTTCCTCCATTGCTCAAATGGCATATATTCTAACTAAACCTTTAACTCTTGTTCCCTTTCACATCCTTCACTTCAAGCTAGGAATGCTAAACATACACATTCCAGCTTGCTAGAAGTGTAACAAATAGCCGATTCTAAATTAGTTATCAGTTGGTGCATTTAGTTAACTAGTTGACACGTCTAAATTTGATACAACTTGGTTTGGTTTCCTTTTTATCAGTTCTGTTACATTAGTTATAATTCATAGTATATTTAAGTAAAACTTGTACATACAATAGGAGTGAATGATATGGATTCACACCGAAGACTAATTCTGCAGGTTTCTTTATCCTGTCTTGTCTTCATCAGTTTCAATCGTTTTCAATTTTGACAACCATTTAAGATAACATAGTATATGTTTCTGTCTACGTGCCCATACTCGTGCCAACTGCCAAGTGTTAGAATTATACTTTTATTTAAAATATTTGCTTTTATAAATTTGGCCACAATTAGTTCACATTTTCATATAGTATGTTGAGTCACAACACATTTATTTGCATATCGGATTTTGTTTCTTCACCAAATGCTTTTTATGCTAATAATCCCTTTTAAAAAATACAATCATAATTTTATTATATAATAAATTTTAATTATATTTATTTTTTTTATAACTACTTTAGTGTGTGTGTGTGTAACATATATATATATATATATATAAAATTTACTCAACGTGAAAATTGGGAACTACATTGATCATGTGTTTGTGCCGGTGTTAAAAACGCATGAAGCACCTTGTTTCCACGTTCAAATAAGAGAAAACGTAGAAACTACAGAGAGTGCCTTTGAATTTAAAGTGGATCTAATCCTTTGAAATGTATAACCAGTTCGTTTCTTTTGTTTTTATTGATAAAATGAAAAAAATAAATGGTTTACTTACTTGTACTTTTCACATGCGAAGACCAATGTAGTTTTCATGGTTTTTCACAATGTTTTTAAAACCGAACCAGTCATTGAACCGGTCAAAGGTACTGATTCAAGGTTCAATGGTTTAACCGGAGTTGAACCATGGTCGAACCGGTATTAATAAAATAATAATAATAATAATTAAATAATACTTAAAAAATTAAAAAATATATAATATCATAACTTTATAATATTAAAAACTAAAAATAAAATATAATTTTATAAGTTCTTAACATATACAATACCTAAAAAAGTTCAAATTAAATATGTCATAATACTTAAGTCTAAGTTTAAATAATACACATCAATATTTATTAATAAAAATAAGTTTATATTTAGAATAAAAAAGAAAATGACAAATATTTTAGGTTGATTTTCATTTTTTTAAAGAAAAAAATTAAAATAATATTTTATTAGACATTTTCTATTGAATTGCTATGAACCGGTTTTTTACCGGTTTTGCCGGTTCACAGACCAGTTTTTAGCCTGGCCAATTTTCTGGTTTAATTTGACCGGACACAGGACCGGTTCACTGGTTTTCCGGTTGAACCGGCCGTCCGGTCCAATTCTGAGAACACAGGTTTTTCATCAGACAAATTCTGTCCTTTCAAAAGCAAATTCAACTCAATCTTGCGATGAGAAAAGCAATAATACACTGATTGCTTAACTAAAAAAAGAAAAGAAAAGAACACCTTTATTAACTGAGTGCTTTAATTAAATGTCTTCTTACCCACTTCTATGAATGCACTATATCAACTGGAACATTTGACCTCAAGAACTATTCTTATGAAGTAATTTTAATTCAAACCCTTTTTCTTTTCAGATGCAGCACCAAAATAAATTTTCTCCTGTTCACACGTAAAAGCAGAAAGCTTTATAAGGGTGAAAGCACCAATGTCTTCAGTCCCCACTGACCACACTTTTATCTTTTTTTCTCAAATTTCATTCAATCCACTTTTCCCTTTTTTTGATTTGCTATTCGTCCAAGTTATGGCATTGGAAAACAGACAGAAGCCTTCCCATAACGTAAAGAGAACAACCCAAATACAAAGTGGCATATTTCTTTCTCCACAGGCTACATCCAAAGCAGAGAATAGAGTACCCTCCAAATTCCACACTGCCAAAGTTATCTCATCAACAAAGATTTAGCACCCCAAGCCAAGTAGACTAACATCAATTAGTGAACTCAACAGCGATATGTATCAGAAATCAGGGCATCAATTTGTTGAATTGATTGAAACCCTTTTTCCATTCCCATTTTGCTTGCCCGTAAGAAAGAAGATCCAAACACTAGTGGTCCCCACAACGTGAAAAACCCCATACTTTAATGCCAAGAAATCTTCTATAGTTTATAAGCCAAAAAAAAAAAAGAAAAAAAGAAAAGAGAGGAAAATAAGGAATCAAACTAACTCGTTTTCCCATCCTCTTGTGTGCCTCTTTTCCAGTTTCATTCGCTTTTTCTTCTCCTTTCTTGTCCAACATCCTATATAAATACACACACACATAAATACACTAACCCCTCAATCCCACGCCTTCAATAGAAAGACCATTACCAACATGGCTCTTCTAGGCTTAACGAGTTTTGCTGCTTGGACCCTTCTCTTGGTCCTAGCAACTGTGCCTCATCAAGCACACGCTTCAAGCCCTGGCTCCTTAGGCAGAATCATCAACCCTCCAGTGTATGGAATATGTGCCTCTTCTGTCATTGTGCATGGATACAAGTGTCAAGAACACGAGGTAAGGTCTAAATATGTACACAAACACAACAAATAAATGGTTACCAATGATGTTGAAGATTTAGAGTCACATGTTGTGTTGAAATGTTTTTCAGGTTACAACCAGTGATGGGTACATCCTGAGCCTGCAAAGGATCCCAGAAGGTCGAGGTGAAGGTGGTGGCAGTGGGACTAGGAAGCAGCCAGTGATCATACAGCACGGAGTTCTAGTGGTAAGTGGGTAACAAACTAACAATCGAGCGATGATATATAGACACCTTTATATATCAAACACTTAATTAATATCTATTATTTCTCTTTATCTTACACTTCTTATCATACTATATCACAAATGGTATCTTTATCTCTTTTTCTTTTCTCTGCTTTCCCTTCTAAGTGTTGAATAGAGTTTGATATCCACCAAACTTTCTCCAACACAACAATAATGCATGCACCCATTTCCCAGTTTCAGTTACCCTTTTATTGCCCAGATATATAACATAAAAAAAACTATGGGTTAATTATCTTTTTGTTCTATAGTTACACAGATTTTTTTTTTGGTTCTTATAATTAGAAATAATTCGTTTTAGTCCTTATACATGTATTTTTAATATTGGTTTAATTCTTCTATTTAAAACTGCCACAAATTAAATGAAAAATGCCAAAAAATGTCAATTTGTGGCTATTTTACACAGCTAATTTTTATTTTGTGACGGTTTTATTTTACGGAGTTAAGACATACTTGACGGCATGGACCAAACTAATATCGAAAGTGTATTTATAGAGACTAAAATAGATTATTTTTAACTATAGGAACTAAAAGGAAAAATTCTACACAACTATAGTAACCAAAAAAGTAATTAAACCTAAAACTATTTATATGGTTATATCCAACAGCTACAAGTTTGTTTGAATCTCAGTTTTGAATGGACAAAAGTTTTTCAACAGGAATCTAAGCACACTATTAAGCTTTTGAAATTGTTAATTTACGATACAGTAGTAACTATCATTATTGTCGTCACGATGATTGTGTATGTCTCATTCTTTTAATAAAAAGTTAAATTTATGTAAGCTTAATTATACATGCATTATCTATATCTCACGATCAAACTTAGAAGCAATGTATCGTAAATAAAATATAAAATTATTCACATGTTTTGTTAATATTTTAAATTGTTAGGATAACAGGTTTCTCACAATGTTGGTAGCTTTCAGCATTAGAAGAGCAAAAATATGAATTTTGATTTTTTTTTCACGTTATTTTTATCTTACAATTATTTATATCTCTTTTATTATTATATTTTTTTTTTTTCTATTACGTGCTTGATATTTTTTCCCTCTTTTTATTGCTCTCTTCCTTCCATATATTTCGCACCCTTTCCCATGTTTCAAACAAACGTTACCACAAATATCTACCACCTAGAAATATCTTAATTGTTTGAGGGGAAACGTTATTTTTGCCTTTAACGAAAAAGCTAGTTTCAATCTCTAGATCACTCTTTTCTTCTAAAAGTAATTATATATAAAAAGTGTATGAAGGATAGATGCATCAATTTTCATGATTGAGTGTGAACGCAACTAGCTCGTGGCAAAAATGGTGGAGTTCCGCGACTGTAACATTATAACACAAGAGTTGCTTTTTTGTTTTTTGTTATTTCAGACAACGGTGAGAAATTAAATGACGCTCATATGTCTCGTTGCTTAACGAATTAATATAAGTTACACTTTGTTAATTGACGTTATAATTAAGCTACGGAAAGGTGCTTGAAAAGAAATCATCACAAGAGATAATTTAGGAAAAGGGTGTTTTGTAGGATCCTCCTGATATCAATCTCCCGTTTCTACAATTTGTATCTAAGTCTTATCTTAGATCTATGGTCAACTGAATGAATGAATCAGCTTTATAATTATTAAATTCTGTAAAAACAGTTTTACTCTTTAATTAGTTATACCATGCAGACCAACATTATGTATATTAAAAAAAATATTATTTGTACAACAATTTATATAATATTTTTTTTTTGTTGTGTTTATCTATTTCTTATATATCATTTATTACATTTCATAATAATGGAGAAAGATAAACACAAAATATATTATTTTACAAGTTGTTATATATGTAACATATCTCATTAGTTAAATCACCATCAACAAACGTTGACCCTTATTAATAAGTGTGGTACAGCAGTTAAAGTCCACACTATATGCAATAATAATGATCCCCTTCAGATGTCTTTCAAAGTAATGTTTCCTATGATATTCATGTTTCATTATGACTTTCATAACAAATTTAATTTCATGTTTCTTTTTTCCTTTCTTTCTTTCCTTTTTTTTTTTTTTGAGACATTTCTTTATTTTTTTTCCCTTTTGTATTACTTTTTGGGTATACACGCGCAATCATCGCGGCTTCAACTCTCATTGCCCCCCCCCCCCTCTCTAATTGCAAGAAAACCCCAATCCTTAATGTTATTCTTTTCATATTATAAAATATAGTATAAAAGAGGACACATAGAGTCTAGTGAGTGTCGGCCCTTACATCATAACTGCACAAACTCTGTTGTTTTTTCGATCGATTGCAGAAATCTAGACCCATACATAATAAGCACGCTCACAACACGAGACCCATAATGCATTTGAACAATTTTATTCCTTATAAAATAAAAAATATTAAATGCTTTTTAATATTTTTAAAATATTAAATATATTTACTTTTTCATGTCATGCCTTTTCATTTCAATAAAAATATTATAAGAACCTTAAAAAGATATAATATTACTAAAAAAGTTATTTAATTTTCTTAAATAATTGTAGTAAATGCATCCACGCAATATTTTTTTTTTCTCGACATTTTGTCCCACACATATAACAATGACTGTAGAGGTGTCAAAGTGAGCCAACCCGGCTCACACTGGTTGGCTCACTACGAATTAAGTTAAAAAATGGGCCAGTCCAACCCGCTCACCTTCTGGTGAGCCAAGAAAATTCCAACCCGCTCAACCCACCACGGGTTGGTAGGTTAAGTGGGTTGACTCACCAATTTTTTAAAAATAATAAAATAAATAAAATAAAAAATATTTTTCTCTTCTTTTTTTTTAGAAAAAGTCACATTTTTCCATAAGGCATTCAACAATTCAAATACAAATACAAACACTATAATATTTAAGTATCAAGCCATTCAATATTTCAATAGCAGTATAATTTTTTTTATGTTTTTTAGACTTAATAAAATGGGTCACGGGTCAACCTGGCTCAAACCTGTTTGGCCCACGGGTTAAGTGAGCTAGGTTACTAATGAGCCTGAATTGTAAAAAATTGTGTTTTTTTAGTCTGGCCTAGCTGGAACCCGTGGTGAGTCGGGTTGGCTCATCCGAGTTTCAACCCACTTTGACACCTCAAAAATGAGTGATTTCATATTCTCTTACAATATTGTCTTATTCCTCTTGATACTTTAAAAGAAAACATTAAATAAAGAGTAATATATCAAATACTTTTTATTTAAATAATAATAATAAAAGGATGCTGTAAGTGGCATGTCAAATGTGTTAGTGGCTTTCAACGCGTTAAATGATGCTGTCCTAGTTAAGTGCTTAAAACGTTGAATCCCCCATCTGCTGCCATGACCAGAAAAAGTGTGTCGTTTAATTTCTAAGTTAATTTGTGTAATGGAGGACCCATCTACGAACTTGATCGTGTGACATATATATTACCACGTACGCTACAAAGCAAGCTTGTAAAATTTAACAAACCCGAAAAACTATGCAGTGTCTCAAGCAATGATAGGAACCCCCACGGATTGTCCTCACCTTGTCATGGTTGAGCAAAGAGTCCTTTGAATTATGCAGCTCTGCCACACGGGTTAGCAAGTTTGTTATTCCTAAACAAGATAGCATAGGAACATGATCCCCACTAAAGTAGTGGGGAGTGCACTTTAAGATTTAGAGGATGCTACTCTTGAGATTATAATTAATTTTAAAACTTATTATACATGTATTTAACTTTTATCATAATATTAGTTATCAATTGACGGTTAGAAGAATCTGATTCAACTTTTATATATCTAAGAAGCACAGACACTTCTAAATAATAATTATATTCATGTTAAACATTGTATAGACATATTAAATATTTATAGTTATATTTTTATAATTTTTTTTAAAATTTGTAAACTAATTTTGATTAAAATACTACAATAATTAAATTTTGCCTGTAGTGCTATGTGTTTTTGAGTACTTTTGCTGAAATTATAGGACGGTGGTGGGTGCAGGATGGTATGACATGGCTTCTGAACCCTCCAGAGCAAGACCTACCCTTGATTTTAGCAGATAATGGCTTTGATGTGTGGATAGCTAACACCAGAGGAACCAGATATAGCCGCCGACACATCTCATTGGACCCCTCTAGTCCGGTTGGTCTTCTTTTTTTTTTCCTTTGTCCTCCTTTAAGGTTATGTTATGTTGTGTTTTGTTTTTGCTCTAATAATAATGTCGTGGTTATTTTTAATATGCTAAGTTAACACTTTTATGTAAATGTGACAGGCTTTTTGGAATTGGTCTTGGGATGAACTTGTTTCCTATGATCTACCTGCCGTGTTTGATTATGTATTCAGCCAAACGGGGCAGAAGATCAATTACGTTGGCCATTCCCTGGTAATGCATTACATACCTTATTACATTCTTTTATTTTAGAGAAAATAATTTATGCACTAACACTGTAAAGTAGTCTTACACTGTCATCTAATCACAAACTATCATGTACAGTAAGTTAATTGACTTTTACAATAATTACCTTAAAAATCAGACTAATGATAATTTGTGATTGATTAATAGTGTAAAACTCTTTACACTGATAAGTGCATAGTCATAAAACTCTTTATTTTATAATTTAATTAGAACATGTAATAGCCTAAGAGTATTTTATATAATATCTGATCATAGATTATTATATAGGATAAGATTATTAACTTCTTAATAATTATTTAAAAATTATATTTAGGTAATTTTTAATTAGTTGATAATATAAAATCTTTGTACTAACAACGGGTCGAAATTAAACTCTTTATTTTATTTAAGTAGAAGTTCTCGGCCAAAAATAAAGAGTAGAATTGAGTTCTGAAAGTAGAAGGCCATGTTTGGCAGGGAACTTTGATAGCTTTGGCTTCCTTCTCGGAAGGGAAATTGGTTAACCAGCTGGAATCAGCAGCCTTGTTGAGCCCTATAGCCTATTTAAGCCACATGAACACCGAACTTGGTGTTGTTGCAGCTAAGTCCTTTGTTGGTGAGGTACGTGTTACATGATAACACTACCTCTTGTTACTCTCAAATCATGTGTATACTTCATGCACACATACAAGTAGACGCATTTGCTGATTCAGGGAAATATTTTTTCTTTTGCCAAACAGCTCACTACCCTCTTTGGTCTGGCAGAATTTAATCCAAAAGGGTAAGAACATGGAACTCACAATATAACAGAAGAATCTGTCTCCTTATATTCATATAATACACAATTTAATGCTCTCTCAACAACTACATTACACAGGTTACCAGTTGATGCCTTTCTCAAGTCTCTCTGCGCTTACCCTGGGATTGACTGCTATGACTTGTTGACTGCACTAACTGGTCTAAGTCTTTGGCCAAACTCTATGACTTGTTAACAATTTTGATTTTAATTAAGCATTATATATTGGACACATTTTGTTAGAAATAAAGGTTTAGTATGTTTGTTACTATTTGTAAATATGGTAAATTTTAGTTTTAGTCATTTAACTTCTTAGTTGGTTATAGTCCTCGTAAATTTTAAAAGTTTAAAAAAAAGGTATTTATCACCATTTACTAATAAAGTAGCATACATCTAGACATCATGTCACGCGTCATCTCAAAGTAGTCACTGATATGACATGTCTTGATGCATGTCACATTATTGCTAAATGATAATACAGACATTCTAAGCAAAATTAAAGAAGACCAAAACCCAAAAAATAAAAATAAAAATTAAAGAACTAAAACTGAAATTCACCATATTTATACGAACTAAAAACATATTTAAATCATAAATTAAACTACCCAAGTTTTCTGATTATATCTGTGATTGAAATGTGATGCTCTAATATCCTATTCAGGTAAAAATTGCTGCCTCAATTCTTCAACTGTTGATCTATTCTTGGTGAATGAACCTCAGTCAACATCAACAAAGAACATGGTGCACTTGGCTCAGAGTAAGATTTTCCCATCTAGCTATTTTAACTCGTTACTGGTGTAGTGAATTCAATCAATTGCTTTTATCACTAACCAAGGAAGCTTATATTATAATGTTATGAACATGCACTTTGCAGCTGTTAGACGTGGGGTGTTGACAAAATTTAATTACGTGAGACCAGACCATAATATTATGCATTATGGAGAAATATTCCCTCCAATCTATAACCTTTCCAATATCCCCCATGACCTCCCTCTCTTTATTAGCTATGGTGGCCGAGATGCACTTTCAGATGTTCGTGACGTTGAGAAATTACTTGACATACTCAAGTTCCATGATGAGGAAAAGCGCAGTGTCCAGTTCATCGAGGAGTATGCTCATGCTGACTACATTATGGGGTTCAATGCCAAGGACTTAGTGTATAATGCTGTCCTTTCATTTTTCAATCGTCACAATTGATGAAAAGCCAACTACATCTCACAAAGAATCAAGTTGTATGAAACGAGTGCATTCATGTACTAGTTATCACTGAGATCAATCCAAGTTATCTAGTGAAGATTAACTAATGGCCAATTACAAAAGTAATTAAGTATCACTAGTGATTTGCTTTGGTGTTTGTTGCAAATGGCTATGCATCTACTGTGTTGCATGATAAGATTTCTCCAAAGAATTATAAACTAAACTGTGTTTCCAAACTTTGAAGAAGCATATTTATGTTTCCAAACTCTATCAATCATGAATGCAACAGGTAAAACTAGATGCTACTGCTATATTAAGAATTCTACCATTAAAGAGCTAAGAAGAGAGAAAACATAAACATAAACATTTTTTATTTTTCATTCATGATTGATAGAGTAGGGGGGAATACAATTTTATAACCCAACTAGTATGTTGATCCGTGCATTTGCACAAGTCACGTTTTCTTTTATTCTTGTATTAATATGATGTATATATAGTAATAAATTAACAAATTTATATATATGATTTATGGCTATTTATTTATCTATATAATAAAACATGTCCTCGTAAAAATAACATGTGTTATTATGTTTTTCATTAATATTTTATAGTAAAAATATAAGAAATTATTTTTTAAAATAAAATATAAAATCTTGTCTTCCAGAAAAAGATATAAAAATTAAAAAAAATAAAATAAATGAAAATAAAAAATTGTTCAAATAAAAGAATGTGTATTATAGAAAATGAATGTTGTAAAATAAAATGAGTATATAAGAAAAGTATTATTAATTACATTAAAATATTTAATTATAATTTATTATGATTTTAGTTATATATATATATATATATATATATATTAAGTTTGCCACATATATAATAAAATCTTAGTTTGATGGTAAAACACATTTTGTTATGGTAAGAGAACTGGGTTTTGTTAAAAAAAAAGGAAAAAAGAGTAACTCGGTTCAATTCACAATAGATGCGCTTTGTATTCTTGTTAGCACGAGGTGAAAAAGTGAAGCGTGCGTTCTGGATGTCTGAAAAAGTATTCATCAGATTTGGGCAAGAAAAAGAGTTTTGAGCGTGAAAATGACTTCATCAGAGGTTGACACATGTCCCTAGAAGGACATTGTTTTAATAAATAAATAAATAATAGATAGATTGCTGCTAATAATGACAACATAAGTATGATCATCCTAGCTTAAGAAAATTAAAATAAAATAACATTAAAAGATAAATAAAATAATATTCTCATTTTCTAAGCCCATCTAATATAATTTTTTAGCCAATTTTTTTCTTGTTTCTTTTGGGCTTCCTTAAGCCCAGCCTATCAGCTAAGTACCCACCAATGTTTGAATTATAAGATGTTCATACCCACTGATCAAGTAGAGCAAAATATATGCATATTCCAATCGATGATGGAAAGCTCACATCATTAAAATATTTCAGATGAAATACACATACTTTAGTTTTGGTAATTGAAGCTCATTTAAAACCAGTGTGTGTCAAATGTCACTTTGTCATCATTAGCTATTTCATATTCATATTTACAAAGATTGTCTTAATCCAATCGATCTGCTTGGACAGGACATTTGGTTAGATGCCTTCAAGATAAGGACCCTTGAAGATCCATAAGTCACTTGTCTCTTTACTATCAACGTTCAAACACTTATAATTCAATTCGTTCTGGGCTTAGGTCCCTATTTTGACTGCACTACCATAACATGACTTAGATACCCTTCTTGTGAAATGCAAATCGGAAGAGGTACCCACATTAGATCTTTAATTGGAGGATATGTATTTTTTACTTTTTGATTTCTTGCTGGTTGTCCCCTATTCTACAGCGGTTTAGAAGCTTCCCTGAGCTTTAGCTCCTTTAGTCTGTGCCCAAAAGTACTAAATCAGAAGATGAACAGATAAACAATAACAGATCTTACATTTAAGTTAGTAAATCTACTTCTAAAATAAATTGATTGCCTCATTGAAACACATGAATAATGTTATATCCGGAACTAGTTGGGTAAGATAGATTGAAGATAATAATATTGATATCAGCCCTTTCTTTTACAGGTCGGATTCTTAACAATTTTCCACATTCTCTTAAGGCCATCAAGATTTCAGTTACTTTATTTCTTCCCCTTTTCCATTTTTATCCCTATGTCTTGAAGATATCAGAATTTTGAGAGGAGATACATGTGACTTGAACTTGTTAAGGCCAAAAATCATAAAACTCAAAGAACATGAGAGTACTTCCATAGAAATAACTTACTGTATTAATTAGAACCAAAAAAAGATACCAATTAGCGTGATACATGCTCTCTTTGTAGAACTTATTGAACTAGGAACTAACAACCATCAAACTAACCAACTGACTAATCTCAACAACCACAACTAACTAACAACTTGTAACAAAGAAAATCAGGTAAGTAATTAATTTACCTGATACCACCAATTTACTCATCACTCAGGTGTAAGAACAGCTGCTGCTGGCCACAAATTTGTTTGGTTCTAGTCTTCTAGATGTATCTATCTTTTTTCTTTTTCCTCTCTTGTTGTGCCGTTATCTGTCATACAAATTAAAATTTGAGCCTTCCAGACTAGCTATCCCTTTAAGATGATTCATTTTAACTTTGTTTGAACGCAAAGTTTTCACAACTTTTACCCACCAGAGTTTACTTGGCGGCCAATGCAAACACTTAAAAAACGAAGATACTACACAAAAGTTCGCTATTTGTTTAACCCCGGAGACCAAAAGATGGTCAAGCTATGTTGAGCCAATTGGACGGAAGCATTCTTTATATTTTCTAACATGTTATTACAACAACTCAGGTTTAATATTATTTTCAACATATAAAAGATAACAAAATAACCTATTATCATATGTCAAGACGTCAAGTTGTTAACGGTGGGACACAGGTTGTTCAACGATTGTTAGTATAAATAGTAATGAATTATAACAATGCTCAAACATAACCAAGACAACCCAAAACAAAAAAGGTAGAGACCCAAAAGAGAGAGAGAGAGAGATGGGGTGCAAGAACACAATTTTCTTGGCATTGGTTGTTGTTTTGATCACAAAAGAGGCCTTGGCAGAACAACATGTAGTTGGTGGAAGCCAAGCTTGGGATGAATCCACAGACTTCAACTCTTGGGTTTCAGGCCAAACATTTAAGGTTGGCGATCAACTTGGTATGTTTATGACCCATAATTTAAAGGATTTAATTTAAATTCACACAACTACATTTTTATCTAATTATAAATTATCATGTATGATAAGATTGTTGATTTTTGTAATAACTACTTTAAAAACCATATCCACAATGAATTTTAATTGGTTGACATTATATTATAAAAAATTTTGCAGTCACAGTCTCTAATTTAAAAACTTAAATGAATTGGAACATCTTTTTTTCTCTTCAAAATTGTATTTAATTTGATTAATAAGATAATATGTTTATTCTTTTTTCTTTTGGCAGTTTTCAAGTACTCTTCTGGGCTGCATAGTGTGGTTGAGCTAGGTAGCGAGAGTGAGTACAAGAATTGTGATCTTGGCAGTGCAGTGAACTCAATGAGCAGTGGCAATGATGTTGTAAAACTGAACAAGCCTGGTACACGTTACTTTGCATGTGGTACCTTGGGCCATTGTGGTCAAGGCATGAAGGTGAAGATTACAACAGTGTCTGGGACCTCTTCCCCTCCATCCTCATCTTCTTCTTCTTCTTCTCCTACTTCATCTTCAGCTTCACAAGGCTTCATCTCTCTTGTGGTCATTGTTGCATTGCTGATTGCCTCTCTTGTTATCCAGTTTTGATCCACGATATATGAAGTTGGGTTTGTTAATGTTTCTAGCATGGACTTGTTGGCCATGGATTTCATTGTCTATGTTGAAATAATAGTTGAATAACATCAGTGGTCATGGGATATTTCTTTTAATCAATTTGGAATTATTATACATAGAATGTCGATAGGGTTGACCTTTTTGGTCATCTTGAAATTTTGCTTTCATTGGAGAAAAATTAAAAAATCTATCATAGAAATATGTCAGATATACAGTTTCATGTTTCATACAACCAATTTTATTTTAATGTAATAATAATTTAGTGTGTGTCTTTAAGTTTAATCCACTTGTTTCACCACAGTGCGTATTTCTATGAAACAAAATGGTTCTAACTTGTTTTGGCAGCCATGGAATCAATCAAAATCAACTAGTTGGTATATTTCAAGTTAAATAATGAAAAGCTTAAAACCAAAGTATTCAAATCTACTTTTAATTTTAGATTAGAAAGTTCCTTTTTTAGACTGTAATATAAGATGAGCCTACTTTTTAAAGGGACCTATTAAAGATATGATTGGTTAGGAGTTTGTTAGTAGAGTTACTATTTTGTTGCCTATATAAAGGTCCTATGTAATCCCATTGTATTCAACCTTTCTTATAGTCAATACAATCCTATTTTCACTTCTATACACTTTATCTTAACTCTAAACCATGAATTCTAACATGATATCAGAGCAACACCACCTGCCTTGAAGATTTTTCCTGTTGCTTCCATTTTTTTTCTTTTCTTCTTCCTTTTCTTTTTCATTTTTTTTCCTCAAAAATCTCCATTGGAACTTTGATATTTCAATTCCTTTCACTCTTCAATTGTTCTAATTTTATTTCATTTCTTCCAATTCTCTTTTGTTTCTTTCGTTTCATTTCCCCTTTTTCGTTTCATGGAGAAAACTTTTGCTTCGTTATTCCCATTTTCTTCAAATCAAGTTTGGTGTCGATGATCTCTTCGCCTTCATCAGGGGCAATTATGGTTTATGGTGGAGTCAAGAGCGGATAGATGAAATCTAATTTTGTCCAAGTGGTAGGCATTGGCTCTAGGAAGGATGTTGTTCTTGATTTCTACTTGAACTCACTGTTTCAATTACTGTTGTTGCGATTTTGATTAAGATCCACAATGTAGAAAATTTATTCTTTGTACTCCTATTTGTAAGAATTTCTCGAAGATTCTCTTATCAGAATGTTTTCCTGCTCTCATCATTGGAACTTTGCTGTTTGGCATGCAGGGGGATTAAATGATGCTCCAAAGGTGCTTGATGAAATGTTTGTGGAGGCAATGGTTGAGGCTAAAGTAATTAGTGATGTAAAATCCTCGTGCTCACATTGTTTCAACTTGTTTGATAATTTGCCTAGGATAGTTGCTTGGACTTTAACTATTGTTCTCATCATGTTTCCTTATTCTGACTTTGAAGATGAACAAATTTGGATTCTGAAAGTTCTTGTGCCACATTTACATTCTAATTTGGTGCAATATACACACCATTTAGGCTTTTGACATTGTGAAATTGTGCTCACAAGGTGTTTGTGAGAAATCCTCATTGAAGACAGATTTGTATTGTTGTAGTTTATTGATGTAAGCTTTTGACCATGGTGGTTAAGCATTATTGTTAGCTTTTGCCATGGATGGTTAAGCATTAAAGCCTTTTTTTTGCTTCTATCTTGAGTAGTTAAGCCTTATATTTAGCTTCTACTCTTGATGGTTAAGCATTGAGATATTTTGCTTCTGCCTTATGGTGTTTAAGCATTCTCATTGATTTGTGCTTCTACCAAGTGGTTAAACTTTAAGGTATAGTTTCTGCTTAGTAATTAAGCTTTTGCCTTTGATGATTTCAATTTTTGCCTTGCATGGTGGTTAAGCTTTGTTCATGACATTTTCAACTGATATATTTTTGGCATGTTTCATTGTATTTTGTTTTAATTTGCTACTTGTACGGCTCATCTTATGCTGGAAGTGTTGTGAACACATTCTAGCTTACGAGGAGCTATTAGAGATATGATTCGTTAGGAGTTTATTAGTAGAAAGTTACTATTTTGTTGCCTGTATAAAGGCCCTATGTAATCTCATTATATTCAACCTTTCTTATGGTTAATACAATCTTATTTTCACTTTTATACACTTTTATCTCAACTTTGTACTGCGAATTCTACCAAGACCAATACGTGAAGACTAAAGAGAATCTTGAGTACAAATTACAAAGAATGGTGATTGAAATTTGAAGATACGTGTGGACCATTAGTTTGTCATTAGGTGCAAGTATCAGCATTTTTATTTTAGATTTAGAAGAAACGAAAAACTATGGAGAATCATTTACACAAGTTATCTAGAGAGACTTCATGTATATGAGTAGTGTGACTTTAGAGTAAGGGTGTCAAAATGACTAGCTTATCGAGCCTATCGATTATTTACTACAATATAAAATTTACATATGAAATCAATTTGATTCAACTCAGTCCAATTTGACAAATTATTAGTCTGATACGGATTAATCTATGAATGATAATAAGGCAGGCCAGACTTGGATAGTTGATGGGGGAACACCGTCCAATACAGATAGTCCAATAATAAAGTAATATGCAGCAGAAATAATTTCTTCCTAACTTGCAAGAATCTGCAAGGAGCACTAACAAATATAAAGCAGAAAAATAACAATCACAAAAGCACAAGAGACACTAAGATTTTTAACGTGGAAAACAACTTAATGCAACGGTAAAAACCACGGGTTGTCCAGACCAAAGAATTAGTTTCACTATGATCAATAAGGGTACAAAAGAGTCTCCAACAAATGCACAAAACATGCTTATAGCCAGCCAAGAAAACCAAACACTAATGCTTACAAATTGAGAAACAAGAAAATGAAAAAACACCCAAAATTGGTCTACTGCTATGAACCCCATTTCTCACACTCTATACGTCCTTTCACCAATTTGATCATTGAAAACTAAGAATCATGAATGTTAAACCTATTGACCATAAATTAGCCTAATCCAACGATGAACGAATCTACGGTGGCGATTGAATGTTAACTGCTTGGTGAGTATGCATGATGACTTTTCCTTTTCTATTCTCTCTATGTTTGTTGTTGTTCTCTCTCAAAATAAGGAGCCTCTCTTACCTTAATTTGACCCCTCTCCACTTAATTAAGTGAGCTTAAATAGGCCTCTACATTTAGGCCTTTCTCCACATGGGAAAGTAGCCCAAAACCTAACATATCTCCCCATTTCAATCATGTGGAGATGACCATTAAACTGGCAATCTCACAACAAACTTCAAACTTTCTTCTTGCTGATGATTTAGTCATCATATCACCTGCCATTATCATTAGTATGAATTTTGGCCAGCCCCAACAACTTTGTATCCAAGGCATCACGTATCCAATGATACTTCACATCAATGTGTTTTAGACCTTGAATGGAAAGTCGGATTCTTACCAAGATGAATAGCACTTTGACTATCAATGAACAACAAATACTTATCCTGAATAAAATCAAGCTCCTGCAAGAATTTTTTTCACCTATAGCAACTCCTTGCACACTTTGGTAATGGCAATGAATTCTGTCTCTATAGGAGATAAAGCTACACACCTCTATAGCCTAGACTACCAAGTCACAGCTCCCCCTGCAAATTTAATCAAATAGCCCGAAGTGGACTTCCTAGAGTCAATGTCTCTAGCCATATCTAAGTTTAAGGATCGTACAAAAGTAGGCTTATCACAACCAAAACAAAGCCTCATATCAACGGTATCACGAAGATACCTCAAAATTTATTTCACAACATTCCAATACTCTTTACCTAGGTTTGATAGAAATCTACTAACTGTACCAACAGTATGTGTTATATCGATCTAGTCTTGCACACACTATTGCATACATAAAACTACCCACCACAGATACATAAGGAACACATTCCATATCTAATTTTAAGCTTCATTCGATGGGCTAAAATGAGCAGCAAGAGGGGTGCTAACCACCTTGGCCTTTTCCATATAGAATCTCTACAACAATCTTTTAATGTAATGTTTTTGTGACAACCAAAGCTATTTTTTCCTTTCTATCACACATGATTCTTATACTAAGAATTTGTCTAGTAGCTTTCATGTCCTTCATGGCAAATAACTCGCCCAATTGCTTCTTCAACCTGTCAATCCTAGAAACATTTTCCCCAACAATAAGCATGTCATCAACATACAATAACAAGATAATAAAGTCATCATCAAAAAACTTTTTAACAAAAACATAATGGTCAAAGGTAGTCTTCTTATAGCCTTGCTCACACATAACAGACTCAAAATTCTTGTACCATTGCCTCAGAGCCTACTTCAAACCATATAGGTTATTTCTCAACCTACACACACAATCTTCCTTGCCTTCAAATTGAAAGCCATCAGGTTGCTTCATGTAAATTTCCTCCTCCAAATCACCATGAATGAATGCAATTTTCAAATCCATTTGCTCTACCTCCAAATCAAGAGTACTAGCTAAACTTAACACAATTTTAATGGATGACATTTTTACCATAGGTGAGAAAATCTCATTAAAATCAACACCCTTTCTTTGACTAAAGCCTTTCACCATTAATCTGGCTTTATACCTCAAAGATACAAAATTGTTCTCATGTTGCACCCTATAAATTGACCTGTTATCTGAGGCCTTCTTACCCTTAGGCAACTTTACCAAATTAAAAGTGTGATTATTATGTAAGGATTTCATCTCATTCTTCATTGCATCTAGCCACTTGTCTTTCTTCACTCTCCATGGCCTCTATAAAACACTCAGGTTCTCCTCCATCTATTAAGATCACATACTCATCAGAAGAGTACCTCATAGATGGTTGTCTCTACCTATTAAACCTCTTGAGTTGGACTTATGGTGGTTCGAGAGCATCACCAAGATTCTCATCCTGTGACATCTCATGTTCCTTTTCATCATCATCACTAATAAGAACATCTACCTCGTTTCCAAGCTGTTGATCACCAACATAATCATGTTACTTGTCATTTTGAACATCAATATCCAAATTGTGAACAGGCAACCGAACTTGATCAACATCAATTGAACTACTATCCTTAGGTATAGTATTCTCCACCTTATTAATGCTTCAATGGTTTAGTCTTCCATGAACTTCATATCACGGCTTTTAACAAGCTTCTTCTTAACAAGATCATAGAACCTATAACCAAATTCGTTCTCACTATAACCAATGAAGATACATTGCCTTGTTTTTGCATCCAACTTGGATATTTTGTCCTTTGGAACATGCACAAATGCCTTGCAACCAAATACTCTCAAGTGATCGTACTAAACATTTTTGCCAAATCAAATTTTGTCTAGCACTTCACTATTCAAAGCAACAATAGGACTGGGATTAATAACATGCACCTTTGTGTACAGTGCCCCACCCAAAAAGTGTTTGGGCAACTTAGCTTCAAATAACATACACCTCACTCTCTCAATCAATGTCCTGTGCATGCTTTCCGCCAATCCATTCAGCTGAGGAGTTTTAGGAGGAGTCTTCTCATCTGCAATACCATGTTGCTTGAAATAGACATCAAAGGGTCCACAATACTCACCACCATTGTCAGTACGAATGCGTTTTAGTTTCTTGCCTGATCATCTCTCAACCAAAGCCTGGAATGGTTTAAACTTCTCCAACACTTGGTCTTTTGTCTTCAATGCATAGACCCATATTTTCCTGGAACAATCATCAATAAAGGTAATAAAAAATAGTGCACCACTAAAGGATTTTACCTTCAAAGGGCGACAAACATTAGAATGCACCAATTCAAGCAACTCTAATTTCTCTGAAGGAGGATGCTTCTTAAAGGATACTCTAGTCTACTTACCATTCATGCAATGAAAACATTTCTCCAACTCTGCATTCTTCAATCCTTGAAGCACATCTTTTTTGGCTAAGCAATTTAGCCCCTTTTTCACTGATATGACTAAGCCTTTGGTGCCACAAAGAAGCCTCCATATCCACAGCATTCACATTGTCTTTAGCAACCAAAGTTTTTGTCCAATACAATTTAGAAAATTTCTCTCTTCTGGCTACAATCAAGATACCTTTGGTGAGTTTCCCTTTTCCAAAAACAAAGTGATTATCATAACCACCATCATTAAGCACCTACACATAAATCAAATTAAAATGAACATCTGGAGCATGTTTAACTTCTCTTAGCAATAATTGCATTTCCATGTTGGTTTGCAAGCAAACATCACCAACACCAATCACCTTAGACACGCCATCATTACCCATCCTCAATACTCCAAAGTCACTTAAAGTGTAATATGTAAAGAACTCCTTTATGACTATAACATGCAGTGTAGCACCACTATCACTTATCCACATGCTCTCATATGATACAAGATTAATTGAATCAAGGTCACAAAGAATAATAAGATCATCACAAGTAGCAATAGTCACACGATCACCATCATCATAATCCTTTTTTTTCTACTTACTCTTCATGCCTTTGTTCTCCTTTTTTCCACCAAAAGCAATTCTTCTGTATGTGCCCTATATTGTGACAATAATGACACTCCACATTCTTGTATTGAGACTTAGACTTACTTCTACTCTTCTCCCTACCACCCTTTGGCTCTTTCTTTTGACTTCTCCCCTTATTTTTAGTGACAAGCACCTCAGATTGAGACGAAGTACCTATGCCTTCCTTCTCATCTCCTTATTAAGAGCACCGCCCTTTGCCATTTGAAAAGAAACATCACTATTAGGGACAAAGCTAATCATTAAAACCGAAAATGTCGCCTAAGAATCTGGTAGAGTTAATAATAGGAATAGTCCCAAAAGGTCATCATTCAATTTGATACCCATTCCCGACAATTGATCAAGGAGCCTTTGAAATTTATTCCAGTGATATGTAATGGGAGTCCCTCCCTTCTACTTCAATTCTACAAAACTCTTTAGTATGTACACTTTGTTGTTCCCTAATTTAGAGGCATACAGGGACTCAATCTTTTCCCATAAGGTTCTCGCATGTGTCTCATGAACAATGAGAATGTAGACATTATTGTCTACAAAATGCCTGATAAAACCACATACACGTTGATGTTCAAAGTCCACTTTTCATTAGACATGGAATCCAGCTTTTGTATAGCAAAGACAAAAAGATGCATATTCTTCACAAATAGCAAGTCCTTCATCTTGCCCTTCCACAAGCGATAATTAGCTCCATTTAGAGAAAGCATCTTTGTATGTGCCTCCATTATTCAAGCAAGCCAAAAATAGTCCCCTAACCAAAGAGCTCTAATGCCACTCTACTAGGGGGAACATTGTCCAGTGTAGATAATCCAATAATAAAGTAATATGCAGCAAAAATAATTTCTCCCCAACTTACAAGAATCTACAAGGAGCACTAACAAATATAGTGGGAAAAAATAACAATCACAAAATCATAAGAGACACTAAGATTTTTAATGTGGAAAACCTCTCAATACAAAGGTAAAAACCATGGGTTGTCCAAATAAAAGAAATAGCTCCACTATGATCAATAAGGATAAAAAAAAAGTCTCCAACAAGTGCATAAAAACGTGCTTACAACTAACCAAGAAAACCAAGACCAATGCTTACAAATTGAGAAATAAGATGAAAAAAATACCCAAAACTAGTCTACTTCTATGAACTTGATTTCTCTCACTCCATACATTCTTTCACTGATCTGACCATTGAAAACCACGAATCATGAGTGTCGAACTTGTTAACAAAAAATTAGCCCGATCCAACGGTGAACGAATCTTCAATATTGATTAAACAGTAGCTACCTGGTGAGTATGCGAGATGACTCTTCCTCTTCTATTCTCTTTGTTTGCTGTTGTTCTCTCTCAAATAATGAGCCTCTTTTACCTTAATCTAACCTTTCTCCACTTAATTAAGTGAGACTAAATGAGTCTGCACATTTGAGCCTTTCTCCACATAAGAAGGGAACCCAAAACCTAACAATAGTAACCTTTTGTTATTAGTCCCATTAGATGAAAATATACTTCATATTTATATGGATATCTATTAAGCAAGTATTTACGTATTTTATAAATATTTGTGGGTATTTATGAGTATAAATGAATATTTGTTAAAATATAAAATTTTAAAAAAAGATTAAAAAATAAATAAATAAATAATTTTAAAACATATATTTATATTAAAAAAACAATTTTGAAACATATATATTTATGTTAAAAATAAATTAGGATAACTTACTTTATATTTAATTAAATACATTTAAGTAATTTTAAGTCGCACATACCTGCGAGTATGAGTATCTTGCAATTTCCCCCATCCTACTAATGAGCATGTGGAGAAAAAAATCTTTTAATTCTTTTACTTTACTAATGAGCACTTATTAAACTATGAGGAATGTTAGCAACATACTCTCTAATACATTTCTTCAAACACACTCTTTTCTATTTGTCAAAATTTATTGAAAACTACAAAATCATAAGTGAAGTTCATTAAATAAGGAGTGAGACCCACACAAGTTTATGATTTCCAACAAATTTCAATATAGTAAAAAGTGTGTTAGAGTGCGTGTTATTAACATTTATAATTAAACTATCCAAATCCGATCGTTGAGATTTCTTCTTCTTCTTATTATTATTATTGAACATACACATATAAAAGAATACTTTCTCATTAGTTTAAGATATATTATTATTATTATTATTATTATCTCAATTTCTTTAAATAAATATTTTTCCTTTTCTTTGCCTTTTTCTCTCATTTTCTATTTGTTGGTGTGACTTAAAAAATTTATTAATTGTTGAAAGTTGAATTGTTCGAGTACAGCAAATTTGATAACTGTCAGGTTTTGAGTTTGTTTATATTTCAAGGAAATTGAAAGTAAAGAGAATGTCAAAGTAAAATTTGACTAATCTACTAGTCAGCTATGATAAGGAGTTTCGAAGCAGTTTCTAGAAAGAAGACGAAGTTTAGGTGTCCAAGATAATGCCAAGGAAAATTGCTAAGTGTTAAAGTATTGGCAAAGTAGAATATCTTAAGCCGAAAATACATGGAGAGTTACACGTCATTTGATAGATAGTTAGAAGTGGTTATCAAAGATGCATAGATCAAGATAGGTGGTAGCATCTTAGATAGTTGATACTAGGCAATTGTACACATGTATAGATCTTATTTTTCAACTATTAGGGCAAAAAATCTATAAATAGAGAACCAATGTGGCTATTTTTTTCAGTTGAAACATTTATACCTCCGTAATGCCTAACACGCTGATTGACATGGCTACTAGTTCAATGAATGATGTATACACCCACTTTTAATG
This sequence comes from Spatholobus suberectus, assembly GCA_004329165.1. Lineage (NCBI taxonomy): Eukaryota > Viridiplantae > Streptophyta > Magnoliopsida > Fabales > Fabaceae > Spatholobus > Spatholobus suberectus. The sequence continues at coordinate 37,038,194 of CM014732.1, forward strand.
CAATTTCTCTACATTCTTGCCATTTGTCTTTATATTTCAATTTATGTTGCTTTTATTTAAGATTCGTGTGTTGTTCTTTACATTTCATTTACCCGTTTTTGTTTAAATTGATGCAGTTTATTTTCTAGCCATTTAATCATTTTTGATTTATTTCTTATCCCTTTACATTTTCAAGTCTTTTAAATTTACTTGCATGTATCCTTCTTTTTCTTCAAATTTCGAAGCATTTAACATTCTGCATTGTCTTTCAAATTTGATTTACTGTAAGGCAATTTACATTTCAAACACTTTACCCACTTTCATTTGTTTTCACTATCATTTATTTGCTTTTAATTTACAATTCTAGTTTTTTTTTTTTATCTTTTTTGCATATTTATTTTTTATTACAATTCATTTCTTGCACACTTTCGGACACTTTCTATTTATATTCTTTGCAATCTTTATTTCTATACATATATATTTGATTTCAATGCTTTGTTTTCAAGTCTTCATGCTTGTTTGGATTAACAATGTTATAATCACATTTTGCTTTAGTTATAGTAAATCGAATTTGAAGCCTTAAACACTAATTAGAGTTTTGATCACAATTGAATTGAAATTTTAACTTGTCTCGTACACTTAAGTTGAAAAAGTAGTGTTGCTGATTTGCATAAAAAGAACCCACAAGTGGTAATTAATTCTAAGTCTCACAAATATAAAAATATATTTATTGATTAGAGTCACTGTGGAAAGTCATCTTTACGAGAGTCTTTTGATTCTTGAAACAAATTTCCACCATCAACAAATTGGCATGCCCAATGGGACTCATTGCAAATGTTTAGAAAAATCAATCTTGATATCGTATAAGATTGAGAAGTAGTAAGGTAATTATCATGGCTAAATCTAATGTACTAATGAATCCTGAAAATAACACGAATCAAGGGAATCAACCCTTGAAATCCAAAGACACCAATAATGTCTCTAATTCGAATATAGGTGGTGAAAATATAGTCTTTGTTGCTTATACACAAAACATGGCCGCAAAGAATGGGGTACAAAATGTTTCGACTATCCAAGTTGAGAATATTTTGCCAATATCCATTCAAATGGAAAACCGCAAAAATGTATTGTTGCCTTTGAGAAACGTAGGCCCAAGTTTTAACATTCCACCAACAAATAATAGATGGCCTTGGCGCATGTCTAGTTTTAGGTCGCAAAATTTAAATTTGGAAATGAACTAGAATCAACAACTAGTTCCTTCTACACATATGTCTGCTATGTTGATGCTTAATGGACCTAATATGAACTTGAATTTTAGAGGCCAAAGCTATGGATTTGGCCCAACTCAATTACATACAATGGGGGCTAATACAATTGGGTATGTTTTGAGAAATTCTAACAATCCTTCAACTAGTCTTACAAAATCAATCTTTGTGGTCCATTCGACAATAAATGGATGGAAGTAATCATGATATGGTCCATACGTTGACTCAATAGATGACCACAATATTGACTAACACAAGTTTTCAATAACTAATCGCCTAAATGGCTAGAATAGGGGATGCTTTTGGAGTTACTCGAATGCATCTACAAGTCAAAAATCTAGTAGTTCCTCATTTGAATCAAAAAATACCACCCCTCGAATGGTCAAAATGTTGGTACTTATAACCAAAAGGAACAACAACCACCTTTTGTTTAAAAACCTCTTTTGGTTAATTGAAATCAAAATGTTGACCAAGCATTGAATGAACTTCAACAAAACAACCAAAAAAACCTAAGGGGTCAAAATTTTCAAAACTTAAATCAAGATCAAAATATGCATAATTTGTATCATGGACAAAATTATCAAAACCCCCTAACAAATAAACCACATTGTTGAGCAAGCACTCAATCGGCACGAGTTTGAGATAAGGTATTACAGTCAACCCTACTTTGTGTTTGTTTTTTTATTTATTATTATATGTTATAGATTGAATTACCCAGGGGTTTTTAAGGTACCTAAATTCTCAAAATTTTTGAGAGAATTAAGAGAGTCAACCGTTGAGCATGTTGCTCGATATTAAATCAAATGTGGTGACTTGGCGACCAATGAATATCTTCAAATAAAGTATGTTAGGAGAAAGCATGAATGAAAACCCTCAAATATTTTGATTTAACAAACAAAGCTTAAAGTTTTTGAAATATAGTTGTTTTGCTATAAAACGAATAACAGAACATTCATCTTATGAACAGATGGTGCTCAAATCACATTATACGTATATTTGTTCGTCATGTGGTATGTCTTATAAACAGGAATTTATGAAGCATATCATCTTATGATTTCTCGGGGATCTTCTAAGAGAAAGCGTGAAAAGCAAGGTCAATGAAAGCACCAGCTACCTAACCTCTCAAAAGGCATGCCTATTTGAAAGAAAAGAGTATTCCAGAGTACTTTCTGACACAAAAGCATATATGCTCTTTGCAAGAAGATATCAAGTACAAGAATTGGGAGATAAGCTACTTGATTTATCTTACCAAAGTGACTAGTTGATGAAAGACATTAAATGCTACATTAAATGCTCCAACAACCATTTTCCTTCCATGAAAAAAATAGACTAAGGAAGCCTTCATCAATCTCTCAATGGATATATTTGAAGAGCTCCTATAAGTACCAAAGAAGACTTGTCAAGAAATGCATATGAATCATGTTTATCAAGTGCTTGAGTTGAATGTATACTAATATGTGTACATCTATTTTACTATTAATACATTAAAAAAAATTATACTCAATTTTTCTACAACTTTAATTAAGAAAGTATGATTTACTGTGATGTTTGTTTGGGTGAGATGTAGATTAAGGTTCTATTTATAACGACGTCACAGATATATTATTATTTTAAAATAATTGTATTAGTTATATTAATTATTAATCTAAAACATACTAATATCTTAATTAAAGTAAATGTGATAATTTAACAAATTGAATTTAAAACTTACTTAAAACTACATAAAATAAAAGCAAAATATTCAAACACACATAGTTATACATTATTATACAAAGTTAATGGTCATACAGTAAAATTATTCAAACACACCTTGCATAAAAGCAAAGCCTAAATAGAAGACCCAAGCTTAGAAAGAACCACACAAACATGAGCTAACAAACTACTAGGTGCATGCATATTATGTTACAACATAAATATAATGTGATCCTTGTCATAAACACATAAATATAATAATAAGTTGGTCTACTCTTTTATTTACTATTCTTCTTCTCTTTATCAAGCTTGAGGAGAAGATCCTTCATGTGCGATCGAACAAATCATTTAGTGCATTTCTTAGAAGGCCCGCATCTCTAAAAAAAGGAAGGGAGAAGTTAAGGGTCCTGTATTGAGCCAAGGAACTAACATAGGTCCCCTTCAGCCTTTGACAGGTCTTTATGTTCACACATCTGTGAACATTACAATCGATATCTGATGATTAGTTGTCCATCCTCCTTGTATAACATGATGTAACACCATTGGATGTCTCCCCCCATGTTCAACATGCTTTTTAAATTTAATAAATCATATTCAAACATAGAAACAAAGAAGTAAGTAACATATTATCAACAAGTAGTAGTTATAAAGCAAAAATAATAATAAGAGTTGCATACATCAAAATAACTCAAAATATTATTATCATATACAATTTTTATGTAACCATCATATAATTCATATGTAATTGGTGCCCCAAGGTCACCATGACTCCTTTATATGACTCGCACCTGCACTTACGTGTAACTAACTCCATCACATCATCTTCACCATCATCATTCCATACATCATGAATTTCACATAATCACTCATTAAAATACATTGTTCCATTTTTACATATCATTGCTTACTTTATTCAATTTTCTCATAATAACTTTTAGCAAATTACCAAAATACTCCTAACTATGTATTTTTCATCTATTTATTTCCAAAATTTCATGTAGCCTTAATATCAACTCCTGAACATCACTCTTCACTCCATTTACAAGATTGGTGTTCTTTTTTAAATTCTTACTAAAATTTTTATTTTCTTTATTTTAGTTTTATAAAATTAATAATAAAATTAATCCTTTCTTTACAAAATAATTTATAAATTCCAAAAGTATTCTCAAATCATCATCAAAATATATTTTATAATTTCCTTAAATAATAAAATTAGCATTTTGAAATTTAAGATTTTTAAATTCTAAATTTTCAAAATTTTAAATTTAATTATTATATTATATTTTTATAAATTATGATTTAAAATAAAATGTAAATAAGCATATATTTAGTTAAAATACTGGTTTTAATACTTAGATAATTTTCCAAATTACTTAAATTCTTAAAAAAAATTAAATTAAAACTTATTCAAAACTCTGTTTAGAACTTATTTAGGCATTTTTTATTTACAAAATAACTATTTATTAAACTATAATATAACATAGGCTTAAATATGCTTTTAGTTACTCAAATTGGGGGTAAATCCATTTTTGGTCTCCCAAATTTAAAAGTGATCTTTTTAGTCCCTATAATTTGAAAAAAAAAATCATGTTTTAGTCCTTTTGTTCAAACGCAATTAGTGAATCTATTACACAAAATCCACCCAGTAATGTCTCTGTCAGTGAAAACATCACACCAAACTCAATTGATTCTGTATAACTGACTCAATCTGCCCTATTAATAATACTGTAAGTAGTCTTGAAGGACTAAAATAAACTTTTTTAAAATTAGAAAGACTAAAAAAATCACTTTTAAATTTCGAGGACCAAAACAAATTTGCCCCAAAATTCATTGAGGGACCAAAAAGTAATTAAACCTATAACATAATACTTTATAAATAAATTAAGTACACAAATATATTTAAAAAAAAAAAAGATCTCAATCTTAGACTTAAAGCAGCTCCAAAATTTTCCATAATTGTGGAGTTTTTTTTCTTCAAAATCCTAGTAATAATTTAGATACAAGATTATAATTTAAACATAATAATTTCACATTCAATCATATATAAATCATGAATAACCAATCATAAATCATCCAATACATTATATAAGTAATAGAATAATTATATCTACTATCTAAAAATATTTTTGGGCTCAAGATGATCCTTTTACTCTTAATAATTTTTAATTAGTAAATAATTAGAGAGTAAATCCTGCAATTAAGGTTAGGGAAACCTTAATACTAGCATTTTTTTTTTATAACTACAAGATATTAGCACTTCCTCCCCTATCTCTACTATTTCAAGCTTTGCAAGTTTGATTTTTTCAAGTTGCTCCTTAGTTGATTGTTAATTGTTTAACAATTCCTATAAAAATTATTTTTAATTAACAAAATGATTGATAAAATTGAAAAATAAATATAATTAAACACAATGAGTCCTAATCTCTTAAGGTTTTAAGTCCTTAATTTGTTCCACCTCTCAAGATTATAATAACTCTTTCTAGTTATCTTTGACTCCTAATCTGGAAGATGAGGACTTTTCCTCTCTTATGAGGTTTGTTACTAAGGACGAGGTTTCCCTAGCTTTAAACTCTATAAAGCCTTATAAAGCTCCCGACCCTAATGGATTTTAGGGAATCTTTTTCAAGCAATATTGGCACCTGGTTAGTGATGACATCTGGCATTTAGTTAAGGATGCCTTTGCAATAGGTTATTTTAAGCCTTGCCTTACTGAAACATTGATAGCTCTTATTCCAAAGGTGGATAGCCCAAGTAATTTTAAAGAATTCAGACCAATAAGTTTGTGTAATACCATTTACAAAATCATTTATAAAGTCTTAGTCAATAGACTTAAATCTATTTTGAACAAGCTTATTGGGCCTTTCCAAAGTAATTTCCTTCTGCGTAGAGGAACCATAGACAATGCACTTATTTTGCAAGAGATTATTCATAACATGCATAAATCAAAAAAGAAGAAAAGGGAAGTTGCTTATAAAATTGATCTTGAAAAGGCTTATGATAATATGGCTTAGCCTTTTCTAAAGAGTTGTCTTGAAGATTTTGGTTTCCCCCTATTATAGTAACGTTGATTATGCATAGTGTAACTTCTTCCCTGGCCCTTATTTGGAATGGCAAGAGCTTCCTAATTTTACTCCTTCTAAGGGGCTTCGTCAATGGGATTCCCTTTCCCATTATCTCTTTGTTTTATGCATGGAAAAATTGTCCCTAATAATTTTAGAAAAAGTTAATGCTAACCAATGGGCGCCTTTAAAGGTGACCAATAATGGACCATATGTGTCTCATCTATTTTTTGTAGATGGTGTTCTCCTCTTTATGAAAGCCTCACACTCTCAAACAAGAATGCTCAAGGTTGTTTTTGATAGCTTTACCAGTGATTCTAGGCTCAAGATTAATCTTTCCAATTAATTCAGGGCTTTCTATTCTTCTAGAGTTCCTAAAAGGAAGCAGGAGATGTTAAAATATTAAAATAATGGATTGTATTAATCAATAATTAAAATATTATTTAATTATCATTAATTGACAATTAAGGATTTTATTATTATATGTCGATTATGGAATATTAGAAGACAAATTTTGTGTTAAGAGTGACCCTGTGATGGGTTGGGTCATTCACAGTAAATAGCCTGTCGAGAGGTCCCTACCTACTACTAGGGTTATAAATTTGTTATCCCATTAAGCAAATTTACACTAAGCAAAATTCCTAGAAAGTGGGTAGAAAGCTCTCAACTCAGGAATGCGGTTTCTCTCTTCTAAAGATATTCTTATGGATTCTAGAATGAACTTAGGTTAGTATTTTATTCCTCTTTTGTATATCAACAAGCTATAATTTGTATATCAACATGTATGCTTATTATTATTATTTCCATCATTTGGTATCAAAGCCTCAATTAGATACATTTTATAGTTGTTGTATGAACCTTGTGTTTTTTTTTTTTAGTTTCTATATATGAAATTAAATTAGGGGTTCTTTGATTTGTTCAAATCATTCCAAAATCAATTTGTAATAAAGAAATTCATAGTACCATTTACTTGAATTCCATTGAATTTGATATTTCATGCATGAAATTTGAAATTGATTGAGGGTTTCTATTTTGTGTGTCTTTGTGATCAAAATGCAATAAATAACACAAAATTTCGTGGAATAATTTGAGAGAATGAATTGAATTAAAATGAGCAAACTATTTCGAAAACCCCGATTTCTTTTATGTTCAATTTTGCCAAATTGAGTTTGTATTTTGTAAAATTGACTAAGGGATTTTGTAGAAAAAAGGATTTTGAACCAAATCCATCCAAAAACTCAGTTTTTCATTCATGAACAGTGGAGAATTTAAGAAAAACGTTTTCCTGGACGTGTTTTCCACTGTGCGATTTTGTTTTTTGTTTTTCCTCCATGATTTGTTTGAACTGATTTCATAAATTTGGCTGAGGGGTTTTCTTCCCCTTTGAAAGACGAACAATATGCATATGAAATTGCTTGCTTTTGTCACTGAAAATGAAAGATCCAGTCGTGACCTGTTTCCGCTGCGTGGGTGAGGAAGATGAACTCTTCCCATGAAACCCACTTGCATAACATTGAAAGATCCAGTCGTGTCCACCTACCTAGCTCTTTTTTTTATTTTATTTTAAAATCCATAGCATTAATCAGGTCTGATATAATTGCAATTGATCTTCACATGCCACCGTGATCCTTTTCTTTATTATTTAAAACCTTTTAACATTGCAAAATGTGATTATAAAGTTTAACATATATATATAGTTTTTCTTGTTGCGTTAATTTTGGTTATTGGTATTTTTTTGTGGTTTTTTTTATTACACCAATATATTTATTTTAATCTAAGCCAATTTAGAAATTTAAATATTATACTTTCAGATTTTTGACCTAAAATTTTTTGTGATAATTCCCCATTGTGTTAGTTTTTTTTTTTTTTTTTGTATATGGTACTCTTCTTGGTATTATGTCATTATTAAAGAATTTATTTTAGGTCCTTATACAATTAAATGTAAATTATATTATGCATGATATAAATCATATTTGACATGCACAATTTTTCTTTAATTTGCATAATTGTAACTCACCTATCGTGGGTATAGTTATGTGAATTTATGTGTTAATTATATAATTAAATATTATTGTTAATTTTATATTACATTAATAATAATTATATCCTATCGATATATTAATATTAATGTAATTTATTGTTGTACAATGTGCTTTTAGTTTTTGCTTATGTTTATCAATTTTTTGGTACCCTATCGATATTAGGATCTTGGTAATATAAGTTATAGTACATTGTATTGTTGAATTATTTGTTAGGGATTCTTTTGACTAAACAATTTTTATGGAATCACATAGTGGTTCCTTATTGTTTTGATGTTCAGTTTTCCTCCCTAATTGTGTCAAAATTCTAAATGGGACCAATTATGAGGATTGGAAAGAGTCTTTGGATCTTCATTTGGCCATTGCTAATCTGGATCTGGCTTTGAGGGTTGAGAAGCCTGCAACTCTCACTAATCAGTCTTTTGAGGCTGAAAATATTTCTCATGATAAATGGGAACACTCTAATAGGGTGTGCTTGAAGGTGATTAAATACACCATGGATAAATTTATCAGACAAAGCATTCCAAAGAATGATAGTGCTAAGGTTTTTCTGAAAGCTGTTGGTGAGAAATTCAAGACTTTTGACAAGGCATAGAAAAGTCAATATATCTTTCTCTTTGAAAAAATCAAATATGATGGTGTTAGTGGTGTACGTGAGCACATCATAAAGATGATACACTATTATAATAAGCTGAAGTTTCTTAAAGTTGAAGTTGGTGAAGATACTTTAATCTTCTGTGTTCTTGAATCTTTACCTCCATAGTTTGACATTATGAAAACCTCATATAATACACAGAAACATGAGTGGTTAGTGGATGAATTAATTTCTATAGTTACTCAAGAGGAGGAATCAATAAAGAAGGCTAGGACCCATAGTATTTAATTTGTTGCTTCTACTTCAGGCACAAAAGGTGTGAAAAAGTTCAATCACAAAGGGAAGTTTCATTCTAATAAGAAGAAAGCTGGAAAAGCTGTACAACGTCTAGAACCTAAGAAGAAGTTCTTTAAGGGCAGCTATAAGCATTGTAAGAATTATAGCCATAAGATAGATGACTGCTATATTCTGAAAAAGAAACAGGAGAAGCAAGGTACATTTCTAGTTTTAACTTGCTTCGAATCTAATGTCATTGATGTTCCTCCAAATTCCTGGTGGTTAGATTCAGGTGCTACTATTCATTTTATGAATTCTTTACTGGGGTTCACAAGCCTAAGGAAGCCAAGTGATGTTGAGTCCAGGATCATTATGGGAGATGGAGCTGGAGTACCTGTTGTTGATATAAGAGTTGTTTCTTTATGTTTACCTTCTGGACACACTTTATTGTTAAGAAATGCTGTTTATGTACCTTCCATGAGAAGGAATTTGATTTTTGTTTCAGCTTTAGACATATGTGGTTACAATTTTGAGTTTGGTAGTAGTAAACTAGTGATTAATTTCAATTCAGTTGTTGTTGGGTTAGGAGTTTTATGTGATGGACTTTATATGCATGAATAATATGTCTGTTAACTCTGTTGTTGGGAGTAAACGTAACAAAATTAATGAGACTTCTTCTATGTTATGGCATAAGTGTTTAGGGCACATCTCTAGGCCCCGAATTAAGAGACTTTTTAATGAAGGTATTCTTCATGATCTTGACTTCTCTGACTTTAATACTTGTATTGATTGTATTAAAGGCAAATTCACTGCCAAAACTAGGAATAAAAGAGCAAACAGGTGTGACGATGTGCTATAGTTGATTCACATTGATATGTGTGGACCAATTACACCTACTGCTATGGGTGGATATAGGTATTTTATTACCTTTATAGACGATTTCTCTAGATTTGGTTGGATAGATCTTCTTTAAGATAAATCTAGCTCTTTGGAATCTTTTAAATCCTTTAAGGCTGCCGTTGAATTGAAGACAGGAAAGAAGATTAAGTGTGTGAGGTTTAATAGAGGAGGTGAGTATTATGGCCATTATGATGAAACTGGAAGAAACCCAAGACCATTTGCCAGATTTCTTGATGAGTGTGGGATTGAAGCTCAATACACCATGCTTGGTACTCCTGAGCAGAACAGAGTTGCAGAAAGACGTAATCGCACACTTATGGATATGGTGAGATGTATGTTGAGCCATTCATCATTGCCATATTTTCTTTAGGGAGATGCTTTCAGGACTGCTATGTACGTTCTTAATCTGGTACCTAGCAAATCTGTGCCTAAAACTCCCTATGAGTAAATGACTGGAAGGAAGCCAAGCTTGAGACATTTTCATGTGTGGGGTTGTTAGGCAGAAGTTAGACCTTATAATCTACAACAAAAGAAGCTTGATCTCAAGATTGTTAGTGGTTACTTCATTGGCTATTATGTGGGTTCAAGAGGTTGTAGACTTTATTGTCCTTCTCACTCCATGTGAATTATTAAGTCTGATTGAGCAGTTTTCTTTGAGGATGATTTGGATAGTAGAAGTCACACACCACGACCAGTCACTCTTAGAGAAGATCAAATCGTTGTTCTGACACCAATCGTTTCTCTTCCTACAGATCATATGGTTTCAGCTATTCATACTGATGATCAGACTCTTGGAGGAGAAGAAGATATAGCAGCACCACCAACTAATGTGCAACATTCTGATGATATTGATGAAGTAGCTCCATTGAGAAGATCTCAGAGAGTACGTAGGCCTTCTATACCAGATGACTATGTTGTGTATCTTTAAGAGCACAAGTTTGATCTCCATTATGATGATGATCCTATCACTTTTCAAGAAGCAATTTCTAGTTCTTATGCTTCTAATTGGCTGAATGCTATGCATGATGAATTGTCTTCTATGTCTCATAATGATGTTTAGGATATCGTGGAATTGCCAATTGGCTGTAAGCCTGTTGGATGTAAATAGGTCTTCAAGACCAAACGTAGTCTAGATGGTAAAGTTGAGAGATACAAAGCTAGACTAGTAGCAAAGGGCTATAGTCAACGAGAAGGCATTGATTATAAGGAGACTTTCTCACCAATCTCAACAAAAGATGCACTTCGAGTTGCTATGGCTTTGGTTGCTTATTTTGACTCAGAGCTTCACTAGATGGATGTGAAGACGACTTTTTTGAATGGAGATCTTGCTGAAGATGTCTATATGGTTCAGCCTTATGGTTTTGTTGAAACGGGCAATGAACATTTGGTTTGTAAGCTTAAAAAGTCTATTTATGGAGTAAAACAAGCAATTAGGCAATGGTATTTAAAATTTGATTAGGTTGTCACCTCTTTTGGCTTCAAGAAAAATGTTGCAAATCAATGCATTTACTTGAAGATTAGTGGGAGCAATTTTATAATTCTTGTTTTGTATGTTAATGACATTCTTCTTGCTAGCAACTGCATTAACCTTTTGATTGAGACAAAATTGATGTTGAGTAGCCACTTTGATATGAAGGACCTTGGTGATGCTTCAGTTGTTTTGGGCATCCAGATTCATCGTGATAGGTCACATGGCGTTCTTGGATTGTCTCATAGAGGATATATTGAAAAGGTCCTCAAAAGGTTTAACATGAATTCTTGCTACCCGTGTGCTACACTTGTGTAGAGAGGTGATAAATTTTCTAAAGATCAGTGTCCTCAAAATGATATAGAAATGATTGACATGCAGAAGGTCCCATATGCTTCCGCTGTTGGTAGTTTGATGTGTGCTCAAGTTTGTACTTGTCCCGACATTGCTTTTGTTGTTAATGCTTTAGGGAGATACTTGAGTAACCCAGGTTTGGGTCATTGGAAAGCCGTTAAAAGGGTCATGTGATATTTGCAAGGAACCAAGGATCATATGTTGACTTATAAGAAGTTTGATTAACTTCAGGTCATTGGTTATTCTGATTTTGTAGGTTGCCCTGATGACCAAAAGTCTACTTCTGGCTTTATTTTCATGATGGCAAGAGGAGCTATTTCTTGGAAGAGTGTTAAACAGACTCTTACAACTACTTCTACCATGGAAGTAGAGTATGTTACTTGCTTTGAGGCTACTCATCAGGCTATGTGGCTTAAAAATTTAATTTCTAGCTTTCATATTGTTGAAAGCATTTTTAGGCCACTTGTGATATACTACGACAATACTGCTCCTATGCATTTCTCTCAAAACAACAAGAGCTCTTATCGTACAAAACATTTTGATGTTAAATACCTATTTGTTAGAGAAAAATTTTGGATTTTCAGACTCAAATAGAGCATCTTGCCACAGAGAACATGTTGGTAAATCCACTAACTAAAGCCTTAACTATTGGAGCTTTTTAGAGACATGTAGCTCAAATGGGTTTAGTTAAGACTTTTGACGTATTGGGTTAGTGGGAGTCTGATACTATGTATTTCTTAAGAGATATGTACTAGATGACGTCACTTTAATATCATATCTCTTATAGTATTTTCAGATGCTTGGACCATTGTCGAATATTTCTATTCATAAATTATGGTTTTCCATATATTTTTTTATGAGAAATGTGAGTGTTTAACATGTATGATATATATCCCTATCAAATATTGTTTTGCCTCATTAAAGGCTCATGTTTCTTATATTGTTGTTTGACATATGATTAGACCATAATTGTCATTTTAGGCGTAATGATTCTCATATTTTAATTATTGATTAATACTATCCAAGTGGGAGAATGTTAAAATATTATAATTATGGATTGTATTAATCAATAATTAAAATATTATTTAATTATCATTAATTGACAATTAAGGATTTTATTATTATATGTCGGTTATGGAATATTAGAACACAGATTTTATGTTAAGAGTGACCGTGTGATGGGTTAGGTCATTCACAGTAAATAGTCTGTCGAGAGGTCCCTACCTACTGCTAGGGATTATAAATTTATTATCCCATTAAGCAAATTTACGCTGAGCAAAATTCCTAAAGAGTGGGCAGAAAGCTCTCAATTCAGGAACGCAGTTTCTCCCATCTAAAGATATTCTTATAGATTCTTGAATGAACTCAGGTTAGTATTTTATTCCTCTTTTAATTACATACTATTTATATTAACATGCGATAATTTGTATCAACATGTATGCTTATTATTATTATTTCTATCAGGAGAGGCTCCAAGCCATCATTCCAATCCTCAGCGCTTCATCTTTGGGAAAGTACCTTAGCTTCCCCATTTGGAGAGGTTGTGTCAAGAATGCTGAATTTATGTTCGTTGTTACAGACTAAGCTTGTGTCTTGGAAGAAAAATCTTTTGAACAAGTTTGGTAGACTTGATCTTGTTAGCTCAGTCTTAAATGCTATACCCACCTATTGTATACAAATCAATTGGGTGCTTGAAGGTATTTGTTCCATCATTCATAAAATCATGAGAAACTTTGTCTAGAAAGGTAATCAAAACAAAGGCATTAACTTGGTTTCGTGGGGGAAAATTTCTTTTCTGAAATCATTGTGAGGTCTTGGGTTGTGTCGAGCTAGAGACATGAACACTGCTCTCCTAAGCAACCTTGTGCGGGAATTGCGCTGCAGAAATAGGAAGTTATGGGTGGACATCATGATAAATAAATACATCTGTGACAACAGTGTCTTGGATGTAGAAAAAGCTAATGGGTCCTTAGTCTAGAGATCCATTATTCAAGCGAAACAAGAATTGAAGCAAATTGGAGTGGTTATAACTTAAAGAAATACTTTGACGACTTAAGTTAGTTTTTAGTTTGTTTTATTTTGTTGAACTTGAACAAATTGGAGTGGTCACAAGAGAGCGAGATGAATGTGAGTTTTGTTGACTCATTAGACTCCATGTAATTCACTTTTTAATTTGGTCATGAATTAAAGACCAACAAGCCATGACTTGGTCAATTTTAGTGGCTATCATACTATATTTTGTTTGAAATAAATTGAAAAGAATTTGGCACATGTATGACTTATACGAGACTTCCTTGGATATTCCATATATTTATTTATTTATTAGTTTAGTGTTTTGAATAGAAGAAAACTAATTTTTTTTAACTAATGCTATAAAAATTCATAAAAATAATAAAATATACTATAATTAATTTTTCAGAAAATAATTAAAAATTGTATTTTATATTTTTAATATTCTAATTTAATTATTTTATTATTATATTATATTTTTCCTGTAATTATTTTACTTGTTTTGATATTTATTTTTACTGTAATTTGCAGAAAACTCAAATTTTACACGTTTATTATTAATTTCTACTTAACTATTTATTATTACTAGCGTAATCACCCATGCCTTGCACGGGGTATTAACTTTATACTATATAATTTCAAAATTTTTATATTATTATGATTTTTCATATATTTATTAATTATTTTGCTTAATTTTTTATAAATTTGTGATAATAAATATGTATATAAATATTTAAAATATATACAAAATAATTATAAATATTAATATATATTTAAATTCAATATTTACACATGTCTTATATCATTTTAATTTATATAAATGAATTTTAGAAAATATTATTTTTATAAATATATTTACATTTGTATGTAACTTAAATATATACATAATTTTAATAAGAGATATTAATAATAAAATGATGTTTACAGAATAATTTTTCTCTAATAATTTTGAATTGGTTTAATTCATTTGTAGTTCAATTTTCATGTATCATTTTCACTCTTATGTATAAAAAATGAGAAATGTTAGCAACACACTTTTTATTGTTGGTTAAAATTTATTAAAAATCACAAATTTCTTGGGTCCTACTTCTTATTTAATGAGTCTTTATCTTGATTTTCTAGTTTTAATAAATTTTTACCAATAGTAGGATATGTATTAAAAAGAGTGTATTAGATAGTGTGTTGCTAGTACTCTTCACAAAAATAATTAACTCCTTTAAGTATGTTAATTAGAATTGAATTCATCATTATATGCATGAATGCAAGCATTTTAAATATATATATATATATATATATATATATATATATATATATATATATATATATATGAGCTTTATTTGACAATTAACTTTTTTTTATAATAATCATTAAGCATCGACTTCTAAATTTAATTTGTATTAGAATAACTTTGTATATCAATTTAAATATTCATTATATTTCAAAGAAGAAGAAAAAACAAACATTTTTGTTCGATGAAAAGATAAAAGACTTGAGCAAAGTTTTGTGAGTATTTGTAAATTAGGTGATAATTTTTGTATGATTTTTAAGTTTAATTTAATTCAATTTAATTTTGAATTTATTACATTAGTAAAACATTTATTATAAATTAAATGATTCATAATAGTAACAATAATAATATATAAAGGTTAAAATATAATGCAAAATAAATAAGCATAATGTATATTAATTCATATAATAATAGTAACAATAAAATATTTATAATAAATTAATAAATATTAAAAATGTTAGGTATTTTTTTCAAATATTATATTATATTTTTTATTTATGGATTGATATTTTTACTTTATTTATATTAGTTTCTAATTTAAGTGTGATATTTTAAGCATAAATTAACAAATTAATGTATGATATTTAAGTATGATAATTATAAAATGTTAAAATTTTAAAAAATATCAAAGTATTCTACGTGGAAAAGATTATAATATTATGTACCTTTTAAAAATAATTTTAATTTAAATATATTATAAATTTGAATCAAAAAATATATTAATATTATCAATTAATGTATATCTAAATTATATATGTTGGTCATAATTATCTTAATTAATTCATATCAAAATATATACTGGTCGTAATTACCTTCATTAATATAATTATGTATTTTTATGAATTAACAAATAACAAAAAATAGTAGATTTGATTAATATATATTTATATATTTTATTTAAAAAATAGCTATAAATATATTATAATTCATTGTTAATTTCAAATTGTCATTAATTTTTTCAATATTTTTTAAATTTTTTTATAATTAAAACTAAATATTTAACTAAATTGAAGTTTCTATCATAATAAAATAGATATTAATATATTTTTATGTAAAATATTTAATATCTTAGTGGTATTTTTTTACTTTAAAATTTAAATATTAGTAACTTTTATTTATATATTAATATGCTTTGATGTAAATAAAATATTAATTTTTGTATGATATATTTTTACTTTAATTTTTTTTATTCGCATCTAAGACTTAAAAATTAATATATTTTAATGTAAAATTTTTATTTTTATATGATTAAGTATTACCTCTAAATCTTAATATGTTTTCATGTAGATTTTTTAATTGTTATATAAAACTACATTTTAACTATTAAGATCTATATATTAATAAGTGACATATATGGAATCTATATCTTGCTCCCATATATCTTTATTTGAAATTTAAGTCGAACAACTCTTCTCCTTTTCATCCATTAAGTAAATGTATTAAAAATATTTTTATTTAAAAGTAACAATTTTTCAATTAAAAATATAACCAAATTTTTAAATATTTAGACCAAAAAATTAAAAGCGTAAAAAAAATATCTAAACTAATTGAAAACCTCATTACCAATTGGAGACAAAAGACATAAATTTTAAAAATTTTAAAAATGCAATTGGAAAAGTAGGAAATTACCACAAAAATTGAAAAAAAAAACCCACAAAAAATAAGAAAAGAAATGAAGAATAATGAAATAGATTCAATGCTTATCTTATTCTTCGTGAGTAAAATATGTCCTAAATATAAAGAATGAACGATTTCATAAAAAACATAAATTGAAAACAAAAAACATAAATTTTAAAATGGTTTATGAATGCAATTAAAAAAAAGTGGGAGAACATCTCAAAAGTTAAAACAAAACACAAAACAATAATAAAAATTTTGAGAACAATAAAATAAACTAATTGCTTAACTTTTCCAATGACAACAAAATATGCCCTAAACACAAAGAAGGAAGAATTTCATAAAAAATAAGAAAATAAATAAAGAACAATGAAATAAATTCAATGCTTACTTTATTTTTTGCAAATGAAATATGTCCTGAATACAAAGAATGAAAAAAATTTATAAAAAAAATAATTTGGAAACAAAAAATATAAATTTTAAAATGGTTTAAGAATGCAATATAAAAAAAGTGGGAGATCACTCCAAAAGTGAAAAACAAAACACAAAAACCCAAATAAAAATTTTGAGAACACTAAAATAGACTAATTGCTTACCTTTTTCAATGGCAACAAATATGCCCTAAACAGAAAAAAGAAAAAATTTCATAAATCAAAAAAGAAATGAAGAACAATATGAAATAGATTCAATGCTTACCTTATTTTTCGCGAGCAAAATGTCCTAAATACAAAGAATGGAGATTCAATGGTTTAAGAATGAAATAAAAAAAAAAGTGGGAGATCACCCCAAAAGTTAAAACAAAACACAAAACAATGATAAAATTTTTGAGAATAATAAATAGACTAATTGCTTACCTTTTTCAATGGCCCCAAAATATGCCTTAGACACAAAGAAAGAAGAATTCCATATATTAGATAAAATGGGAGAAGAATAAAAACATTAATTTATAATGCCAACACAATAAATTAAGAACTAACCCTTTTCAGTGTCACAATATGTTACCCTAAATAGATTGGAAGAAGAAAGAAAACAAAAAATATGGACATATGGGATGCCTTCAATTTTGATTTATTGGTATATAAAGATAAAAAGAACCCAAATGAAATAAAAACAGAAATAATTTCCAATATATTAGTCGTAATCATTTTATATTGTTTGTAATTTCCTTAATTATTATAGTTATATGTATGTATGTATATGTAATATGTATTTTCATAAATTAAAAAAATTTAAAATACCAATTTTAATAATATTCAAAACTTAGATACTCTACATCCCAGAAATTTTTTTTCTAAGTTGTCTATAATATAATTTTATCGTAACTAATTATTATCAAGTGAATTTTTTTGTATTATTTTAATTTAATTTATTGACAAAAATTGTAATACTATACAAATATTTTAAAATTCAAATATGTATAGAGAAAGTTTTAAAATAATATATATTGATAATAATTATTCTAATTAGTTTAAAATAATCTAATTATCTAAATTTAAAATAATCTTAACTATTTTAACTAAAACACATATATGATGATCATAATTACCTTAATTATTTCAAATTAGAATATATACTCCGTAATTATGTATTTTTATGAATAATTATGAAAATAAAAATTTGTAGTAATATTTTGGCAGGAAAAAAATCAATATGATACTATCATGTGACATTTGCATACTTGAGAAAACCTTCTTTTATATTATTATTATTATTATTATTATTATTATTATTATTATTATTACAATAGTAATAATTTTATCATATTTGAAATTTAAATACTCTAGATCAAAATAAAATTTTTCTAGGTTGTCTGTAATATATTTTTTTATTGTAACTAATTATTATCTAGTGATTTTTTTATATTATTTTAATATAATTTATTGACAAAATATGTAACACTATACAAACATTTTAAAATTCTAAATATATAGAGAGAAAATTTCAAAATAATATATATTAGTCATAATTATTCTAATTAGTTTAAAATAATCTAATTAACTTAATTTAAAATAATCTTAACTATTTTAATTAAAACATATATATGATAATTTTTTTTGGTGTACATATATAATGATCATAATTACCTTAATTATTTCAAATCAGAATATATACTCATTGTAATTACCTTAATTACTATAATTATGTATTTTTATGAATTAAAAATAGAATAAAAAATTTTAGTAATATTTTGGTAGGAAAAAATCAATGTGGTGTTGTGACGTGACATTTGCATACATGGCAAAACCTTCGTTTATATAATAATAATATAACAATAATAATATAATTGATTATTATTCATTATGTTAGTATTTAAGGTAATATAATAACTTATTATCATTATAATATATATTTATAGTAAGTTGTTATAAAATCGTGATAATAAACAAAAAGTTACCATAATTATAAAAAAAAACCCATAAAATTTAATAAATTAATTATCATATTATATAAAATCAAAATTCATTTAAAATTTAATAATTTAATCGATTAATGTAATCATAATATATACTTGTTATAATTATTTTAATTTATTATAATTATACTTACAAATTAATTTAAAAACTATGCTTAAAAAATTATACACCATATCTTCCCAAAGCATACTTAAAATATATAATAATAATAATAATTTTGGTCCTTGAAACGCATATTAGATTATTGTCATAAATAATAGAATGTAAGTAAAAAATTATTGATTAAGTAAAAATTATTTATTGATTTCTACTTAGAACAAAATTAGGATGAATGTAAGTAAAAAATTACTGATGAAGTATACAATTTTTGAAAAAATAAAAAATACTCGTTAGTTTATCCTTGATTTCGAAAATAATTAAGAAAATTATATATATTATTCTTATTAGTTATTAACAAATAATTAAGTCAAATGATCAATATAATTTTTAATTATAATTAAGGTAGTTATTTAAAAGGTAGGTATTTAATATAATTTTAAATCCAAAATTCAAATATAGCTATTTAAAACTCATTAATGTAATAATTATAATGATTATAATTATAATATTTAATCAAACCATATTTACGAAGCACCAAATAATGGCATATGTTATCCAAACCTTTATGTAAATGACACGTGTCATCCAAACATTGAAATTTACCCTTGATTCATCACGTGTAATTTAAACCTGTGAATGAATTCTCAAATTTATTTATAATGATTTCTATTTAGGACAAAATTAGGGTGAATGTAAGTGAAATTATTGATGAAGTATATAATTTTTTAAAAAATAAAAAATACTTGTTAGTTTATCATTGATTTTGAAAATAATTAAGGAAACTATATATATTATTCTCATTAGTTATTATCAAATAGTTAAGTCAAATGACCAATATAATTTTTAATTATAATTAAGGTAGTTATTAAAAGGTAGGTATTTAATAGAATTTTCAAATTCAAAATTCAAATATAGTTATTTAAAACTATTTAATGTAATAATTATAATGATTATAATTATAGTATGTAACTAAACCAAATATTTACAAAACACCAAATAACGGCATGAATTATCCGAACCTCTATGTAAATGACACTTGTCATCTAAACCTTGAAATTTACTCTTGATTCGCCATGTGTAATCCAAACATGTGAAATGGATTCTCAAATTTATTTATAATAATAATAATTATTATTATTATTATTATTATTTTAAATATTACTAGTTATTACGAAAAATTTAGGCTATTACATTATTTCGGTTTTGACACATTTATTTTAACAAAGTACATTACTTATTTCTTCTTTTTATAGTTTCGCTAAATAGCAGGTAAAACTTTTATTATTCATATTTAAAGTTATAAAGTATGCTGACTTTTCTATAAAGAAAATAGATTATTTAATCACAAATTATCATATATAATAAATTTGTTGATTTTTACAATAAATTTCTTAAAAATCATATCAATAATGATTTTTGATTAGTTCATAATATAAAACTTTTTATACTGACAGTATATAACCATTAAACTCTTTTTATACATCTGGCTTAAAACCTAAAAAAAATTACACAATGAACATAATTAATATCCACAAACTTGAACAACTAATTATATATTTAGACAACTAATTAAAGTAATCTAAACCTAGAACACATAAAAGGAAAATGAATTAAACACCAAATTATTCTTGAGTTGCCTCCTAAAAGAAAAACGCACTCGTTTAATCAGTTTGGAGCTTGTGGACGTTCGGAAATGACAAGAGTCACCCCCTTTCGCAATCAGCTATGCTTCAGTTGATGTCCCTTTGTCAACACAATAATGCATTGATAATAACAAAAAAAGTACATAATAATAATAATATCACGCTTTTCGTAAAAAAAAATTCCTATTATGTAAGAAAAACCATATAAATATAAGAAAAAAATAGTATATGTACCGAAAATATAAATAATTTTTATAATATCATTCAATTACAACTCATTGTAATGATAAATTTATTTTTATAATAATTACCTTGAAAGTGATATAAATCATATTTTAATTTAGAAAAATACTAGGAACACACTTTTTTGAACACACTTTTTTTATTGGTTGCAATTTATTAAAAATTATTAAATTTTGTGGGTCTCACATCCTATTTAATGAACCTCTCTTATAATTTTGTAGTTTTTAATAAATATTAACCAATAAAAAAAAGTGTATTAGAGAATATATTGTTAACACCCTCCTTTAATTTATTGATTATGTAAAACTTATTATATTGACTAGGGAAAAGAGAGGCACTCCATGTCTCTCTTCAAATTTAAAAAAAAATAATAATAAAAGAGAAAAAATGTATAGTGGGTAGTTTAAAAAAATAGTAGATAATATTGGAGATTAATTAAATGATATAATAGTCTAATAAAAGTGAAGATCAAAAGAGGAAATCATCTATATTATACTCTCTTCGGTCCTATTTATAAGAATCAAATTAAAAATGTTGCTTGGTCCTTTTTATAAGAACCAATTCATAATGTCTTCTTTTTAAAAATACTATTAATTAAAGTCATTTATTTGAGTCAATAAATAGTTAGTGGATACATTAAATTTAAATTCATTGGAAGACATAAAGTCTAATATTAGGGATAGTTTTAAAAAATAAATAAATTTAAGACGAATTTAATACTGTTAACTAAATTAACCAATTTCCTTAATCTTGGTGATATAGTTAATTAGGTCTTATAAATAGAACCAGAGGGAGTAATTTTTGTTGGTGTAAAATGGTCGTATTAAGGTTAGAACCTATGACTTCATGCATAATACCCCAACTCCCACCACTATGTCAACCCTAATGAGTTATCCGCTTTATTTATTATAGATATAAATTATAAACAATGTATAAAAATAAGAAGCGATAAATATATTTTTAGTCCCTCAAATTTAGAGTAAATTTGTTTTTAGTTCCCAAAATTTAAAATCAATATTTTTAATCCATGTAATTTGAAAAAAAATCTGCTTTAGTCTCTTAGAACCACTTATAATATCATTGACGAAGACAAATTGAGTTAGCTGTGTAGCATCAACTGAGCTTGGTGTGATATTTTGACTAATAGGGACATTAGTAAGTGAGTTTTGTGTGACAAATTTAATAGTATGCAGGTTTTGTGTGGTAAATTCACCAACGATGTTTGAACAAAGAGACTAAAATATATATTTTTTAAATTATAAAGACTAAAAATATTAAATTTAAATTTAAAAAACAAAAAACAAACTTATTCTAAATTTGGAAGACTAATAATATATTTAAACCAAATAAAATTAAGCTCAAAATATGCAAATAAACCCACGCGGACCGTCTAGTCACTCTATCATCTTTATCATAAGAGGAATAATATTAAAGGAAACAAATACCTTTGTTTCCTTTGGAGTGGTAAAGGAAAGACGGCACAAACTTTGCTTTTTGATCGGATTAAACAAGCGAGTCGCATAACACAAGCCACAAGGCATATTCGACGCCCCTTACTTACTCATTCGTCCCCCTACCACTACCAGTCTCGCTCTCGCACGCAGAAAAGCAGAGGCTGCAACACAACCGAAACGACAGTGACCAAAACGACCCTTAAACGGAGAGAGAAACGCGATGCCGGAAGAAACGACGTCGATCGACTACGTCATGGAGGCGGCATCTGGGCCGCACTTCTCGGGCCTGAGACTGGACGGCCGGCTACCCTCCTCCGCCTCCGCGTCCCCCGCTCACGATTCAACCCTAGCCCCCGATTCCCTCCCCAATCAACCCTTCGTCATAGGTCATTATCATTTTTTTCTCAACACTTTTCTTTTGTTCAGTGTTTCAATTCCAAAATTAAACGAATGCGATTAACGTGTAGGCGTTTCGGGAGGTACCGCCTCGGGGAAAACCACCGTGTGCGACATGATCATTCAGCAGCTCCACGATCACCGCGTCGTCCTCGTCAATCAGGCACCACTCTCGTCCCTTTTCTTTTTTTTTTTCTTTTAATTTAGATTAATGATTAAAAAAGTTATAAAAAATGGTCCGCAACTGCAACATCAAGGTTTTTCAAGTGTCTGCACATCTGCCGCAATTGTTTGCGATTTCTTGCAATATCAATAAAACGCGAATATCAATATCAGTATTATTTGAAAAATCAATCATTAATTTAGTTTCTCAAGTATTATTTTTTCTTTTATGTAATCTTTAAAATAATAAAATTATATAAGTAGTTTGTCATTAATATTCATCAATTTAGTCTTGAGTTAATATTTTTTGGACTAATTTGATAAATTTTTCAATACTTAAAAGACTACTTATTATAATTTTTTGATACTTGATATATTATTTATATAATTTTATTACTTTAAATATCAATTATAAGAAAGAGTAATCTTTTTGGAGGTTTACTCATCATTTGAAACCTTGATAATGAATTTATACTTTTTATTTTTGTGTATAGGACTCTTTTTATCGCGGGTTGAGACCCGAAGAGTTGGAACGCGTTCACGAGTACAATTTCGACCACCCTGGTATTTTTTATTTTTTTTCCCGTTTAAACTCACTTTGTGTTTGAGCGAGTGAGTTAGTTAGTTTAGTTCACTTAGTGGGTCCCGTTTCTTTGTAGATGCTTTTGACACGGAGCAGTTGTTGGAGTGCATGAGGAAGCTCATCAGCGGCCAGAGCGTGCATGTTCCCATTTATGACTTCAAGAAGCACCAACGCTCTTCTGATAGTTTTCGCCAGGTTTCAACTCCACTTAACGACGTCGTTTTGTTTTTGGTTTCGGGAGTGTTAGGATTTCCTTTAGTTGATGTAGTACTCTTTTCTCAGGTCAACTGTCTCTGATGTGATTATATTGGAGGGGATTCTTGTGTTCCACGATCAGGGCGTCCGGGATCTGATGAACATGAAGATCTTTGTTGACACAGGTTTGATGCATTTGTGTCTTAACCCTTCAACAATGATGTGTCGCGTGCAAGGTTTTTATTTGCGGCTGTGGTTTCGTTGCAATCCTTGATGTTGTGGGAAATTGCAGACAAATGCGGCCGTAATTGTGGTTGTAATGTGGCTGTGGAGAGTCCAAAAGCCTTGATGTTGTGACCGAAATTGCGGTCGCAGACCCTTTTTTAAAACCTTGGTCACGTGTGAGTTTATGAATTGTTTATAAATACAATGCAGTGCTATAATTGCTAATTATTTGGGACCTTCATTTCTTGTCTCCTATTGAAATGTTGTGTTGCTTTTTGGCGAATGCTCGGTGAAATAAAATACTTGAAAACATGCATGAATCATTTGTTAAAAATATGAAGAAAAAAAAAATAAGCTTCTAGAAACTGGTACACAGCATAATTGCTGTGTGACGAAAGCCATGGGGTGCTAAAGATTATCGTAGTAAAATAAAAATTCATTGCCAATACTTATGTTTATATATTGACTACTACTGCAAAGCATGGTGATTTTTCAATTGGATAGCTTATATAGATGGTTTCCTAGAAAATCTATAGAAATAGAAGTGTAGAACGCATTGTATTCTTTTCTGTTAAAGATATGATAAGACATTCTTTTTGAACATATAGTGGTTTAAATTTTTTAACCAATTAGGCTTCTTGCTTCCCTTTTCTAACCTAGAAATATTTTTTAAAATTGAAATGATTAGAATAAAAAATAAGAGTAGAAATGGAAGTTATAATTGGATTAGAAAATAACTTCCCATATTCTTATGGAAATATAGCTTTTGCACCCCTCACCATATGAATAAAAATTAAGTAAAACAGGGTATTAATACTTTTCTGGGCATGAACAATACCTAAGAATAAATTTTTAAACCTCATAACAAACATGGGATATTACATTCTGAAGTTCATATTCCCCGAAATAAATTTGTAAACGTTGAAACAAACACACTCTCAGATTAGTATGTTATATGGTAATGGAAGCTCCTCCCCTCTCTGTCTATTTCATCTTTGGTTATTAATTGCTTACAGATGCTGATGTGAGGCTTGCTCGTAGAATTAGACGTGACACAGTGGAGAGGGGCAGGGATATAAACTCTGTTCTTGAGCAGGTAAGTCCAACAATTTAATTAGTAAGCATGGCTTTACAGCAGTTAGGCTAATAATGACAGCTCTTTTTCATTTGAAATTTTATATTTTTGAGAAAGTTTGATGTGTGAATAGAGAGAGAATTTCATAGTCCTCATGACGTGTGATCAATCACATTACATATTTGTCCCTAACTGCTTGTAATGTTGGTTTTGTAGTATGCAAAATTTGTTAAGCCTGCATTTGATGATTTTGTTCTACCATCAAAAAAGTATGCTGACGTGATCATTCCTCGTGGAGGTGATAATCATGTTGCCATTGATTTGATTGTGCAACATATCCGCACAAAGCTCGGTCAACATGATCTATGCAAAATATATCCAAACGTGTATGTTATTCAGTCTACATTCCAGGTATCTTTAAACACAGTTTGTCAATTTTTTTTAATTTTTTTTTAAATTTTCCACTTCTAATCATTTAAAATTTGGGGAAGACCCAGTGGCACATCCTTACTAGTTACAACTCACACAAACAGACTGGATTACCTTACTTCACGAAGCTTTACAGACCTTTACTTTATAATTTTGTATTGTTGGTGGAATTGAAAGAAAAATTATCCTTAAGTTTCACATTTTGTGAATCATAGGAATTATTATTTCAATGTAACCAAGAAAGAAATATTTTGATAAGACATCACATGGATTATTCATGTTTTTATTTTATTTGAAGTTGGATACATGCCGAATGACATCGTCTGATCCATGTAGCTGATTTCACCTAGTAGGATAAGGCTTGTGTTGAATTTAAGTTGTTGTATTTAAATTTGGATACGTATCAAAGTGGCACAAAAATTAGAAATTGAGAATAATCATGTTTCAAGGACATTACTTATCATTTTATATAGTAACTAAATGATACAAACGCATAGGCTACAGTATAGGGGGTGGAATATCCCTTTAGATAGAAAGGAACATAGGTTGTTTGTACTTTGATACTTCTTGCTGCTCTCTCTCTCTCTCTCTTTCTTTTTTTTTTTCTTTTTTTCTCACAGGCTATAAGTTGGTATAATGTTAGGTAAGCCCAGTGGGCTGGTTTCTGTTCATGAGTGGAGATAGAGTTAATTAGTGATGGTTCGTTAGGATTCTAACTGATTGACAAAGATATAAACAGATAGGGAGAGAAGAATATGGGATTGGATTTTGGTAAAGATCAGACTGGATTTTGAGGTCCTAAGAGAACAGTTTTATTCATTCTTTGCCTGTGAACATTGTTTTTGCTTTCTATAATTTGACCCGCTTCTACCAACTGGTATGAGAACTCTGATTTTGGAGCTGTGGATATTGAATCTTTAAGATGATTTTGACATTTGAAGGGGTAGAGGTGTATGGGTGGTTGATCAACATGGCATAACACTTACTACTGGGTAGACACTAGAGGTTGAGAAGCTATTACTGGCTGTGAAGGCTCTGAGAAGGTGTACTTTCAGTTGGTGGCTTAGGTGAAATGGCACAATCTGAATGCAACATGGTGGACCTTTGTGAAGGCTATGATCAACCATTTCCAAACAGAGTATGACCTAGATCAAGTAGTCTGGGCATGGGAAAAGAAACAAGAATGGTGGCAGCCAGAAATCTTGGAACCAAAGACAACCAAGAATGGGGAAACCTAGAGGGAGTAGCAGCTCTACATTTTGGATCAGGAACCAGAAGTGAAGTGGTGCAATGAATTAAGAAAAGAGGTCTAGATAGAGAAATCATTGGATTCTTCTAGGTCTGGAAAGGAGCCCGTTTTCGTGGAGGGAGACCATCTTCTTGGTTGTGAGATGGAGAAACAAATGCAACTTCATTCCGGCAAAAATGTGGGAGACAAGACAGAGAGGGAATTTGTCCTTGTCAGTGCGGTGTTGGTGGAGCAAAGATGAAGGGAACATACAACAGTCATCATTGCCACTACCAGAACCATCAAACTCAGGCCCTTGTACAATGGCTGAAAGGAGGATTGTTGAGGAGGCACTGGTAGAAGTGGTGACTGGCTGTAGCTAGAAATAGAGTGTTGGGGAAATATAAGAAAGAAGGGTCTTAACTGGAATTACACCAATTGAGATCATTCTTTGACCTAATTGGCCATGCCCAAGAATGAAGAGAAGAATTGGGTAAGAGTGAAGGCAACCATATAAAAGCATGGGGAAAAGGAAGCAAATGAGGTATCCAATTTCTATGTGGTTTGTAATATACTCAATTTTAGGTGGAGTAAGAGTTGTATTCCACTTCATTTCTTGGCCCATTCATTGAGTCCAAGATAATTTTTTCATTTTAGTTACTATTTTTGGACAATAAATTCGTAGTATAACTAAGAATCTTTATGATTGTTAGGTATTACAGTGAAGAGTGGCTTAGGGAAGCTCCAAATAGGGTTCCTCATCAAGATGAAGTTTCTAGAGGGAGAGGAATGAATGTCTATAGAGATATTTTCCAAATGCTAAGGAGAGAAAAAAGTTTTTGTTGAATTCTCTAATTTCTCATCTTGTGCTAGTTACTTTGCATTTTTTGATTTTATTGAAGATAGATGGACATTGGAATCAAAAACTTGGTGGGTGATGTATGGATCTTCTATTTCGTTCAAAAACATGCCTGAAAGCTTCTTGTACAATCTTGTTCTTCCTAATGTTGTCAAAATTAATACTGTAGAATTGCACGATCTTACAATTTTAGAAGCGTTTCCATGCTAGATCATGAGTGGTGGCTTCAATGCCAAATTGCCAATCCTATTTGTAGGATTGTGGGATTTGTGATTTTTGGTGCTTTACAACGTGAAGCACCTCAATTGTACACAATAGCCACAAAGCTTCAAAAGCCCATTTCTCCATCGATTGGCTAATAACTCATAAAAGGTTGAAAGATAACAAGTTTACCATACGAGAGGCAAACAATAGGATGAAGAAAGAAAAACTTTGGGCCAAAGGGCAGTTGGATAGAACCTACCACAAGATGTAGGCAGCCATAGGGGAACTCGAGCAAGTACTCTGTCTTTCCTCAGAAACAGGAAGCTATTTTCCTTCGTCCTCAATTGCTTTTCTTTTTGCTTTCGCCTTTTTTTCTCCCTAATTCGATCAAAAATTTATATCAAGAAAATTTTATACATGAGAAAAAGACAAATGTTATTATTAACTCAGTCTTAACCTTTTAGGTGCAATGAACAAAGGAGGAACATGAAAATCTTTCAGTTTTGTATTCATCTTGGGTGCTTTGAAGGGAGTTTTGGCAATTCAGCCTTCCTCTTTAATGAATGCTTGGACTCACCATCAACATTTAGACTCCCTAAGGCTCTTCAACCACCTGAGATGCTTCACCCACCCCAACCTCATCATTTAAAATAGAAGTGGACTGCTCATCTTCCTCACCATCAACATCCATACCCCTTGAGGTTCTTCAACCTCCTGAGACTCTTCACCCACCCCAACCTCATCATTTGATAATTGAATGTGTGATTGTATTGGTGTGATCATTTCTTTTAAATTACCTAGAAACGTGTCATCCTGTAGAGGTAGTTGTTGATCAAATGAACTAGGTTGAAGAGTATGTCGATCTGGTGAAGGTATTTGTTGAGAAGATGGTGATGGTGAAGTTTGAGGTTGTTGAGAAGGTGGTGTTGGTTGATGGGATGAACTTGGTTGAAGAGAATGTTGATCTGGTGATGATGGAGGCAATGGGTTTGGTATCACTTGGGTTTACCTCAAATTCCAGCTCTCAATTCACAAAGTTGTGTTACTGTGAGCTTCTCTTTTACGCCCTTGTGGGACCTCTGGAAGTTCATCCCTCCATTGTTGAAAAAGGGTCATGTCAAGATTCCCATAAAAAAATTGCCAATAAGCCACATATGGGGTATGGTGCACAGCCAATGACTCAAAAAGAAGTATGGTCACTGCTCCCCCCATATGCAACTGCGGGGCATAGCACTCAGGGAGGTTTATTCCCTCACACGGTCACCATTTCAGCTGAAAAAAATAAAATAAAATAAATTTTAATCGTGCATTAAAAAGGAAAAAAACATAATAAATAAGAACAAACTCATTGAACTTACATCCTCTTCAGTTTGTTGCTGTAGGACTTCTTTGAGTCTAGTTATAGTTGGTTGGTTCCTTTCATCAAAGGACGGTTGCCCACCAAGCTTCCTTATCCATGGAAGCCTAAGTGGAAAGGCTTGTTCCACATCGCGTCTAGATGTTAAAGTTGAAAACCTTGGTATGAGTATAAAAGCAAATATCTAAAAAAAATAGAGAAGGTATAAATATTTTTTAAAAAAGTAAAAGAAAAAAAAATGTTTTAGTGATTACCACCAAAGCAAAAGAGCAACCAAATACGAAAACAAAATTATCCTTCATATGAAGTTCCCGCAAACTTGAGTGCAAGCTCACCCAACTTGCTACATTGCATGCATATTCTTTAATTTCGTTTACTTTCTTGAGAAGGGTGAGGCATGTTGAGTTGATTGTGGTCATCCTAGTAGGATTTAAGATCATGCAGTAAATGCCAAATAAGGTTGTTGCTTGACATGCTTTATTTAAAAATACATTCTAGTTTTCATTGTCTACACTTTCGAGTTCGGGTTCATTCCCGAAGACATTGATGACTTCAATTAAATCGTTGTGTATCTCATTTTTTCGGGTGTTGACATAGCTTTGACATGGGTAGTCCAACTACAACAATCGAGTTACCATCAATTAGTAAAACGGTTATCATTAAGACATTTTGAAGGCCAAAATATATATTATTGTGGCTTACTCTAAAAGCCCTTGTGTTTGTGTCTTATAGATCGACAAGGGCTGAAATAAGGGATCTAGCATAAGCCACCTTGACGTCAACATCAAACATATTTTCAAAACTAGACCTGGCCAATTTGACCTTGATGTGCAGGTGTAGGTTGACTTCACAATAACTTTGAATTGATTCTCTTGGATAGATATTACCTACCACCATTTTGAATTTACTGCATAGACAGATTGATATTATATAGAGTCAATTCCTTCTAAATTTGATACATAGTTTACATGTATATACAATAGGAAATTTAAAAAAAAACTAATTATATTTAATCTCGATAGAAACTAAGGAGTTATATAGAAACTAAGGATATGAAGGAACTAATCACTAAAAATTATTAGACAAAGAGAGAGAGGTCGTTTTAATACTTCCAAACTTTGCTGGTGTAGTTTAATTCTTTAGTTTCTTATTGTGCCATGTGTTACTGGACCTAGACATCTACAAACTGCTCCCACTTTGTAACTGCTAAAATAAACCACCCCGCTACTGAACTTCATCATCTTTGTATTTGTCTTTTCCTCTCACTGAAATTTCTTCAACCTTTGCGTCCTCGCTCCTTGTTTCGTTGAACTTCATCATCTGTGTATGCCAAGGTTTGGTGCTAGTAATTTCCAGTAATTAGCTCCTTCATATCCTTAGTTTCTACATAATTCCTTAGTTTCTATAGAGATTAAATATAATTAGTTTTTTTTTTTTAATTTTCTATTGTATATACATGTAAACTATGGATCAAATTTAGAAGGAATTGACTCTACATTATATTAATCTGTCTACGCAGTAAATTTAAAATGGTGATAGATAATATCTATCCAAGAGAATCAATTCAAAGTTATTGTGAAGTCAACTTACACTCGCGCATCAAGGTCAAATTGGCCAGGTCTAATTTTGAAAATATGTTTGACGTTGACGTCAAGGTGGCTCACGCTATGTCCTTTATTTCAACCCTTGTTGATCTATACGACACAAACATCGGTGCTCCTTCAAGATGTCTTAATGATAATCAATTTACCAATTGATGGTAAACCGGTTGTTGTAGTTGGACTAACTGTGTCAGAGCTAGAATGTCAACAGCTTATTGGGGTGAACCCCAACTAAAAAAATGAGATACAACACAACGATCTAATTGAAGTCATCAATATCTTCAGGAATGAACCCGAAAATGTAAAAGATGAAAAACTACAATGTGTTGGTAAACAAAGCATGCTAAGCAACTACCTAATTTGACATTTATTGCATGATCTTAAATCTCACTGGGATGACCACTATCCACTCAAGATATTTACAAGAAATGATCACCTCGGTACAATCATACATTCATTTTTCAAATGATGAGGTTGGGGTGGGTGAAGAGTCTCAAGTGGTTGAAGAGTCTCAAGGGCTTCTAGATGTTGATGGAGAGGAGGATTAGTAGTCAACTTCTATTTTAAATGAGGAGGTTGGGGTGGGTGAAGCATCTCAAGTGGTTGAAGAGCCTCAAGTGGGGAGTCTGAATGTTGATGGTGAGTCCAAGCATTCATTGAAGAGGAAGGCTGAATTGCTAAGACTCCCTTAAAGGACACCCAAGATGAATGCAAAACACTGAAAGATTTCATGTTCCTCTTTTGTTCATTGCACCTCAAAGGTTAGGACAGGTGAGTTAATAATAACATTTGTCTTTTTCTCATGTATAAAATTTGTTCTGATATAAATTTTTGATCAAATTAGGGGGAATAAAAAGGGGAGAGCATAAAGAAAAGCAATCAAGGACAAAGGAGAATAGCTTTCCTATTTTTGAGGAAAGATAGAGTACTTGCTTGGGGTCCCCTATGGTTGCCTACATCTTGTGATAGGCTCTATCCAGCTGCCCTTTGGCCCAAAGTTTTTCTTTCTTCATCCTATTATTTGCCTTTCATATAGTAAACTTGTCATCTTATAACCTTTTATATGAGTTATTATCCAATCAATGGAGAAATGTGCTTCTAAACCTTTGTGGCAGTTGTACAATATCTCCTTAATAGGAATCTTCGTCTTCTTCGAGATTCATGTCTTCTTCTTAGTCACTCTCACGAGTATTAAAATTATAGATCTCTTCCTCCTCCTCATCTTCAATAGTTTCTACTTCATCATCTTCTTCCACCACTTCCTTTTCCTTTCCTAGTTTCTACTTTTTCATCATCTTCTTCCATAACTTTGTCATCTTGATGTTCTTGTAACGCCTACATGTACAAGTCTTTTCCCCTTTTTTTTCTCCTCATAGGCTACCTTCAATAATAATTTAACATCCTTTGGTGTTTTCCTACAAGTATTCACATCTTTCATTTGATGCTTTTTAGCTCTAGTTATTCTTTTGATACTAGTTTTTCCACAAAAATCACATGTAGCACCCTTCCTATTGTTCTTATCCTTTTCTATTCCACTTCCATTCAATGTCAATATTGTCACCGGTAGGCTTGGAGATTGCAGCACAAGAAGACACTTGTGCAATTGTTGAAGAGTTGTTTTTTCGTGGAGCTATTTAGTGTGTTGTTGGAAGGAAGATGCTATAGCTACTTCAGTGAAAAGGATAACAGAGTTAGGAAAAAAAAGAAAGAAACAAATACAGCTGCCAGGCAGCAGGTGGGTAGTGATGAAAAAAGGAAACAAAAAGAAAATTGTTGGGAGGAAGAACAAAGCTGCTGAAAGTGTGAAACTAAGTTGTCATGGGTTTTTATACTTTTGGTAGGATCTTACTTCTATATTGTGATCTCAAAATTTATTATCTTTTATCTCTCTCTTGATCTTTAGATAAGATCTCAATTTTGACAACATTGGTTCTTTCTCATGTTGTAAGAGTAATTGGAGTGCATACTACTTTATTCATTCTTTGAAGAGAAACAAATGGATCTAAAAAGGGAAGACAATTTGGTTTATATGCATTCTAACCTTTGACTTCTTTCTAGGAAAGATGATTGGTATACTAAAGGATAGACAAGGTTGTGGAGATGTACATGATTCACTTGTTGATGGTGCCAAACTTCTTGAATTGGTTAAGTTATCTCTTGATGAACTAAACTTAGAAGCTATACTTTCTCTAGATGATGGAAATGGGGATGAGTGTGATCCAATTAGCCTTAGAAAAAGTAGATAGTAGACAATTATATAAAGCCAAAACTTCTTTTGGAAAGAACTAATGATGCTTGTTGTGACATTCTAACATGGCTTAGGAAAAAATATGTAATTTTTTTGACATGTTTATAGGGGAGAAGAGTATTTTAATGTGGGCAAGGGAATGATATAATCACATGTATTTTTTGCTAAAATGTGATCATCATCCATTAATTTGGTTGTGTAATATGTATTAATGAGGAGTTATTAATGTCTCTGTGAAAACACTGCATTTATATCAAATATATATATTTTTTAATTCATACTAACGTATTTAGGTCGTATCGAATACTGATTTTTTGAGAATTTCCCATATTGCCATATACGTGTCATATCATAACCTTGTTGTATTGAGTGTTTGGCTTTCATAGCGTGGAAATTTTGGGACTAGTAAGTTTTCAGTTGTTTGCCTTGAGGACAAGGTCTTTTTTTTTCTTTATTGGGGGGGGGGTATTGTTAGGTATTGACGTAAGCCTTAGAGGCCAATGTTCTATTTGACCATATTTGCTTATATTTGTATCTTGCTTTTATTTAATAATTATACAAGACATTTCATTTATTATGTGTTTCTTTTAACATGATAAAGTCCTTAGAATTGTAAGTTCAATACCATAGGATGTCAAGTACATGACTTGATTGTGAGATCCTATTGGATAATGAAACACTATTCTTATATATCCCTAGTCAAGTATTATTGCTAATAAGGACGACAATAATACATTGAGATCAGTATG
Source organism: Spatholobus suberectus (assembly GCA_004329165.1). Lineage (NCBI taxonomy): Eukaryota > Viridiplantae > Streptophyta > Magnoliopsida > Fabales > Fabaceae > Spatholobus > Spatholobus suberectus. Next base: position 37,071,900 of record CM014732.1, read on the forward strand.
TGCATAGACTGATGACCTCATCTCATGGGTCATGGATATGAGATATCAAGTGTTCACATAGTACATATTAGAGTAATAATGTATTGGATTGACCAACTATGAGAATGCTACATACAAGGTTATGTGAATGTCATAAGCGATTCTCAAGGTGACCATGGTGCATGTAGTCCTTTGACTTGAAGTCACTACTATGATTCCTACATGGGAAGTTATATGCTCTAGTACCATCAAACATTATATGTAACAAGGTAATTGTAAAGTTTGTGATTGGACATATAATGAGTCGTGTGAAGGGACATGAGTGATCTAGATGAGATTTGTTCTTCTTACATATGGGATATTGACCTCATTTGTTATTGATGTGTATGTTCAAATATCAATGAATAAATGACTAAACTATGCAAGGATGACACATCCTATGTTTTGTGTTCAATTATGATATCTGGACAAGGGACAAAATTACATATAAATGTTGGTCATGGAAAGGTTATGGCAAATCACTGACATTTTCATATCTTAGGTAGCAATGGTGTATTGCTAGATAACTTGTCATTGTTTGTAATATTAAATGGGATTTAATATTATTGCTAACATTATGAGAACCTACCATAGGGTCACATGCATAGAGCAAATTAATTGGAGCAAAAGATAAACCTAGTTAGACTGTATTTTCTCATGGGCTAGACTGATAATGTATGAGTCAAGGAGAAATTAAGTCAGACTATAATTTCTCGTGGGTTGGACTCATAACAGATGAGTCCGTGAAGGCTAGGTCAAGAATGATATCTGAAAGGGGATATTACTATAAATAGTCATGCTTAAGCTTCTGTACTGTACAGAAAACCCTAGCCGCATTCTTACACATCAGAGTGCATGGAAAAGGAAAGTTCCTTCTGACATCTTTGTTGTTGCAACTAGCACTGCACTTAGATGTGCTCCAACACTACGGACATGGGATGTCTGTATTTGTTTGCGCAGACTGTGTAGAGACTTCACTGCTTGGGTGAAGATCTGTGATTTGGCTTGCAGCACAAAGGTTTTGCGTTACAAGAGGTAAAACTCAACCATGAATAATGATCATTTGCAAGGATCCAGTGATGGGAATTTCTTTTTGCCCTCTGCAGCTGGTTTTTAGTCTGTGATTCCCAACATTAGGTAAGCCCAATGTGCTGGTTTCTATTATTGAGGGAGTTAGAGTAAGTTGGTGATGGTAAATTAGGATTCTAACAAATTGGCTGAGATACAATATAAAGGGATAGTTAGAGAAGACTAGGGATCATTTTAATGAAAGAATGGTTTGGGGAAGAGATCTTAAGCTCCTGAAATCGCACGAAAATGACTGTATTCATTTTTCTCAATAACCATTGTCTTTCTTTCTATAATCTGACCAAGTTCTGTAATATAATGATTTGTTTCATCTATTCTTGGTCCTTTATTGGTTATGCTTATACATTTCAGATAAGGGGGATGCATACATTGATTCGTGACCGAGACATATCAAAGCATGATTTCATATTTTATTCAGATCGACTTATACGCCTGGTATTGTATGCTTTATAGCTCTGCTTAATTTCTTTCCTTCATGGGTTTTCAGTACTTATTACATGAGACATATGAGTTTGGTTATCAGGTTGTTGAGCATGGTCTAGGTTATCTGCCTTTCACTGAAAAGCAAGTGGTTACTCCCACAGGTAATCATCTGTCCTTGTCCTCAGTCCTTGCAGTTTTTATGTTCATTATAGCTCCTTCTCTTGTTTGGGGACAAGATTTATGCTTTGTGAGCTGCAACATTTAAGAAGTGACAGTAGTTCACAGATGGAGGTTTATGTTGACAGTGCTAATTAACTGAAATGAGGTTTTAATTGCAGGATCTGTCTATACTGGTGTTGATTTCTGCAAAAAATTGTGTGGTGTTTCAATTGTTCGAAGGTGAGCTTTGAACCAGGTATTAATTTTGGCAGGTGCAGTGTAAATGATATTAGAAATGCAATGATGGAACTAACAGTTCCCTTGTTTGATTAGATTAATGATCTCAGATTCTCACTCTAGGGGTGTATACTGTTCAGCGAACATTTTGAGTCCTAATACTAAAACTGCAGTAATTCATTTCCCTGCACTCTATCTAACTATTTCCCTTGGGCTTATTATTTTTCATTGTTTTTGGATTATAGTGGTGAGAGCATGGAAAATGCACTTCGTGCATGTTGTAAAGGCATTAAAATTGGAAAAATTCTGATTCACCGGGATGGAGACAATGGAAAACAGGTAAATGAATTATTTGGAACCCATGAAGTTGACTCAGATGTATAGATTCTCTACTGATGTGGTTGGTGTTCAATGGTAAAACCCTTTGCTTCTCCAAGCAGCTTATATATGAAAAGCTTCCCAAGGATATTTCAGAACGGCATGTCTTACTTCTTGACCCTGTCCTGGCCACAGGTGAAGATTTGAAATGTCCTCCCACGATTTATTTTTCCACTTTATCTACCTTTACTGCATCTTATTTCAATAGGCGTTTTTGGCTGAAATCCTTTATAGCAGCTGTTTATGCTCACGATTTTATTTGCATTCTTTGAATTCATGGGAAAGAAACCATGTTAATGTGTAGACAGAAATACTGTTTTCTAGGGTGTCAGGGTGTGGTAATGGATTATGTAAATAAAATATATTTGAATTTGACATAACATAAACGTAATTGTATTGCTAGATACTACGTAAGGAACCGGTGAAAGCTGAAGTGACCCACTAAATTGTTTCCTAACTACTATTTTGAGATGGTTCACTTGTGCTAGTCTACTGGTCTACTGTTGATTTTTTAGAATCCTTCTCATCTGATGGTTACTAATTACATAATTCATTTTGTGTTCACTTCTGATAAAAGAAAATTAACATCAATAACTTTGATTTTAGGTAACTCTGCCAACCAAGCAATTGAATTACTCATTCAGAAAGGAGTACCAGAAAATCACATTATATTCCTGAATCTCATTTCTGTGAGTTAATACTGATGCCTTCTATGCAGATATAATCATGGTTATTTGATTATCATTTCACACAATTTACATACACGGATCTTGTGGATCTTTCTGAATTCAGGCTCCTGAGGGAATCCATTGCGTGTGCAAAAGGTTTCCATCATTGAAGATTGTCACATCTGAGATTGACGTTGAATTAAATGAGGAGTATCGGGTTATCCCAGGATTGGGTGAATTTGGTGATCGCTACTTTGGTACCGATGATTGATCCTGCAGCGTGACCTAAGGTGGAGACACCTTTTGGGTAGCAGCTGCTGCCTTGATTAAGAACATGAAAAGCTCGCTGCAGTGTAATGAGATATTAAAGATTCAGCAAAAACCAGCTTGATTGCTATTTGAGGCAAGCAGATTAGAATAATACAAATGCAAACTTACTCCTACATTGATATGCACGAATGATTTTCATATTATTAAATGTAGAGATCATTCCTGGCAGGATGATGTTATCACACACAAATTGGTTTACACAGCTCTACCAATCTTGTTCTGCGATGGTTATGTGGAAAAATATTTCGTAGTTATCAATACAATCTATAACTAACCAGATCAATTCTCAATATATGCAAACTGCATGTTACTATATTTCATACATATTATCTGAAGCAAATAAGCTGATTTTTTTTTTAATGTAATTTTACTATCTCTTAAACAACTTGGACATCTTTCATCGACAGCTGTTGTACTGATATCATTATATTAGTTGAGGTTTAGCTATGGGGGAGACTGAAATAATTATTAAATTACACTCAAATTATTTTATTGTACATTGTGTAAGCAGCAAAGTAGTGGAGAGCAGCGGGAGTGATTGATGCTATTGTCTACGACTAACAATGAACTGAACCAATTCAAAATTAGTTTTAGTTCAAAACTGATTTGATAATTGATTTATTGAACTTGATTCATGAACTAAATGAGCTATGAGTTGAAATTGAGCTCGTTAAATAAATGAATTGAATTTGAGTTATATATATTTTGACTCGTTCGGTTCATGAACCAATTATATATATATATATATATCATGTTAATTTTTTATATGAAATAAATATATAAATAAAAATATGTAAGATAGTCAAAACTTTGAATCGAATTGAGCAAACGAACTGAGTTGAGTAACTCGCGAGCTTAAATTGAATTGAGTTTGAGCTAAAAAAGAGAATTCGTATCGAATTCTAGTCTAGGTAGGAGTCAAACAAATTTTAGAGAAATGTTAGCAACATATTTTATAACACATTTATCTTAACATATTTTTTATTATTGGATGAAATTTATTGAAAATCACAAAAAGTTGTGAGTCACATTTCTTATTTAATAAGTATCCTTCATGATTTTGTAAGTTTTAATGATTTTTAACTAAAAAATGTGTTAGGAGAAGTGTGTTAAAGAGTGTGTTACTAGCACTTTTTGTATTATTGTGACTCAATTTCTAGCTGTAGTCGTACTCGTAGCTTAATGGAAATAAAATGATTTTAATTTTTCTTTTCTGTTTTTTGGTCTAGTTTAATTTTTCTTTTTCTGAGAGAATAAAATCGCTTTTAGGGTAATTGACTCTAGCTCCTCTTTATTTTGCACTTGCCATTTGGTGCCCAGATTCTCTTCCAACACTTGTTTTGCATGTAGCAACGGCCTGTTTCTTACATACAAATTAACGACAAAATTTCTGTGGTGTGCCGATAATTTAAATTTAAATAAAATTTAAAGAATATAGATTTAAAATATTTTAAATCATAAAAATTTGTGTATAGTTAATTTATGTAAAAAAATTTAAATATATGAAAAATATACTTAAGATATGTATATATGTTTAATTTAAAAGATTAAATTTAAAATTTAAGAAAATTAAACGTGACATATGCTATTTTTAAATGAAAATATGTTAAAGAGATTAAGTTATTTTTAAACTAATATATTTTAAATTAATATACAAAAGTTTATCTAAAAATATTTAATTTGAGAATATAAACATATATAATTTAAAGAAAACAAAAAAAATATAAAAATAACTTAATAATATAAGACACGAGAATAAAAAAAAAATTACTTTATAAAATGCAATTATAACTATTAATTAAAAAATGAATAATTAAAATTGCAATTTAATACATACACATAAAACAAATTATGGAAGTTAGTAAAATCTCAATTGTTAATTTTTTTAATTAATAATTATAATTTTATTTTATCTTTTAAAATGTATTTATTCTTATCTTAAAGTACACCAATCTAAAACTATTTTATGAAAAAATATTTAGACGAAATAAAAATAAGAGACTAAATAGAAAAATCATAAAGAAATATTTAGGGAGTAAAAGCTTAACCAACCCAAAAGAATCTCACATAAAAATCAAAAGCAATTAATTTAAATATTTTAAAACTACTTTCATCCGTAAAACCACGTGTATTATAGGATCAAAAAGGTTTAAATATATTTTTAGTTTTTCAAATTTAGAGTAAGTTTGTTTTTAGTTTTTCAAATTTAAAATTAATCTTTTTACTTCCTATAATTTAAAAAAAAAAAAACATATTTTAGTCCTTGTGTGACAGTTAGTGAATCTACCATACAAAACTCACTTATTAGTATTCCTGTTAATAATGTTGCACTATCAATTTACCCTATCAATGATGTTACAGGTAATTCTGAAAGATTAAAACAGTTTTTTATTTTTAAATTAAAAGGACTAAAAACTTAATTTTAAATTTGAAAAACTAAAAATAAACTTATCTCAAATTTAAAAGACTAAATACATATTTAAACTAAATAAAAAATAGAGGTCAACATTTGTGAGTTTTGCCTCCCGCCCTAATTGTGCTTTCCCTCCGAAAGAATCCTGTACTCTGCAGTCACAACACATCTCTCGTTTTGCCGCCTTCGTCGTTTTCACTTTCTCGCTGTGCTCAGGTCTGCTTCCTGCTCTCTCTTTTCTCTTCTATTATCGATCCCCTGCTCTCTGCTAACAAAGCTATTCAAATGTCTTTCACGGTTTCTAAGTACCAAAATACTGTAAATTAGATACTCTCTTTATTTATTTATCGTGTCAAGCACCGATAGTGAGCGACGGAAAACACATTAAATTGGCTATTATCGTCAGCCTTTTATCAATGGATGACATTATTTCTTAATTCTGATGGGCGAGTTTGGGTTGGTACGGCAAACCACGACAGGTTTACATTGAGATCTGTGAAATAGTAAATTATTATTTGGATTTGGATGGCATAATTTGATGTTAAAATGCAAGTTTGATCCCTTTTTTTTTTTTTAGGTACGATCTTGTTAAATCTGTGTATGCAACGTAGTGCTTGCTGTGTGATATAGATGTGATTTGGTGGCTCATAGCCCCAAAAGGCTGTGATGTCTTTATTCAATGGCGGATTTTATTCATTCATTCGTTTGTTTGTTTGTTTGTTTTTTTTTTCCAACCCAATTTTGCAGTAGATAATAATATGCTACTGAACTTGTTGAATTTGCAGTGGGTTGCATTTGTTAAGGGTTATTTTATTCACCAAGTTTTCATCTCCATACAAGTAAAACAGTAGATCAGATCCATTTGGTTGAGTTCAAATTGAAAGAGACAAGATGGCTGGGCAATCAAACCATGAGCTTTCACTGTTTTCAGCGGAGGAGGTATACTATTGTATTCCCTTCCCGTATCTTATCTTTCTCTAATTGACATTGTTTAAAATTTATTAATATATTCTGGTTTGGCCTGTCACTCAGCTTGAGTTCATTGCTGAGGATGAGATCGTGGACATTGTACCCAATCTCAAAATGGGTCCTCTCAATTTCATTTCTGTAAGCAATAATTCAAACACCTCAACACTGGTTTTTTTGCAGATATATACACATTACCCTTTCTGATTTATTAACAATGGCAGGGAGATTTTGGCCCATTTACGCCACAGATTGTTACTCAAGTGCCATTGTGGCTGGCCATTGCTCTCAAGAAGAGAGGCAAGTGCTCCATTCGCCCTCCCCAATGGATGTCTGTTGGTGAGCTTCCTTTCTTTCTTATTCCTCCTTCCCTCCCCTCCCAGCAATCTAACAATGACAATGTTTTAGCTTTGGACAAACCCATAAGTTAGAGGTGCTGAATTGTAATATGAAGGAAATTTGAAGAATGTGTTCATAATTTAGATTTTTGTTTCAACAACTTCATGTTAGTTTTTTCCCCGTTTTACCCAATATTCATCAAATGATCAAAACTGCAAGCTTGTCTGTTAAATGCTATTTTTGATCCTGGTTTTTATATTGCTTGATTTTGCTCATGACGGGTACTCAGCTGGTTTATAATGTGAATAACCTTTTTCTTTTAAAACTTTTCTTTTCTTTGGGTGGTTGACACTCGATGTAGATATGAGGGTAGTGCTGCTTTGTTTTTTTATCTTTGGTTGGTTTAAAATTCATTGGGATTATTATGGTTGTGTTAAGGTAGAAGTAGCAGAAAATAAAGACTTAATATTACTCCAATACATTTGTTTGTGACTAGAGAAGTTGAGTCAAGTTTTGGAGGCAGAGCGAGACTCTCAAGAGATGTCAGATCAATTGCCATTTCATTATGTGGAAATCTCAAGACTTCTTTTTGACCAGTAAGTTTAGAGGCACTAATATCTTATTCTGTTAGATACTGTTATTTTACTGTATTAACTTGCATTTTTTTTTTTTTAATCTTTAGTGCACGTGACAACATTCCTGATGTATATATGGTGAGTTTAAAAAAGTTTCACCTTCCAGAAATATGCTCCAGGCTTTTCTTCTGATGATGCTCTGACTTATTTCTTCTGTACAGGTGAGATCTCTAATTGAGGACATCAGAAACGTAAGGTTTCATAAAGTTGAAACTGACTTGGAAGCATTTAATGGTCGTACAATTGCTGTTAAGGTAATATTTCTATTTTTGGGGCATATTTATTTGTAGTAGTCTTGATTCAGCTCTGATTGTAAAATGCATGTTGTTTTTAGTAAGAATTTAATTTTGATCCACTCAAAGAATTTTACACTACCATCATACCAATTGGTGTATTTCAGTTGCTCCAGTGATTTGTTTCTTTTCTGTTTACTACTAGGATTTAGAACTTTACACTAAGAAACGATCATATTTGAATTCATCACATTCAAATTTAAACTTGTTTCTGGTCCTTGTTGGAAGGTAGGTGTATGGTCATTCTCTGTCTAAAGGTAACTGACCAGCAACAGAACAACTTACATGATTATGTCTCATCTATCATTTGTGCTTCTGCTATCAGAGTTGTTCAAGAAAGTTTCCTTGTCTCTAAATTTGAGAAAACAAAAACTGGAAGATGAAGAAAGATGTGAACATAACAATTTTGTCATTAGCAGTAGCAGATCACAACCATAGTAGTTAATCGCGCGCGTTCGCGCCGCTATTGCGGCGTCGCGGACCGCCCCCGCTTCTGCAGAGTGCGTCGCGTCGCACCTCGCTGTCGCGGTCATCGCGCCGCGAAAAGCAGCCAGAATCGCGCGAAATCGCGGCCAAAACGGCGTGGAATCGCCGCTTCGTGCCTCCCCGACAACCTGCGAAAAAGAGGCGCCTAAAATCGGCGCTCTTATTTTTGAGAAAGGGTGCCAAAAAACCCTAAGTGAAACGGCGTCGTTTTGGGGTCGTTTTTTAAGGGTAAATGAGTAAATTTTTTGTTTTCACTTTAACCTTCAGTTCAGACCCATTTTTTTTTTCACCTTTCACACTTCATTTTCACTCCAAGGCACACGCGTTTCTCTCTCCCATTGCATCGATTTCGAGCTTCCCTACCAGCTCCTTTTTCCGACGGCTTTGCAACTTCCGGCGAGGTCATTCCGGCGACGAGTGCTACTTCCGGCGAGGCCTGTTATTGCCGACGAGTGCTACTTCCGGCGAGGCCTGTTATTGCCGACGAGCTCTCTGGTGGCAGAGTTGTAGCTTCCGACAACCTCTGCAACTGCCGGCGACGCTTCCGGCGTGTTGAAATCTGCATATTTCTCTCTTCTTCATTCTCTATTCAGCCATAATGGCTTCATCTCAACCTGTTCAGCCAGCCTCTGAACCTATTCAGCCACCATTAGCCTCTTCCTGTGCATTGGTGAAGCCTACTGGAAATAACCTTGACATGGCTTGGCAGTGGAATAGCCTTCGAGATATCAATAACAAGAAGGCGGTAACTTGTGATTTTTGTTTGAAAACCACCACTGGTGGTATTACCCGAGCAAAAAGACACCAAATGAGATTGAGGGGAGATGTTAACAGCTGTACCAAGACTCCATCTAATGTTAGAGCATTGCTGAAGGAAGCATATGTGAAGAAGAAAACTGAGAAGGATGCATATTTGACTGAGATTCAAGAGAAAGATGAGGAGGAGGAAGAGGTAGAAGAAATCCATACCATTTTAACTGGAAAAAGGCCTGCAAGTGCAGCAACAACATCAAGTGTTGCTTCATCTGACCTTGCTTCCACTGCCAAGAAAGGGAAAAATGTAAAAGGTCCCATTGATTTGCTGCTGTTCAGAAATCCAGAGGACACTATTAAATTAGGCAAGAACAAGAGGCAAACAAGCATCAACGATGTTTGTAAAAAGGAGGCAAGAGCAAGGACCGTACAATATATAGAGCGTTTTCTTATTAGAAATAGCATTCCTTTTAATGTTGTGCGGTCAAAAAGCTTCAAGCTAATGATTGAAGCAGTTGGAAATTATGGCCAACATTTAAAGGTGCCATCCTACCATGAGTGTAGAGTTCCTCTTCCAAAGAAAGAGTTGGACTACACAAAAGATTTGATGAAAAATCATGAGCTTGAAAGAGAAAATTTTGGTTGCACAATTATGTCAGATGCATGGACCGATAAGAAGAATAGAATCTTGATCAACTTCCTTGTAAACTGTCCAACCGGTTCTATGTTTGTCAAGAGTGTTGATGCATCCTCTTATATGAAGACTGGAGAAAAATTGTTTGAGTTGTTGGATAAATTTGTTGAAGAGGTTGGAGAGAGCAAAGTTGTGCAAGTGGTCACCGACAATGGAAGCAACTATGTTTTGGCCGGTAAGATTACTAAATGATTGTGATTCTCACTTGTTAATTTTTTTTACTCACTTTAGTTTGTGAAATTTGGTTTTAGGTAAATTGTTACAAGCCAAGAGACCACATTTATTTTGGACCCCTTGTGCTGCCCATTGTATTGACTTAATGCTAGAAGACATTGGAAAAATAGCAAGAATCAAGAAGACTATACAAAGGGGGATTAGTCTTGTGGGCTTCATTTATAACCACTCTTTGGCATTGAATACCATGAGAAGATTCACTAACAAAACTGAATTGGTTAGATATGGGGTGACGAGATTTGCCACAACCTTCCTCACATTGCAAAGGTTGCATAATCAAAAAAACAACCTTAGAAGGATGTTCACTTCTGATGAATGGTTAAAGTCAAAAGCAGCCAAGGAAAGCAAAGGAAAAAGAGCAACTAACATAGTGCTCATGCCTACTTTTTGGGCTGATGTAATTTACACTCTCAAGGCAATGGGACCTCTTGTACAAGTTCTCAGGCTAGTTGACAATGAGAAAAAGCCTGCAATGGGTTATATATATGAGGCTATGGATAGGGCGAAAGAAGCTATCCAAAATGCATTCCAAGGAAAGCAAGAGAAGTACAAGGAGGTGTTTGATATAATTGATAAAAGATGGGAGTGCCAACTCCATCACCCATTGCATGCAGCTGGTCATTATCTCAATCCTCAATATTTTTATGGCAATCCAACACTTGAAAATGATCCAGAAGTGATGGAGGGGCTGTATAAGTGCATTGAAAGGCTATCTACAAATGAGGAGGATGAAGATAAGGCAAACAATGAGCTGCCCATTTATAGAAGAGCTGGAGGCCTCTTTGGTTTGAAGGTGGCCATAAGACAAAGATCTTCCTTAGCTCCTGGTAAGTAAAAGATTATTTTATAATTTTAAATGATCATTATAAAATTTTGTAAATGCTGGCAGCTGCTAATAAGTTGTGCATTGCAGCTGAATGGTGGAAAAATTATGGATCACATACTCCATATTTACAGAAGGTTGCCATAAAAGTGTTGAGCTTGACCTGTAGTTCTTCGGGATGTGAGAGGAATTGGAGCATCTTTGAGCATGTAAGTAATTTTAAAAATTACTTTCATGTTAAAGAGTTTCATGTAAGAATGTGAAACTAATTTTTTTTTTTATATATAAAATAGGTTCATTCTAAAAAGAGAAGTAGGCTTGAGCATCAAAGGTTGCAGGATTTGGTTTATATAAAATATAACCAATCACTTAAGGAGCGTTTTGATTATCATGATGTGATGGATCCGATTGTGTTGAATGAGGTTGATGAAGGTAATGAATGGATATTAGGAGAAATGGCCAATGTAGATGAAGAGGCTGTCCAAGAAGATGAGTTGGTGTTTGATGATCTAACTTGGGGAGCTGTGGCAGCTGCAACTGGGGCTGGGGAGCCTATTACCTACACTAGGCAGTATGCAAGAGCTAAGAAGGCAGCAGCAGCAGCTGCAGCTGCAGCTTCTAGTTCTAGGCCTTTGGGAAGAAAGGAAGCACAAGTGCAAGAAGAAGAGGAGGAAGAGGAAGAAGAGGAAGCTAGTAGTGAAAGTGAAGAGGAGGAACAAATCTACAAGAGTGATGAAAGTGATGAAGATGAGATTGAGGATGTCATGTCAAACATTGCAGCTGAGGATGATGATGATATTTGAATAATTTTAATGTTTAGTAGTTGTTCACTTGTTCTTAGCTTTTAAGCCTTAGAGGCTTAAACTTTTTTGATTTGATTTGATGGTTTCCTTTAATGTAATTGACAATATGACATGTTGGTTGCTGTTTTGCTTATGCAACTTATAAGTATTAATCAGATTATGTTTTATATTTGGTGTTTTTTCTTTATTTTTCAGCATATATATTGTGTAATATAAATCTATTTAGGGATTAAAATAGCGGTCATCCCGCTATCCGCTATCCCGCTATAGCGTTTTCGGCAGCGGCCGCTACGCGCCGCTATCCGCGATTAACTACTATGATCACAACAATCAAATTCTTCTGTATCCAGGATAGATTTTTAATTTTTAATCTTAAGTTTGTTTTGTGCTGCATGTCTCTTACATATTAGGGCATTTTGCAAACTGCATGCAAACCACCAAACAAGACAATTTTTTTCCCTCATAGAAGGCCACTACGTGATATAGTTAATGTCAAATACTGCATTCTACTAAGAGAGGTTCATAATTGTCTCCATAAGCATAAAATTAGTTTCAAATTGGGAGTGGAGAGAGTTTGGGATGTTTGTTTTCTTACACCTGATTTTTAATAATTGCTTTGAGAATTGAATGCATTCACCTTCATTAAGCCTTTTTGCAGTTTTTATAGTGTTTTGGTGTGGGAGAGAAAAACTGGCTGGAGAACACAGGCCATTAATCTCATTACATGTCTATTTATTTCTCTGCTGACAATGCACCCCATAATTCTTGGTATATTGCAGATCAAAAATTTATCTGCAATGGAAGTGAATATTGTTCGTCCATTTATTGGAAGAGCTTTACAGGCATTTTATAAGCACGATAGTCCAGAGTTGATACCAGACCCAGAGAGAGTTTCTGACAGGCGGCCGCAAGTTGTCAACAATGCCCCAAGAGTATGTTTATTTGATATACACTTGGAAATATTTTCTGTATGGTACATAATTTTTGTTTATGCTTGAGATGACAAGGGAATTTCTGTTATGCTTGCTGTAGATACCCTTTTACAGTTCTATTCTTTTTTTATATCATTGATACATATTCAGTATAACTGAATTATAAACGACGAGGGGGGAAAAAGTTTTGGTATATAGTATGCATTATATTTATTCAAAAGAAACGATCTTCATGCAACTGATATTTGCTTTTGCAGAGGCAACTACGAAGATGATCATGTATCAACTTTTTGGCAACATCTCTTCTAGAATCGTAGCATATAGCCAGCTTCAAAGGTGCATCTTTCCTGAGAAATACTTCACAGCTATCTCTGTTGCTGAATTCACTGTAAAGGAATAGCTTGAGACTTGAAATAATTCTCATAATTATTTGTTAAGTTAAAAAAAAAAAAAAAAGCACTTCATGGGGATTAACATGATTACGGCCCTTGTATGTAGTTAATTATATTAGTAGTTTTGGTATTTGATGTCTATCTTGTGCTTGCCACTGGTAAATTATGTAGATTGAAAATGATAGAGGATGAAATACCAATGAATCAATGATTGGGGGTTGTGGGCATGTAAAGTAAGACAAATCTTATATACAGTCCTTTAGGTGCTATTTTTACTATTTTTCAATTAGAATTGAAGTTTTATGTCGGTAATCTGCATAATTCTTTAATGCAAACTTATATTATGTAGATTAACGAGGTGAAATTTTAATTCTGATGGAAGAATAGACAAACTGTATCTAAGATTTTTGGTCATATTTTTTATATGAAAAAATAAGCTATATTATATGCAGTGTTGCTAAATGGCAGTGCCATGGTAGAATGGTGTGGTGGATTTTTTGCCAACCACCGTAGACAATTTGTGAAGGGAGGCCCACTATGGCGGCACCATAGGCCGCAATGGCATGTTTATATGGCGGAATTTTGGCCTTCCGTCATATGCCGCCATCCGCTATTGATAACAATGATTATATGCAACAAAGCAACTAACAAACTACGATCAGGTATATACAATGACATTGTGACCGTATATCCGTAGAATGGAATGTATAGTGGGAGAGGTTCTGTTGGTAAGTAGGTCATGAACTCAGTTTATTTCTTTCTTTAACCTTTCAAACCACAGTTTGCTTTTCGACCCATAACTTGAGCTACAAACCAAAGATTAGGGTATTCATTGGTATTCTGCAAAGCTTAGAAGCAGGCCTGCAACTTTGCTGAAGAAGTGGAAATTTTATTTAAATTTTAAAGGAGCACAGATTGAGCTAGAAGTTCCTGCAGTTATATATGCTATCACGGGATTTGACTCGATTTCCATTTTCTGGTATCGACTGACGAGGTTAAGCTTTTTCCAAAGTGAAGAGGAAGGTCCAAATCTTATGAAGGAATCAATGATAAAAAAAATTTGACGCATTTTCATCGATTAATTGTTTACAACCATGCGAACTGCTTGCTTACTGTCAAGCCATAAACCAACGTATAAAACATTTCCTACTCACATGAGTCGGGCACATTCATCCTTGGAAAATCCTCTTGACTAAGGTGATCCAATATAACTATAATAGAGTTGGCTCCAAAAATGGAGTTTAACCTAACTGTGATCCACTTACATATTTCGAAGTGCATCACAATATGCAAAATAGTAAGTTTCACAATATTTATGAAAAAGTGACCAAACAGTAAATTCTTTGTTGTGGTTGCTCTCACAGATATTGATGATGCAATAAGAGAGAGCACATCAATGAGAAACAAGCAAAGAGATTTAAAACTAGCACTAAAGTCTCCTTCATCTTTACTAGATCTTATTCTCAACGCCGTGTCTCAATCTTAGTCTATCATCTACTAGGCTTTTTTCTACATTCAAGTTACTACACTTAAAAACTGGTTCTCATCACAATAGTTGAGTATATCAATGTCATAATAAAACTCAAGTACTATCATCGAAGAGTGTTCCTCAAAACCACTAATTAAGCACCCAATACTTTCGTCTTTGCTTATTTTGACAATAGTACATTAATTTGCTCTCGTTTTGAGATATAAAAATCTGCATGTAAGACTAGAAATATATTGATTACTTTTAAGTTTCAATTTAGTTCTAGATTGTAATTCGTAAGTGTTGGCTATTTTAATATTTAACTTTATAGAATTTTTACTTATAAAATATCGTCTACTTTAGTTAAAACAAAGTTAAAAAATTAAAATTTACCAAAAAAAAAGTTAAAAAATTAAAATGGTTTACAACTAGAATTTAATTAGAATATATTAATAGCATAAATATTTTTTATACCATCATCTAATCAAAAATTATCGGGGATGTTAAGATAGATGACTTTTATAATAACTATTTTAAAAATCATATCTAAAATAATTTCTAATTAATTAGCATTATAAAAACGTTTACAAGATATCAAATTAAACTCTTACAACCATGAACTAAATAAATATTTTGTAAAATTGAAAAAACTTAAATAACATTTTAGTTCCTGTAATATACAATCTTTTTTTTATTTTAGTCATTATAAAATATATTTATCGATTTTAATCCTTGAAAAACATGAATTTTTGCTTTTAGTCCTCAATATTTGTCTTTAGTTCCTGTAATATTTGATTTACGTTGAATTAGTTCATTTAATATGTTAACTATGTTAATTTTAGTCCCTAAAATATGAACATAATCATCATATTACAAGATCAAAATCAATATGGTGAACATATTACAATACCCTAAAAAAACATATTATAATAATTAATTTAACATAGATTAAATATTACACAGATTAAAATCAAGCAATAAAGACCAAAAATAAAAAAAATCCTATTTTTCAAGAATTAAAAACAAACAATTTTTTTGTGAAAATTAAAATCAAAATAAGTATGTATTATAAAGATTAAAAAATTATTTAAATATGAAATTAAGAGTTTAATGACCATGCACTGTGATTTTACACTATCAACTAATTACAAATCATAATTGTTATGACTTTTAAAATAATTATTGTAAAAGTCAACAAACTTACTAAACATGGTGGTTTGTAATTGGATGACGGTGTAAAACAACTTTACACTGTCACTGCATAACACCATAACCTATTTTCTCTTAAATTAATAAAAAAAATAAAACAATGAAGCTTTACAACGCAGACCGAGTTGCGTTTGGAAGAGCTGAGCTTATGAGTCCAAAAGTGCTTAACTAGTCCATGCCGCTAAATTTCACGTCTCAGTTTCAATCTGCATCTCTTTCTCAAACAGAGACCGAAGCAGTGAAGGAAGTTCGTTCAGTTTGGTCGTTCTACTTTTCCTATGCTTCCATTTATGTGCTCTGGGTAATGCTTTTGGATTCAAATAAACCACACTCGCTATGTAATTTTTTGTTGACATAAACAATCCTCATTTACTCAAACACTCAAACCCTAATTTTCTATTTGTATAATTCAGTTCCTGATTGTTAGTTTCAAAATTTCTGAAACTCACCCTCATGATGCAATCAATAATATATCGTACTATTATTGTTGGTGATTCCCGTTGCATATGTTGTGCCTCTGCAAATTTGTGTTCTTCTCTAGGAACTAGACACTTTTCACACAAAGAACAATGTGAAGAAGACCTTACCAAGTATATGGACATTCTCACTGCAAAACTAGGCAAAGGAAGCAGTGAGGATCAAACCCTTCACACTCTGTGTAATGATCAAGCTTGTGATGCCATACCCCTCTCCCAAAACCTTGTTCACCGGTTGCTCCGGCGATACAAGGATGATTGGAAGTCTGCATTGGGGGTGTTCAAATGGGCCAGTTCGCGGTTGAGCTTTAGACATTCGCCGGAGTCGTATGATATGATGGTGGACATATTGGGTAGAATGAAGGTTATGGAAAAGTTGAGAGATTTCTTAGAAGAAATGCGTGAGGGCGGTCTTGTCACTATGAATACCGTGGCAAAGGTAATGAGACGGTTTGTTGGGGCGGGGCAGTGGGTAGATGCTGTGAGGATATTTGATGACTTGCAAGCTCTTGGGTTGGAGAAGAACACGGAATCTATGAACTTGTTGCTTGATGCCCTGTGCAAAGAGAGATTTGTGGAGCAAGCTCGCGAAATTTTCTTGGAGCTGAAGCAGCACATTGCTCCGAATGCTCACACGTTTAACATATTCATTCATGGATGGTGCAAAGTCTGCCGTGTGGACGAGGCGCATTGGACAATCCAAGAGATGAAAGGATACGGTTGTCGCCCTTGTGTTATAAGTTATTCCACCATCATTCAGTGTTACTGTCAAGAAGGGAATTTCGGCAGGGTGTATGAGCTTCTTGATGAAATGCAGGCTCAAGGTTGCTCCCCAAATGTGATAACTTATACAACTGTCATGTGTGCACTGGCAAAGGCCGAAAAATTTGAGGAAGCTTTGGAAGTACCCAAGAGAATGAGGTCTTCTGGATGTAGGCCTGATACACTTTTCTGCAATTCGTTCATTTATACATTGGGGAGAGCAGGAAGATTAGATGATGCTGCCTATGTATTCAAGGTGGAAATGCCTAAGGCTGGTGTTGTGCCAAATACATCCACCTATAATTCAATGATTTCTATGTTTTGTCATTATGCACAAGAAAAGAGAGCTTTTGAAATACTGAAGGAGATGGAAAATTCTGGCAATTGTAAGCCTGATGCTCAGACTTACCACCCATTGATCAAGTCTAGCTTTAGAACTGGAAAAATAGATAGGTTGTTGAATGACATATTAAATGACATGATTAATAAATATCATCTCAGTCTTGATCTTTCAACCTATACACTGCTAATTCACGGGCTTTGTGGAGCAGAAAGATGCAATTGGGCATTCTCCCTGTTTGAGAAGATGATTGATCAAGATATAATACCTAGATACAGAACTTGCCGTTTGCTATTGGATGAAGTCAAGCAGCAAAATATGTATCAAGCTGCTGAGAAAATTGAGGATCTTATGAAAAAGTTGTAAATTCATGAGTCTCTTATTTGTGTGCCCACACTGCCTTGTTGCACATTATTTTAACCATTTGATACAAAAGAAGGGAATGGCATGGAAATTCTTAGAATAGTGTATCATAGGCTCGTGTGCTCAAGCATTTCTTATCTGCTAAGTCTGCTAGTTGCTGCCCTTTGATTAATATAAGTTTTTGAGATCCATGTTCCACCTTTGCTCACATCTTGTGCAACATAGCCTCCACTTCTCAAAACACTTTAAAGGTCATGTACTATCCCTTGATAATTGTTCCTTGGTTCTTCAATAAAACCCTTTGATTTCTCTTTGCTTTGGCCTTACTATCTGCCTTGGATTGCTCAATAATTTTCTTCTTTGCAGGTGTGACTGGTTCGAGGGCTGCCAGGCTGAGATTGAATTAGAGCCTTATTCACATAATCTTGAATGTAGGCTCAATATAACTGCCTAAGGAGATAAAGGAATATCTTCATCTATGTTCACCTTTGCTGCCTTACAAAGCAAATAAATCAGACAAGGATGGGCCGAGGTGTAAGAATCATGTTGAGCTATATCATGCAAATTTTGGCTCAAAATTTGCATTGAAGAACCAAGAAACAATTGTCAAGGGACAGCGCGTGACTTATAAAGTGTTTTAAGAAGTGGAGGCTATGTTTATGGGAGCAAAGATGAACATAGATAACTCTTACATGGGATGCATTCCCTTTACAGATGAGGGATTTGCTAATTGCTGTCATTTTGAAGGATTTTAGAAGATGAATAAGGAGAGGAGCAAGAAGATGGTAAAGTGGAAGAGCAAAATAAAGAATGAGGGAGTTATATTTTTCATCTGTTTTGAATCGCGTTTCTTCTTGTTTTATTATTCTTTGTTAAATGATGTACCTATTTAGACCTCATTTTTTTGTATCATTTTTCTATCATTTCAGATTGTGTCGTATTTTGATTGTTGGTTAACTTTAATTGTTTTTGGTGGATATTTTGTTTTAGTTGAAGTTGTTGGGATCCCTTTTTTGCTGGATTGTGTTAGAAATGAATGGTCCTTAGTCACTTTGAGCTGTGAAATTTCGTGTTACACTCATTAATGGAAGTGTTTGTTTTTAATTGTGATGGTAGTGTCAAGTTGTTTTGGAGCTGGAAATTCTATAGTATTGTCTAAGAAGAGTTCAGCTCTATCTCATGATATGTTGCTATCGTAGAAATATGAAGTTGATGATTGGGGATTTGTTGAATAATAATGTTAAATTTCATCTGAAAAAAAATAGTAATAAGCAAATTAGAAGGGGGGGCTCTGCTCTGCTGCCCTCATTTGTTCAAAATAACCAAGTGGTTAGACTATTGAGGTGCATGTGTAAGCCATAGACGCTTAACCAGTTGAACGCGGGACAAAGTTAATGTCCATCACCACATCCTGGGACCCCAAATGTAAAGTAATGAAAGCTTGTTCAGTTAACCAAGCGGTTAGACTATTGAGGTGCATGAATAAGCCATAAAAGCTTAACCAGTTGAATGTGGGATGAAGGTACTGTCTGTTACCACATCTCAGGACCCCAAATAAATAAATAGAGATATAAAAACGTCCTAATCAATTTCATGCCAATTTCTGTCGTGTCATTTAACCTTTGAAGCTGACAACTTGTTTCTGAAGGTGGTGCAAGACTATGATTAGAGTTGCTTTTGGTGCCAAAAATATGTCGTTTATAGTTTGATCATTTATTGTTGTTGCCAATATTCGTACTCATTGTGAAGGCTGACATGGAAGCCTGCCGCTCCATGAGTTGAACTTGTGAGTGTTATAGGATGTGACAGGGTTTTTTTTTTTTTTTGCTTATGGCCAAAAAAATTTATGCCTGGGGAAGTTAATCTGAAAATCTTTGGTTAATTCTCATGAAAAATGACTATGCTTAGAAGATAGCTTTTGTCTAACGT
Organism: Spatholobus suberectus; assembly: GCA_004329165.1. Taxonomy (NCBI): domain Eukaryota; kingdom Viridiplantae; phylum Streptophyta; class Magnoliopsida; order Fabales; family Fabaceae; genus Spatholobus; species Spatholobus suberectus. The sequence goes on from CM014732.1 coordinate 37,091,512, forward strand.
TTTTGTGATTTATCTTGTGTTGGTGTGATTTCTTTAAAGTTTTCATTTTCGAGTTAGTTTGCCAGTGGTGATTATTTTTAGTTAGGATGTAAATGCTGTCAATTTACTGTATTTTTGGTATTTAGGGGATTTACTTTGTGCCATTTTTTAAAGTTGTTCTTTCAAGGCAACCTTGTAAGTTAAATATTAAAATGAAATTTGTGAACTTTAACCTTTTTTTATTTTCTGAAAATAAATTCTTTGGTGCAGCATATGTTAAACTTTCTTTTGTTCGCATATTACTGAGTTATATATCAGTATATTACAATAGTCAGCAATCGATCATTACAAATCTTCATTCTTGTGTATAAACATTAGGCACTAATTTATAGCCTGCCATAAATGATTAAAATTCACCAATAGAACTTGTAGGTGTTATAAATATCAGTGTCTTGAGATGGAAAATAAGTCAGGCTAAACATGACCCTAATTGTGCTTCAACATATCAGCCATAGCCGTCTCTAAAACTTTCAGGTTATTATTAAGTAAAATCTGATATATATGACACTATCTGATGTTCCATGATATATATGAAACTATCTGATGAACTTTCAGGTTAGTATAACGATGTTCCTTGATCTGTTCTGAATTGTATATATATATATATATATATATATATATATATATATATATGAAACTATCTGATAGCACTGTTGAAACGTGAAAGCATGTGACATGCTTTCCATTTTGTGAGGTTGAGTTTCTTCCCCTTTGAGTTCTGGCAATGTTGTAGGCAAGTGATAATGGATACCAAGTTGTATCTCGGTAAAATGATTACTTCATTAGAAATTATAAAATATAGAAGCATTAATAATAATAATAATAAAGTTTCAAGTCAAATAAGGTGTCTCATTTGGTGCTGTACACAACAGAAATCTATGCCTGCTTGATATCGAGAGAAGACTTAGGGAACTTGATTTCCTCGTGCTTATATTTCCCCCAAATAGGTTTTTCCACCTACCACTACTCTAATTTGGCATTTACTTCAGCCAAACTAAAACTGCTCCCCAGAAGCCTTTTCTTCTGCAACTAGCCCCACGATTTGTTCATAAACGATTAGGATTGACAATTAATTAAACCAACACAAAATTAATTTGAGATTCAATTTGTTTAAAAACTCATTGAATTTGGTTTATGAATCAAATGTGGCCAATGAGTTGGAAATTAAGTTTGGAATACTTTAAAATGTTTTACATTAGTAACTCAGCTTGGTAAGATAGTGAATTTGAAGTGTTCAAAATCCACATTATTTTAATTATTAATCCATAGGATTCCAGCTAACAAAGTTTAACTGTTCAGGAGCTTGAATTGAACTGCTTTTGAACTGAAAAATATGACAAATTCAAGTCGAATTTCGAATTGGACCAATTCTTATTGAATCAAATTGAAATAAGTTCAGGCCGATTTGACTCAATTTCACTCTTATCAACCACTATGCTAAATCTTTGGATCAAGTATTTGAGATTTGAAACATTTGGAAAAATAAAAAATAATAAAATTTTAATGGTCATGTACTATTAGTATAAAAAGTTTTATATTATCATTCAATTAAAAATCAGTATTAACAAAAAATAGTGATTTGTGATTAGATGCAAGTGTAAAATTACTTTACACTGTCAGTACATGACCATTAAACTCAAATAATAATAAATAAATAAGTAAATAGCTTCTACATTTTCAAAAAAATAAAAACAGTCAGCCTTGCCATTACAAAACACTCATGAATAAAGTTACCAGTGGGGTGTTAATATATATATATATATATATATGAAGAAAATTTTCATTTAAACTCTAAAACACTCATGAATAAAGTTACCAGTGAGGCATTGAAAATAAATTTATAAATGAAGAAAAGTTTCATTTAAACGAGTTTAAATTTGAGGTCATATTAATGTAAAGTTTTTACACTATCTTTTAATAATATGTTAGACTCATGATTGAAATGTTAAACTTCTTAAGTAATTATTGTGATCGGCAAATTTATGATTTGACAATATATGATTAAATTACAATGTAAAATTGTTTTACACCTTGCATAAACTTAGTACAGCCATATTAGATAATTTTTGGTGAACCTTAGGTATCCTCTAACCGAAAGTTAAGAACTAATCTCTTAAGATACTAAGATCCATTTAAGAGATTGATCTTTCTTAATAGATATTTTTCTATACACAAACTCCAAAAATTGAACCCTAACCACATGCTTAAGAATTAAGATAATCTATCAATCATGTCACACCATGTTGGATATATTATTGGCACAATAAATTATGATAACCAACCATTAACTAATAACATGCCAATAATTTACTGGCCTAGTGCACCTTAGTTGTATCAATTTTATGCAAGCATTTCGCATATAATAATACCACCAAACCTAATGGTATAGAGCCAATTTGGATGATGTTATCCCCTTGAGACTGATTATTAAACAAAAATCTCATTGCTTATTGACATAAAACATCTCTTCCGTTTGTGTACATGCTTTCAAATTCATATTGCCACTTGGCTCTTTACAAGGATAATGTTAAAGATGTACATTATCATACTCAATTCATTGACCTTAAACTTCCATGATACATTGCTCATCTGAGTCAAGCTTTTCCATTAGCTGCTATTGCAGGACTTGTCTTCCTCTTACTAAAGCTACGACATGAAGCCAAGCTTGGAAGGCAGCACTGCACAGCTTTAACTGTTTTGTCTCTAATGGAAGCATGATCATCATTCATTGTTCTTTCACTATTGCATGCAGAGTTGCCCCCTGAGACATAAGGAGTACTTTGTGCAGATTTAGGAAGAAGATCATGTATAGTTGTTGGTTTCACTTCTTTCTTATCATTGTCAGATGTGTCTTCAGCATCATCAGTTTGGTTTTCTCTCACGCTTTCGCGAAAAAGCTCCAACAACTTTTTCTTTTGTGTTGTTGGAGACGGTTCAGGAACAGAACCAGGCTCAGAAGAAGGGGTTTTATAGAGAAAAATTTGGTGCACTGGAGTACTGCCACGAGATGGGGTAAACTCTGGATGAAAACAAAACAAAAAAAAAAATCATAAGCCATTTGGAGGAATAAGGGTCATGGTAAAACATTGAGAAGAGAGAAACTATAGCAAAAGGAAAAGGCATCTAAAAGTTCTAATAAGAGTTCTGCATTATTTATAAAAGTGGTTTAATCAAAATGCTATTGCTTATTAAGCTATTATCTCCGTGACAACTTAACTGTCATATTATAAACCATGAACCTTTCATCCATTACAATTCATTGTTAAGCACATAATCAGGCCAAGTAAACAGATCAAGATACTCTAGGAGAAAACTACAAAAGGAAAAGGCATTGCAGGGCATCCTTACCACCCTTGACACTATAGAAATCATCATCGCAATCTGAGTCTAACCAAACCTTTGAATCAAAATATGCTTCCTCGTTGCCATCTGTACAGGATTAAAATCCAAGTTCAAAAAATTGTTAGAAAACTGACATATGAATATTACCAAAAGATAATGATAATAAAAAAATATGTGTATGACATATGAGGGGCTAACTTGGATTTTGTTGAATGAACTAAAGAAGTAATAAAAAAAAAAAATCAAAGCAACCAATAAAATGATAAGTTGGCTTCTTGATTCTGGAATGTTACAAGAGGGAAAGGAACAAACTCTTATTCCTCACCACATCATCTATTGACAAGTATTTTACAAGGATAATGTAGTCATTTAAGTCCCTTTGTTGGAAGGGGGTGCAAGACAGCAAGAACTCAACTACTTGTTATTAGATAACTGAGAAGTTACAGGCGATAGAACTTTCCATGTCAGTTAATATGCCATCTCAATCACAGCACACACACACTCTGTAAACAAGCACATGAACCAATTCAAGGCTGCATATGGGACTCATTTATTGCAGAAACAGTTGAGTCTATGTTCTGTTCTAGTGTGTTAAGAAGACCCTACGCAACATAAAACAACATATAGTAGTTCAAGGACAATAATTGTTAGAACAGATCAGAAAAAGCAGATTACAATGATTGGACATTTCTCATATTTTCCAATGATTAGAGTTACAAATTACAATGGACTACCAAACAATATTATCTTAATCTGTTACTAAATAGTAATTTTTCTTTCACCCAATTTCAATATATTACTAGTTCTACAATTCTTCCTCAATCGTAACCCTCACATGACCAGCCCGTTGTGGTCCATAACTTAAAGTTGACTGCAATGCATAATATTCAGTGAGAATACTTATTCACAGATAGAGGTACAGCCACCAGAGTGGTGCTAAACTTCTGGTCCCCAATAAGATAAAAGCTCCAAAAGGTAAGGACCATGGTCACTTATGAGCATTACCAAAATATCATAAATAACAGTTAATACAACAACTGTCATAAAAACCTACATCATATGAAACGAAAATCACAAGTAGCAATCAAAGCATATCATGAATTCAGCCAGCAATTTGTCACTAAAACATCTGTGGTGCGTGATATTCTACGATCTGTGTCCTAAACACACAGTTCTCTGCAAATATTGTTAGTGAATGGTAGATATGGTAAGAGTTAGGACACATGGAGTTTATCTAAAAAACCTCTTGCACCCCCCTCCCCCAACAACTAGCAAAAAGAGAGAAAGTGCTCAATTAGTAAAACAGGAACTTCAAGGACACTCAGGGCTTTTAGCCATACTTTAAAGCAAATAAATTTGTATAAGGGATTCCTTGCTTAAAAATTAATCTGCCAGCAAATTCATTTACGTAAAAATTACCATCATGTCACTTATGAAGAAAAGATATGGAAGTAAGGAGGAAGCATTCCCTATGCCTAATAAAACAAAACAAACAAATAAACAACAGAATCATATTCAGCAAAGTAATCATCGTCAAGGCTTAACAAATTGCTGATGTCAATACTAGCTCTTTCAATTTCTACCACCACATACTATATTATCAGACAGTAACTTTTTATCAGGAAAAATATCCTACCCCAGACAGAGACCAAATAAAGGTAAAAAGATTCCATACACTGTGCACCCCAAAACGAAAACCCATCTAGTCTTCATAATTCATACGCAACAAAAAAGCATCATGGAACTGAATAGGCAACCACAGCATATTTGCAAACATAGGTTCTACCAAAGACAGTAGAAATGAACTGTGATATGAAATAACCAGAATTCTTTTCTACCAACAATTTGTGTATCACAAAAGGCAATAACCACATGGAAATTTAATATATATAAATTATATCAGATCGAGTTAACAGGAAGATAACCATTACAAACAAATCTAATTTAGAGAAACAACACACCACCAACCCCCCCCCAAAAAAAAAAAGAAGAAAAAAAAACTCCAACCATGAAGAAAATATCAATCAAAATACCATTTTTATAAGATGATTAGTCTCTTAACCTGCCCAAAAGATCGACACTTGTAAAGATATATCGGGGTCCCACCAGAAAGCCAAAGAATCTAATTTTGGTGATTATCAAAAAAAAAAACACCATCTTTATATAACACATAAAAAAGTAAAGAAACCCCCCGAGATAAGAAAGTTTCGGTCCTGACAATTTATATCAATAAAACAGCAATCTTTATATCATGATGATGATGATACGTGAAAATTGAGAATAAAAAAACAACAACTTTTTACGATGATGGTGATGACGATGCACGAAAATAGAAAGTTTCGAAGCGAGGAAGAACCCCAGAGGGCCCCCTACCATTATCCCCGCAGCCCGTGACTGAGAAGGCGGCGGTTGACCTCGAGGGTGACCACTGCGACTTGACCGCGGCATCACCGCCAGCCACGAAGCTTCCGTTTTGGGGTTTGTCTTTGAAGGGTGACGGAGGAATCACGAGGCCTTCGGGTTTGGACTCGAACGAGAGCGTGAGGTGCTTCATGTTGGCTTGCTGGTTTCTGTGCACGGAGGAACACGAACCCATTTCGCGGTTCAGGTTTTTAAGGAGCTTGCAGCGTATAAGAAGAGCTCATGCTCATGCTTAGAGAGAGAGAGAGTGAGAGAAGAGTGGAGTGGAAGTGAGAGAGAGAAGAGAGGTGAAGAATGAGCAAAGTGGGGTGGGGGAGAGAGGAAGAGAAGAAGGTGTTGTGGCGTTATGGCAAAGGCGAAGGAAAATGCGTTGGGAAGAAAAGTAAAACAAAACGCCCAATGGGAGGGAAGAAAGAAAGACAAAATTTAGATACACTATCTTAAGTATTGTTAGTATTATTTTTTAATTAAACTTGAAGATTCACTCTAGTAATTTAAAAAATCTTTTAATACTTATTTTTATTATGTAAATTATTGAAGTCAATATCTAATTTTAATTAGAAAACAACACTAATAATACTTAAAGAATTGTAACTATGTTTTTTTCCAAAAAAGAACGGGTGAAAGTAAGAGATGATTGGCCTTCAAAGGAAAGTGGTTTCATCACAAATATTATGCCAACTATGTATACATTAATATTATTGTCATAAACTGCCAAATTCGCACCTTGAATATTTCATCAATTCTCATAAATATATAAAAAAAAATTGCACTTTGGTCCTCTATAATTTTTAATTTTTAATTTTGGTCTTTTTGTTTTTAATTTCGCAATTTTAGTCTTCTAATTTTTATAAATTAACAATTTTGGTCTTTCTATTTTTAATTCTGCAATTTTAGTCCTCTAATTTTTAAAAACTCACAATTTTAATCCTCTAATTTTAAACTAAACTTTTAAAAATAGCTAAAATTTGTGATCTTAGAGGGACCAAAATTACAAATTTTTAAAAATTAAAGGACTAAAATAGTGAAATTGAAAATAGATGGATCAAAATTGCAGAGTTTTAAAAATTAAAGGATTAAAATCACATAATTAAAAATAGGAGAACCAAAATTGCAAATTAAAAATCATAGAAGGACCAAAAGTGCAATTTACCCAAAAATTACTCCTTAAAAAAAGCATATATGTAGGCTATATTCATCCTCTTTAAGCATTAATTCATAAATTTAATTGTAATAAATTTATACTGTGATTTAATTGTAGATTATTAATTTTCCTGTATTGTTAGTATAAAAATTTTGTTATCAATTAATTAGAAATCATCCTAAGTATGACTGGTAAAGTAATTATTACTAAAATCAATAATTTTACCATACATGACAACAATCTATGATTAGACCACAATATAGAAAATCTTTACATTATTGATGTATTATAATTAAATTCATTATTTTAATCAGTGGTCAACTGGTGCAGTGTTGTTCTAGTTCAATAAGTGATTTCAAATTTGAGTCTTGAGTATTTAGTTGCGTTAAATACTCAGAGGAAGATTTTTGGCGTCCCATAGTGTTACTACCAAACTCAAACAGGATTACTTCCTGCAAAGATACATGTGGTTTTGTAATATATATATATATATATATATTAAAAGTATCGTTATTTATGATTTTTAGATATTAATATAAAAAAATTATTAAAGACTAATATGAGTTTCCTAAATTTCTAATGGATGATTATGAGATTTGACTTTCAATTATTCACTTCTTATTTAGAAGTGGATAGACTTAGATATTTTATTAGAGAATTCGTATTTATACATTTGTGTAGAGGTAAAAATAGTTTAAGTTAGGTTTTGCTTGAACTTAGTCTAACCTACTTTATAATCTTGCAACTTAAGTCTAGTTTATTAGCCTGTTATATGTCTTTTTTTATAAGCTTTGCTTGACTTTTATATAAGTTTGGTCTGATCTATTAGTTAGTTTAAAGGTTTAGGTTTTAAACATGTCAATAGAACTATCCTTAAACAAGTCAATACACTTATAGTCTAATGCACATATCACTGGAAAAGACCAAAAAATTTACAAGATAATGTGTCTATTACTAAACGAGTCAATAGGCTTACGAGTTAACAGACCTATCACACTAAAAATGGTTAAAACCACAAAACTTATTATATTTTATAAATATTAAAACTAACTCAAGTGAAAAATATAATAATTAATTATTAAAATATTATTATTATTATATATTAATATTATTTTATTAAAAATAATACTCTCTCCGATCCAAAACTATTGACGTTTTAGCCTTTTTTTTTGTTCCAAACCTATTAATGTTTTACAAATTTCAAATCTCATTAATTTTTTATCATATACCCCTATTTAATAATCATGTCTTACTATACAACTACTCCTATAATAAATATTGAATGAGAATATTTTAGACTAAATATACTAATTTATGGATAATATTAAATATTTTTTAAAATGTATGCATTAACCTTAACATCAGTAATTTTGAACCAGATGAAATATTATTTATAAACAGGCTGCCTGTCGAGCTTAATAAACTTTTCTAAAAAAACCCATAATCTAACCTACTTAACTAAATGCCGTCAAAAAAAAAAAAAACTACTTAACTAAATGAAGTTTTAAAAACCTTAAGCCTAATCCTTTTTGTTAAATAAGTTAGACCAAATCAAACTTGTCAAATCAAGGCCTTGCACAAACAATCTAACCTATTTTTACCCGAACCTCTATCCAAGAAAAACACATTCATACCCGACTTTATATTTATGTCAATAACAACTTTAGCATTGATACGTACTCATATCGATTACCTCTATTTTAATTTTTAAAACATGTTCCCTTTTAATTAATGTGTTCTTTTAACAAACTAACAAAATAAAAATATTATTTTTCTACTAAAATCTATTGTGAAAAAATAATAAAAATATTAATTAAAAGTATAATACTTAATTACAAAAACGAAATATTATTTGTACAACAACTCATATAACAATTTGTACAACAATTCATACAATAATTTATACAATAACACTTTTTGTATTTATCCTTCTCTATTATTATGAGATATAATAAATGATATATAAGAGAAAAATGAAAAAGAAAATGTTATTGTATAAATTATTGTATGAGTTGTAGTACAAATAATATTTCTCCTCTCTTTTTTTTTTTTCTCCAAAATACAATCCTCATGTGTTAATAAGTAACATAATAGTATCATATTGTGGAGAGGGGGGAAATTATAATAAGACTTATTATTATATATATAAACTCCACTAATATTATTTGAGTTTAATAGCTATACACTGTCAGTGTAAAATCTACCAATTAGAAATCACCGCTGTTATAACTTTTAAGGTAATTATTATAAAAGTTAACAAATTTACTATACATGATAGGTTGTGATTGGATGACAGTGTAAAATTGTTTTACACTGTTAGTGCATAACCTATTTTCTCATATTATTTTTGCATCTCTTATGTATTAACTTGACATTATAATGTTATTTATTAACATGAAAGAACATGAATCTTTTTTCTAGGTTTCTTTGATAAATTTTTACACTTATTATACAAATAAAAAGTGAATTGAAGTTATTTAAAAAATTATTAGATTTAACGCAAAAACAAAACAAAACATTAAAAAAAGTGTACTATTATGTCAAACATTCAGTTAGGAAATAATTATTCTCAAAAAGTTGTTACACGAAAGTAAATGAATAATTCAAATACAAGATAAATGAATAGAAATTTTTGGCACTATATCATAAATTAATTATCTAAAAAATGTATATGACGGGGCTTAATTTTTATTATTATTTTTTTTTTGAGAAAAGACTTAAATAATTATTATATTGCATCTCTTTCGTCGACACAACAACGTGTGCGTGGTATCTCTTCTCATGAGTCATGACTGCTATCAGTGCTGAGTATAGTTATTATTATACTATATTGTATCGTATGAATTCTTTAGGATGGACCCACAACATATGAATTGAAAATGACTAGTTTGTTTATAATCATACTCATACATTTATATAATATTTTTTATCTCTCTTTCTATATCATTTTTCTTTCGAGTAATGATAAATATACAGTCAGTTTTTGGGTGCACGAGTAGAAATAAAAAAATTAAAAATAAAATAAAAATAATAAATATAACAAATGATGTGATAAGAAATAAAGGAAAAAAAGATAGAATAAAATAGAAGAAAAAATTGATATATTAAGTATTTTCCTTTTCTTTCTGTCTATTATTGCATCATATCATTTATCATATATTTTATTTATCTATCATTTTCCAAGTTAAAATTAGAAAGATGAAAAATTATATGTTATCACATCTTTTACTTTGTTTCTTTTCTTTTCTTATTTTCTTTTACTTTTTACACCCTAAAAACAAGACGTATAAGTATCATTTTTCAAATTGGAATTGGAAGGATGAAAAAATATACACGCACACAAAACTTTATAGAGCTGAAAAAATAAATGATGTATCATTATATTTATTTTAACATATAATATGTTATATAAAGTATAAGTAACTTTTTACTATTATATTATATATTATAAATGTTTAAAATATCTTAAATTTGATATGTATAATTATTAGAATAATAGTAAATGATTTAATGGAATAATTGAATTAATCAAATTTAATATTTATAAAACTTTAATAAAGATATAAGTTTGTCAAGTTAAACTCTGTATCCATTGATCTTGTTTCATACATATGTATATATGATTCAAGACGAATTCTCGCTTGGACCACATTTGAATGTGCTTTTTTATTGCTGGTAGTAAGTTACCCGATTTTTATTTTATTTTTAATGGTTAGCTTAATTTAATTTTTTAATTATGAAATGACGATATTGTAACTCTAAAATATAATTTATATATTTATGTATATTTATTTATTATAAATTTAATTATAATATAATTTATACATTAAAAAATATTTTTTATTATAAATTTTAATTATATAAAAATAAACAAATATCATTTATAAGGTTTAAAGTAAATTTTGGATTCTTCTAACTTCTATTTAAGTACTTACATGTAAGGAGAACGAACAGTAGAAAACTTAATAAAGTATGATATATGGTACTTAAACAGCTTACACCTAACAATATATATATATAAAAAAAAAAAGGTTCAATTGCACTTTTTACTCTTAAAGTTTTATAATTTCATGAATTTTACTACTCTAAAATTTTTTTGCCAATTTTGTCTCAAATTTACAAAATATAGCAAGTTTTGTCCCTAAGTAGAAAAACCACCATAATTAAAGGAAAAACCACCACAAAATTGTCTTAATTATGACGGTTTGAAGGAAAAACTGTCACAAAATGTCTCAATTATGACAGTTTTCTTTATGTTAGGGCAAAATTTGCGATATTTTATAAATTGGGAGGCAAAATTCACTAAAAAAATTTTGGGGTGACAAAATTCGCAAACTTGTAAAACTTTGGAAGTAAAAAGTACAATTAAGCCAAAAAAAAAATGTGGAATTTAATCACTTGGGGCTTGTATAGTTTTGCATTTTAGTGTGAAAAACCTGTATACTTGGAGCCTCAAAAATGGCCCCTTGGAGCCTCAAAAACCTGTATTGTGCAAGCTACCCAAAACCTCTCACGACATAGTTGCTTACATAAAGTTGCATACATACCCAAAATTCCTTTTCAGAACAAGAATTTTGACACAAAGTTGCATACATAAAAAGGTGCCACATCAGAGCCAGCAATTGTTACCAAACTTTTGCTTGAAGCAGCCACATGCACTGGCACAGGAACAAGTTTGTCTGAGAGTTTCAGCGTGAAAAGTGAGTTACAATGTAAAAGGTACCATTAGATTAGATTACATTCATCATGTGGGGGTAACGTGCAGAATTTTATAATGTAAGTATATAAGACGGATTCTAAATTAAATTCACATTTCTCTCTCGCTGTTATGGATTTACGCCACTTTGAATGAATTCCACCACTTTGCATATGCGATGGTTGGTTAATTTATTCTCCGCTTGTCGTTTAAACTTTTCTCATACATAAATAATTTAAATTAAAAGTTTCTTAAAATCACATAGTTAAAAGAATTACATAACCCTTTAAAAAAAAACTTACAAAATTTGTATGTTTTAATCTTGACTATTTATGAAAAATCTAGATCATACAATCACATATAAATAGTTAAGATTAAAAACTAATTAATGGTTAAGATTATTATTACTATTATTACAAAAAAAAAAATAATGAGTTATTTTTATCATTTTCTATAAAAACTAACAATAAAATAAAATAAAATGACATTTTTAAATTATGTGTGAAAAATAAAAAAAAATTCTCAAATCAAATAAATTCTACATTTTTTTTTAATTTCTTCCCTTAATTAGAGAGAAAATAAGATAAGAGAAACATTCGTTAAAATGAAAATTTTGTTCATCTATTCATTTAACTATCATTATGTCAATATATATATATATATATATATATATATATATATATATATGTATGTATGTATGTATAAAGTCATATAATAAAATTATATTTGTCATCTAACTTTCCTTTTCAATTAAACTAATATATCATTTATGCGTTGTACAATAAAATTAAATTAAAAATAATTAAAATATAAAATGTGTTAAGTTTTTTTTTTTGAATTTAATCAGGAATATATTATTATAAAAAACTAATGAAATATATGATAAAGCATATTTATAATGATAAATAATATATAAATAGATATGAATTATTAAGATAAAGTTTAACAGTGTGAATAATTATAATATAATTATTAAAAATTATAATTAATGATTACTTTAAAATGAATATTTGATATTTATTTTAACATGAAAATTTATGACATAATTTTTGAAATCTTGTTATAAACAAAAATTAAGTGATTTTCACTTTTGTCATAAATAAAATTTATTAAATTTTTTTTTTGCTCAATTATCTTTTTGTCCCTCAAATTTAGGCCAATTTATTTTTGGTCCTTCAAATTTAAAATTGATTTTTTTGTCCCCTAATTTAGAAATTGCAAATCACACAATAAGAACCAAAAGTGAACTATTTTGAAATTAAGAGACTAAAAAAATCACTTTTAAATTTAAGGGATCAAAAGCAAACTTGGCCCAAGTTTAAGGGATCAAAAAGATATTTAAGCTTATTTTCTTATTTATACATCAAGTGTATTAATTAAGGAAATAAAGATATATTTTTTATTGAAAAGAAAAATATTTGTTATATTTTAAACAAAAAATATTTAATACTTATTATTTAAGTAATCAAAAGCATTTCGATTTCACTTATACACCAATGTATTAAATTAATTAAATTTTATTCAAATATCTCAAAAAACATTTTTCTCTATTCACATACTCAATTATTAATGATATTTAAAATTGTATATGTAGTCAAAACTAATTTTTCTTATAATCACATTTAATTGTTACAATGTAATACTCACACATAATTTTTAATTTGAACATACAAGTATAATTTTATTTCACAGTTCATCTAACTTGTGTATATTTCTATGTAATATCTTACGAATGATTGCTTTTAAACATTGATAATTAAATAAATCTATTATTTATAAATATATAGTTTAAATAAATTTTAACATTATTTAGTTATTTTATTAAAATATAATTTTTATCTAGTAAAGTAATTCAACACCAATTAAATATTTAAAATTTTAAAAATATATATATCTCGTCATATATATGCTATAAAAGATTTCTATTCAACATATCATCTTGTATATATTTATAAAAATTTTAACATATAAAATTAAAACATATTATTGTGTAAAAAATTAAATTAAATAAATTCTATTAAAATATTTTTCATTATAATTTGTAAGAATGAAATTAAAGGTAGTAAAATTTATAAATATTGTATTGCAATAAAAAAATTATATTAATAATTTAAGAAATGCTATGTTATTTTTTAAAATATTTATCACGAATGCATATGTTTTTTTATTGTTTATTATTTATTTTAATATTTTTTTTCAAAAATTATTGTTAAAAATATTGTAATAAAATCAATATATATAATTTATATATTTAATGAAAATTAAAAATAATATTAACATTTTTTTACTGACCAATAGCTATTTTAATATAAGATAAATATTTTATTAAATTATTAAATTATCTTTTTAAACATTTAAATATGATTTCGTTGTCATTACACAGATAAATAAATATAATATTTCAATGATTGATTGTTAAAGTAAAATATAACTTTAAATAAATTTTAAATTTTTTACATGTTTTGAAGTCTATTAGTGTATATATTTTGAGAGAGAAAGTAAAGATAGGAAGAGAAAAATAAATAAATAACGAATGTAATGGATGTGGTGAAAAGAAAGAGAAAAAGATAAAGTTTAAAGAGTATTTAAGAAAGAGATAAAAATAATAAATATATATGATAGATAATAGTGATAAAATTTAAGAAATACTAATGATGTAATTAAAGGAAGAGAAAAAAAAATAACAAATGTACTGGGTAATGTGGTGAAAAGAAAGAGATAAAAATAATAAATATATATGATCCTAATAGTGTAAAAAATTTAAGAAACATTAATGATGTAATTAAAAAGTGTGTTAGCGTTGACAAATGGTAAAATCAAAATTTACATGATAAAGTCAAAATGCAAATGATAAAGTCAAAGTAAGGTTCTTCTTTTATAGATTATATTAAATACAAAAAAAATAATGAAAATTAATTAATTTTTCTTCGTTTTTTTTGGTGTACAATGATCTTACTAACGTTAGAACCTATGACTTTATGCATACTATCTCAACTTCTCACCACTAGGATGACCCTAATGGGTTATTTTTCTTCATATATAAACAATGGAGTAAACAGTCACTTTTGGTTCCTGAATTTGCAAGGCATTGTCACATTAGTCCTTGAATCGAAAAAAATTCAAAACAATTCCCTGAGACTAGATTCTGTTTGTTAGTCCAACCATTAGTTTCCATCCGTTAAAGTTAATGTTCGTGCCTACGTGGTATGTTATTTGCACACATGGCGGCTGATGGTGTACACGTGGATGACACGTGGCGGCTGATGGTATACACGTGAATGACACATGGCAGTCAAGTCAATTGGACTAACATGAAAGTTTACTTTTTTTTACTTTATCAAGACATGTAATGTATCTTATTCAATTTAGTCCCTAAACTTAACCACTTACTATCATTTTAGTTCCTAAAAGTACTTTCAAATTGTCAATTAAGTCATACGTTACATGTAAATTATTTATTTATTATAAATTTTAATTATATAGAAATAAATATTTATCTTGGCTAAAAATACTAGTTTACTAATCCTCAAATTAAGGTGAGTATAATTATATAGTATTTTTCTTTTGTTAATGATTGCCAATTTTTCACTTTACTTTGTAACGTGGCATGTTAATATTTTTTAACGTGCCAACTTTTCTTACAAGCCACACGAATACCATTTAGTAGGTAGGCAACACAAGAACCAAGCATCAACACCAAAAGCCACAATGGTAAAAGGTGAGAATGATCAAGATGCATGTCGACCGTTCAATGCATGAGCATGGAGTTAGCCAGCCAGCAAAAACATCCCAATTACAACTCACATGCCCTCACATTCACCAAACTTGACACCACTAAACAAACAATACCTTGCATTGGCAAAGGCATATAAGCATATGGAAACATTAAGTGGTGCCACATTTGCATCGCTAGGCATGACAAAAGTAACCGAAGAGGGAGGGGCTATGGTTAGCTGGGTGGTCATGTCAACTAAGAAGCACTAATGCATCCAAAGGAGCTAAATTATTGAGAGGGACGACAACCCTCGAATAACACCAATATTTCAAAGTTGGCAATGGCACACGGTTGACCACACGTTGGGTTGGGGGGCATTCCCTTGAATTTTGTCAACAAACATAAGCACAAGACCCATGCCTAAACATATCGAGGATGAAACCGTTAATTCCATGTGTTGTGACTCGTCCATCACCTCAACAAGAACAATGTTGCCCAAGAATATCAAAAGGCACCAAGAATGAGCCCTATCAAACATTGCCCATGCATCGTCGAGGCTAGAGCATAATTTGTAACATGGCATATTAATATTAACATATTGATGCTTGATATAATGTGTGTAAGAATGACAAAAATCAATATTAATATTAACTATTAAATTTTGGCCTCATTATACTTCACATTTGGTTAATGGATGAAAGTGTAGAGGGAAATTTAGGTTGGAATAGAAATTAAAGAAAAATATTAAAGTAACTCAAGTACAACTCACCAAAAATGATGAAGATATGAACATGGTGTAAAAAAATGATTTTTGGACAATTTTTTTTTATTGAATGATATACATATATATATATATATATATGGTTTTTTTTTTCTTTTCAAAAAAGGTCCACACATTTTTGTAAAAAGCAAGTGTCACGTTACAAAATAAAATAAAAAAGTGGTAATCATTAACAAAAGAAAATTACTACATAATTGTACTCACCTTAATTTTTTGAGGATTAGTATATCTAGTATTTTTAGTCAAGATAAATATTTATTTCTATATAATTAAAATTCATAATAAATAAATAATTTTGATGTAAATAAATAATTTACATGTAACGTGAGACTTAATTGACACTTCGAAAGTACTTTCAGGGACTAAAATAACAGTAAGTGATTATGTTCAAGGACTAAATTGAATATGATACGTCATATGTCCTGAAAAAGAAAAAAAAAAGTCAACTCTCACACGTCTCATCTGTGTATACACTGTTAGCCGCCACGTGTATAGATAATATGCCACGTAAGCACAAACATTAACTTTAATAGAGAAAAAATAATGTTGGACTAACGTGACAAATGAAATCTAGTTTCTGGAACTTTTTTTGAATTTTCTTCAATTCAGACACTAATGTAATAGCGTCCTATAAATTCAGGGACCAAAGTGACTGTTTACTAATAAACAATAAAAAAAAACAAAAAAAAAACCTATTTTATTCCCTCCTCCCGTTGGGGAGAGGGTCACCATATTCTAACGGAAGTTACAGATTATTAGAGAAGCCACTGGATGCACTTTAGAAGGCAAATAAAGTAAACAATTGAATTCGAATAACATAAAGGCGAGATATATCATATCGACTTTTCTCTTTTTGTTTCTTTTGTTATTGCTATCATATCAACTTTCCAATTTGATGTATCAGTTTTCAACTTAGCAATGAGAGACAGAGAGAAGATACCCTTTTCTTAAGTAAGTTTGAGTTGAGATAGGGTAAAGCTGAAAATGATGGAATTAACTAACAACATTAACTAACATTATTGGACCAAGTTGGTGTAGGAAGATAAGATTTAGTGCATATTTAATTTAATTTGTTTTTAAGAAATAATAATAATAATAATTTTTTAATTTTAAAAACTAAGTAATTATTTCATCAAATTTAAGTTAAATTAAACATGTTTAGAATAACTTATTATGATTTAGCTACAATATGTTCAGAGATGTAGATGACTAGAGATATAATAAGTCCTATAAATTATAAAAAAATAATTTTAAGAGTTTAATTTATATATATTGTCAATATAAAAAAGTTTACTTCTGTCAATCAATTAATAATCATTGTTGATAAGACTTTTAAGATAATTTTTGGAAAAGTCAACAAACTACAACATACATGATAGTTTGTAATTAAATGACAATTTAAAAACTCTAACAATGCATTTACTGTTTACTCTAATTTTAATTCAATATTACCGTATATATAAAAAGCTTTATACTACTTATCCTCACATGTATGTAATCCTGACAATATTTGATTACGTAACTTTATATTACTATGATACTGACAATATATTGATACTGACATGTATGTAATCCTACTTATCCTCACACTATTAAATGGTAGTACTAGTATTCAATTCATTTTATAACTCGCGATACATCGAATTTAAACTAATTAATTTACAGGGCTAGGATTTCGTACTTTTATGTTACACTTCTCTTTGGTTTGTTTCCTCTTCTATAAAAATGGAGTATTAATAAGAATTTTTAAGATACTGATTAAGAGATTAAATTTTTTTTATATAAAAATTATTATTAATATAATCATACTGTGATTTTCGATATAATCTTTTAGTGTTTTTTAACAAAAAAATATTTATTGATTTCTTCCTAATAAAATTTCTAACGGGATAAATTTAGTTTTCATTGCTGTCAGATTAAAATAATTTTACTTTGTATCATTACAAAACTATGTCAGATACTAATTTGGTGCTAGATTAACTTCTCTTATGTCGCTTTCAAAAAAAAAAACTCTTAATATTGTTTCTATATAACGACAATTAAACTATATATTGTATACATTATAAATTTATACTAACAATCTAATGCATCATATAACAAACAATTTTATTGATATAGAGAATTGATATATACTATTAATATATCAAATGTAATTAGAATATAGTAAGTCGTAATGTTAGTTTAACTCACAATAATTTTTTTTTTACGAGACTACAAGTATTTTTTATTGGAGACAATTCTGTTCGAGTCAACTATAACTACTATGAGTGGCCCTCTGAGTATTTAACGTATCTACTGGTTCAGTTAAAACAACTATATATCAGTTGATCCACATGCTCAATGGGGTAACCCACAATATCTATAATAATAATAATTTAATTTTTATTTGATAAATATTATATAACGTACAGAGACAATTTAACTGCCTGGCATTTTGTTGTCCATTAGTAAATTGTAATTTTTTGCTCCAGTGTCTTGATGCAATATTTAATGAATCTAATATCTCATGCAATTATTACATAATCAAACATTACAAGAAAAATTACTTTTAGAAACTGAAAATTCAGTTGTTAATTAAAGTGAAAAAATCAGTTGCTAAATTAATTAATAACTGAATTAGAGACCTATTTAAAATAGTTGTTAAATAACTGGTTGTTAATATATAGTAACTAATTTAGCGACTGATTTTTCAATGATCGATTTAATGATTAATTTACTGATCACTTCTAGAGTGACTGATATAGTAGTCGATTTAGTGATTAATTTTAGAACTCATTTTAGACATCGATGTTAAAGACCAATTTAGCGACTAATTTTAGAGATTGATATATTGATATATTTGGCGATTTATTTTAATGACTAATTTAACAACTTATTTTAATGACCAATTTAGTAACTGAATTCTAGTAGTTTTATCAAAAGCTATATATATTTGACTACTTTAATTAGTGGATCGATAGAAAACAGCTAATAAAAATATTTAAATCTTTAATAAGTAACTGTCACTAAGTCGATTTCAAAAAAAAAAAAAAAACTGTCATTAAGAAGATTGTGTTCTTTTGTTTTAATTCATTTTTTTGTCTTTTAAAATAAAAAATAATAGAAAATATAATAACTTGATTTTATAAAATTATTTAAATAAATAAAATTTAAAACTCCTTATTTATATATTAAGAAAATTTTATTAATTTATGAGTTTATATAATTTCAAAGATTCAAGAATTTTAAAAAAATTAACAGTTAAAAGTACTGTTTTACTTTCTGTTAAAATTATATTAATTAGTCGGTGAGATTATAACATTTTTTTTAAAGAAATATGAAATAAAAAAACTTTCGTGTAGTAGTGATATGCATAAACTATTATTGTTTACAAATGCTTGCCACATCTCCTATCCCACGTTTACAATTAATCAGTGTTTTAAAAACTTGCCGGACCGATCAATTGGATTGGGAAACAATGGTGTAATTGGTCCGAGCCAGTGATTGGATCGGACATGCCAATTACCCGATATGAACCAATGTGACTTGGCAGGTTTTGTAGTTGAACTAGTGAATCGGCTGGTTAAATCGGACTGGTTAAAAAAAATTATTTTTTTAAATCATGAAATGATGTCATTTTAACTACAACTATTAAAAAATACAATTTACATACTTAAAAATACTTATTTACTATAAATTTTAATTATAAAAGAATAAATATTCATATGTGAAATAATAATAATTACCAAAATCGTAAATCCAAATGCATGTATGCGTACGACATAAATGTCTTTTGTGTTGACCTGAATGCGTAACCTTCATTCGCTTGCTCTTGTTTGTTTGACCTGAATGCGTAACCTTTAGTCCTCCCTTCCTTCGCCCTTATCTCAAATACCATTGTTAATTTTTTATTTATTTTTGGGCTACACATCACCTTGAAATTTAATTTAATAAATTTTATAGGTATGAAATTTATATGTCATGAATATTTTCAAATTTTTTAATATAGACCAAGTCATGCGATTTAATTAATGACCCTCCGATTTGACCATTAACCTAGTAACCCAGTGCCTTAGCCAAGTTGATGACCAGTCCGAATTTTAAAACATTGCAATTAATATTGAATCATGGCTAATTAAAGTAATGGATGTATATCTACCATCTCAACTATAACATAAGTATTAATTCACCACGTCAACTAACATGAGTATTATTCTTCACCCATCTAATAGGGAGTGATTACATGCTAAATAACAATTGAATGAATTGGTGGTCAACAATGGGTTTTTTTTTTTTTTTTTATAATAGCCATGGCGTGGAGGTTCATCCGTAATGATTTTGATATTCAAGTTAGTAGCTTTTTGAGTCAAGAACGGAGAAATAAGGTAAATGTATACCTTTATCTTGTTGATTCGAGGTATTTGTAGCCTCATTAACTTTAGCAGTAAATATTGTTAAACGTTGATGACGTTGATCCCAGAATATTTGGAATTAAGAATAATTGTTGTCGGTTATTGAGTTTAAATAATTGACAGTTATTCAACATGTCATGAGTATCCTTGAAATATGTTACATGTGCTTTGAATCATTAGTAGTTTAACATTGATTCTAATGTGTCAACATTGACTTTGACACGTCAGAGTGAACGTTAAATCACTAATGGTCAACGTAAGAAATTTAATGACGAGACTAGAATTGCAAATTTTTAAAAATAGAGGAACTAAATATCTCTTAAAACATAGAAAAACTAAAATTGCAAATCCAAAAAAACAGGTAACCATTAATTATTATGATAACAATGCAAGGTTAGTATAAAGATGAGTGAAGTAACTACCTAGGTGATCAACTCGCATTAACCACACCCATAAGTATACAATACCCAACACATCACGGAGTTTGCTCCACAACAATTAATTTTTGCATTCAAGTTCATTAAATAAGGTTGGGTTGGCTACTTGTCTATTTCCGCGTTCCTTTCAATTTGTTCCCATTTTCTTTCTCATAAACCATTTGCCTTCGTAGTTCAACTGCGGCATGGCGCACGCGCTTAGCCCACGATGTTCTCGTATATCTTATTCCTTCTTTTCTAGTTCAATTATTATTGAGTCAGCATGTATATATACTTTACTTCAGTTCAAATCAAATACGTGCATGGAAAAATAAGGACACGGTTGTCATCAATACAGTATACATTTTTTTATTATTATAATGAACAAAAAGCTAGAAAAGAAAGGTACTACTGAATGCGAGGTAGGACAATTCAAATGGATTCATGTACATTCTTTGATATTTTAATGTATATATTGACTTTTATGACAATCATAATGGAGGAGATATGTCGAAATCATAATATAGAGACGTGACGTGTGTATCGGATAAAAAGAAGGATCATAAATATATAATATGCAATATTAATATATTGTATTTTTAAATTTAAATCGTTTCTTTTCTCGATTTTATTTTTCTTTCAACATCAATAATAATAATAATAATAGTAATAATTGACAGGTATGATTCACTTGCCGATCTAATTTTTATATGGGCAAATACTAGATGTATTTTTATTTTTTTTATAACGATACTAAATGTATTTCAAGGATTTGTATCTTAGTAAAAATCATACTCATTAATTTACACTCATAGAGTGGTGTAAGAATGCATAAGGATTCGGAATGAACTTTTATTTTTTTTAGATGTGAGTTTGATTTTCACTGAAACTATTAAAATTTTGTTTGCTGGTAATCATTTTTAGAGATATCTTTTAATACTTAAAAACTAGTTGAGTAGCTGTAGTTGAGTAAAACTGTGTATGGTTTGGGCTGGTGTAATAATCTTTTGGATTACCACCCTATCCGATAATATTGGGAGTATTTCTGCCTTTTATCACTTTAATAAAATAAAATAAAAACGATTTTTTTAGGAATTATTAAAAAAAATACTTAAGATTAAAATAACATAAAAATTGATGCGCCACGGTCGGCAAGTATGTCTCAGTCTCGTCTCTGTTTGTGGCAATTAGTCCCAATACGCATTAAGCAACAAAAACATTAATAGAAATTTGTCTCTCTTTCCTTTTCTCCTTCGTCATGATTTGACAAATATTATTTACATAACTTTCTTTATAGGATATTTAAAGATTTTCTATACATAGTCTGCAATTAATTCTGACTCTTCAAAATTGGACTTAAAAAAATAATATTATTCTTTTACAGTGAATAAATAAATATCTCATATATTACACAAATATTTATAAATATAAATAAAATATAAATATTTAAGAAAAATTTAATTTAATTAATAGAATTATTTTAGTATTAATAAATATAAATTAAAATTATAAGAATGAAGATACAGAAAATTTTCAATTTTGAAAGATATAAAAAATTTATTTAATTGATAAAAATATTCTAATAAAGATTTGTGAATATCTCATTATATTTAATATTAATTAAAATTTTACTATTAACTAAAATTAAGAAATTAAATATTTTATCTTATTAAACAATTAATTAAAGAAGAATAAATATTAATTTTATCTAAGGTAAAAGTTAAAAAAATGTGTTATAAAATAAAAAAATACGTAAGTGAAAATAAGATCATTAATAGGGATTATTTTGTTTAAAAAGAAACAAATCAAATTTATTATATTGGAGTAATCTTTTAACAAAACTCAGTAATAAATTGTTTACCTGGATCTTTAAGAGGAGACTATAGCTAGCTCTGACCCATAAAAGCAACTATGTTAATAATTTATACCCAATTCATCATGTTATTAAAAAGAATTTAATTTATATATATTTTCGATATGAAACTTGTTTATATAAATATCTAATAAGATTTGATTATTTTACTATATTATTCTATGAGTTTAATGGTCATACATTGTCAGTGTAAAAAGTTTTACACTGTCAACTAATCAGAAATAACCATTGATATGACTTTGTGTGTGTGTTTGATAGAGAGGAAAGAAATAAAGGGAAAGGAAAGGAAGAGAAGAGAAGAAAAGAGAAATAGGTAAGAAATATAGTGAAAGTTAAAATTGTTTGATTAAAGAGAAATGAAAAAAAAGTTAACTTTTTGAGATTATTTTTATTTCAACTATTATTATTATTATTATACAAAACAGGCGGAGGGGAGAGGGGCATAATAAGAACAAGAGGGAGGGGTGCATAATCGATTATCCAAAAAAGAGAAATGTAAAATTGATTTGCCAAAATCGATTTTCTTCTTTGCAAATAACAGGTAACAAAATCGATTTTGTTACACTTGAGTTACATTTTCACGTAATTCTTCACTATTTTGTGAAGAATTTTTTAACGGTAGGTCTCACATATTTTTTTAAAATATTTTGTTGCTTTTCTTCACTACCAAATGAACAGAAAACAGTAAAATCGCTGCAAGTCTCTTCTCTTCTCGGCTACTTCGCCGCTACCAAACGAACACTTAAAGTATTTATTATAAAAATCAACAAACTTACAATAAATAGTGGTTTGTGATTGGATAACAGTGTAAAACTATTTTACACTATCAATGCATGACCTCCTTTCTCTTATTCTATTCATTAATATGATTTGGTAATAAAATGAATTCCTATTAGATATATTTTAAATATACAATGTATATAAAATAAAATTTTCATAATATCCCCATTCAAACATTACTTTCTTTGACGGCGATTAGTTTTGTAGATTTGCTGCCCAATAATGCCATCATGACTAGTTGAACTCACCAATGAAGATTTTGTTTTTTATTTTTTATAACAACTTGTGCGCGGGGGATGCATTTATTAATGATTTAGATCAATAACAATATAAAATACTAAGTTCTACGAAAAATGATTTATGATTGTTAAAAGAAACCCCCAACTTCTGTCCGAAAAAAAAACCACTTCTGTCAAAAAAAAATAGAAACCCGCACTTCTGTCCAAAAAAAAAACCACTTCTGTCAAAAAAAAAAAACCCCAACTTGTTCCTCAAAAAATTAAGGGTGCTGCTACAAAAATCAAGTGCATTTAACTATAGGCATAGTTGTGCACTTTAAATAAATAAATAAATAATGCTACATAATGTAATTTTTCAGGAATTAAAAGTAATTTTTTTATAAAAAATGTAATATCTAATAATATTAATATAATTTAATTATAATTTTTAATAAAAAATTATTTATTAATTTTTTAATCAGTCTTTTAGAACACTCATTAACACTTAACAAGACTCTTAAATAAAATAATTCATAGACTTGATTTTAAATAACTAAGACTAAAATTATTTTAATAAAAAATAAAATATTTATTACATAAAAAATACAAAAAAGGTGATAAATGTTTTTTTAACAAAATCTTTTTAATGTCAATTGTTTAAAATTAACCATTAAAGGTTAATATCGTCAAAACTGTAAATAAAATAATAAATATACTTCTATTTAACCTCTCTTTCTACTACCGAACATGTGGATCAACTGACATGAGATTGTTCCAGTTTTACGATAGTCTTGAGTTCATTCCTAGCACTCACCAACTGCTTTATATTCTTTAGCACAAATACAAAGTTGATGGTGTAATGCCTGACCGCTTTCAGGATGAGTGACTATCTCCACAAACCAATACCAGACTTTTCAACGTGCTTTATCCTCACTCGCATGCTTCCTAGGAAACTTCTCAGGTGGTCACCCATCCCAAAATTGCTCCAAGTCAAGCACGCTTAACTATGAAGTTTTTAAGTGATATGCTACTAAAAAGTAGATGCATCTTGTCGGTATAGATAGTACTTATTAATTCATTTAAGCTATCTTCAACTGTACAGTCCCATACCTACACAGTCTCTAGATCCCTCTCATTCTGGTATGTATTCGATTCATTCATGTATCCCTCCCGTTGGAAGCTTGCCAATAGTTGTTCCTTGTTCGTGCCTCATTTCTTTTGCACTGATGATCACTCCTCGTCCTCGTCAGCGCCCGAAATGTTACAGATGGATGGAGTGGTTCCATTGCCTCTATGTCATAAGCATACATAGCAAGGTGGGAGAGTCAGAAACATATGGGTTGGAGGTGGAGGGGTTCTTTGCCCACAAGATAAAGAAGAGTAAATTGTTTTAACCTTTTCTTTATTTTGTGTTTTTTATATAAAACTTTTTATTTTTAAAATCTACACAAAATCTCATATTTTAGAAATGTGCTATACTTAAATCTAATTTTCTTCAAGTCCCACAAATGCTTACTCAAAATTATCTAGCATGTAGATCAATTGGTGTGAAATTGTTTCAACTTAATTAATGGTCCCGAGTTCGAGTCCTAAGCATGTAGTAGCATTAAATACTCAAAAAAAGAGTTTTGTCATCCATAATGGTTATACCTAGTTTGAATAAAATTACTTCTTGTAAATAATACCTGTGGTCTATACAAAAAAAAAAAAACCAAGAAATTTTTAGGAGTTTAATTTCTATGTTCATGTGTATAGAAAAACATCTGCTGAGAGATGTCAGTCCTTTAAATAGATTGATCTCAGTATCTCAAAAAATTAATTTCTAACTTTCAGCCAAGAAACACCCCAAATTTACCCAAAAACAACATGAAATCCAAGTGCGTTATGCCAAATCAAGAAGAACAAAAAGTAAGATTATAATGGCATTAGGGATTCTTACCAGCTCGGTGGAGTGGGACAGTGACCACGCATTTTGTTGTGACCTACATCTGCCCAATGTGTCTTCATATCAATCATCCTATGCTCTAAATAATTGTTCCTCTTCTTGTCAATTATGTGGATGTGGGATATTTCAATTCATACCGTAGTTTCAGTTTCCACATAGCATGCGCCTCGTTTGGGCAAAATTAAAGAGTGGGCCCACTCCTCAAGGGGGTGTTTGGTTATTATTATAGTTGGTTAGAGAATAGGATGCCATTTTATTCTGTACGCTGCTTTGTTCCAATTGAAATTAATAAGTTTGATTTGAGGGAGTGCAAAAGAAAACTTGAAGTTCCAGAGCCATCCTTGGCAAATGTAGTTAGGACGAATCATCTTAGACTAATATATATATATATGTAATAATTTGACTTTTATATAAAATTAATTAAATTCATAAATATATATAATCATTATTTATATAGTTTCTTCTATATGTTATTATTATGATATAATGAAATTAATATATAGTTACTGTAAATTATAAGAATTAAATTAAAGATGACTGCCACATTTGAAAATATTATATTTTTATTCTTGTATGTAATAATTATCTTATTTTTTATTCTTCAACGAATTATAATTTTAAAAAATAATACTATAACAATATCAATGGTGAAAATTAAGTTGAAAACAATTGATATATATATATTAAAAAAATGCATAAAAATTAAATTGAAAATGAATATCATGTATATAAAAAGAAATATCGTATCCATAATGTTAACTCTTTTAAACAAATTTAACAATTTTTATTATTCATAAACATTAAATATTTATGCTTATAATGTAAAATATATTTTAATTTTTAATCAGCTATTTTATTAAATATTAAAAACATATAACATTATTGGTCGATTACGAATTTATGATTTACCATTTTGAAGTGACAGGGATAGTCGGCATGCAAATCAGCCACTAGTTTTTAGTTCTTTTGTGATAAAACACGTGTTCAATCCATTCATTCGTTTTCTCTTTAAAAATATCTGAGCTTGCCACTAACTTCCTTTGATACAAGTTCATGATTACTTTGATTATTTTTTAAAGGAATTTAAATAAAAATAAATTATTATTTCTTTAAAATAAATTGAAACAAGAGGAGTATTAACAACACATTTTTTAACATTTACCATATTATTAGTAAAAATTTATTAAAAATTAAAAAATTGGGAGAGAGACTTATTAAATAAGAAGTGAAATTTACTATAATTTGTGATTTTCAAAAAAATTTAACTAACAATAAAGAACATATTCAAAAGAATGTGTTAAAAGATTATATTGCTAGTCTTTCTCTTGAAACAAAAATTTGATACTATATATGTGTGTGTGTGTGTTTTGATAACTCTTTTTATATATTAAAATTTGTTAATCCAACCTATGAATATTTTGATAATAACTCAAAGATCATATACATCAAATTTTAGATAAATTAAACATTTATAGTTATGTAATTTTATAATCGATATTTACTTATATTTTTAAAAATATATTATATGTTAAATTGAATTTATTTAGTGAAGTATCAAATGTTTTTAAAATTTTATAAAAATTTATAAACTTGATCTATTCAATAAAAACTTTTAATTTTACGGTTAGATTAATAAAATTTAAAATATACAAAGAATTATTGAAGGAAAAATTTTACAAAGAGTTACTCTTAGAATAATATGATATGTACTTTTTAAAAATATAAGTAAATGTTGAGTATGAAATTACATAACTACAAATATCCAATTTATTTAAAATTTAGTGTACATGATCATTGAATTACTATCAAAATATTCAATAGTTAGATTAATAAAATTTAAAATGTACAAAAAATTATTGAGAAAAATAATTTTACCAAAAGTTACTCTTGAAATAACTTGATCTCTCATCTGCCTATAAAAATAAAGATTCAAAATCTTGGAAGATTTCCGATCAAGGACCCAAAATAGTATTGACACCATTAAAATAATATTAGTTTTTTTGTAATAATTATTGTCATAGTTAAACTTCTAAAATAGAGTAATGATATAAACAATTAGTCTATATTTATTATTAAATAGTGTCTATACTGTTACTTGAAGGAAGATTAAGCTAGTAAATTAAACAAGATACACAAACAAGAAAAATCAAGCTATAACCACTGGGGTGACGGGCGATGCAGTAATTATAAACAGGTAGGACTGAGAGGTCGACCAGTTTGGTTGTGCTGGCTGGCCATAGCCCATACACGATAAGGGTTAATAGTTTGGTTAAAAAACATTGGGCCTAATGTAAGTAGATTAAACAAAATGGGCCACATTGAACACAATATTTGATAGGGCCCACAATTTCCACCCAATTGCTTGTTTCACCCCATATATTGTTTGTTATTTTATTTTTTTTGAAAATTCCTATGATGGAAATGTGTTTACATTATACAAAATATATAACGAAAATACATTTTCATTATGTTAAGGGGGTGTGCCTCCATACACAACGAAAACACTACAATGGAAACGGGCCTGTAACACAACGGAAACACGTTATGTTAATTTTTTTGAAAAAATTAATTGAAATATTAATTATGATATAGTTTTAAAAAATATACAATACAAGTTACCATAATTAATTCAATTAATATTAAAAATGATAACTTAGATCGTATATTTTTTAAAATTACATCATAATTAATTTGATTACTATTAATAGTAATCAAATTAATCATGATACGCTTTTAAAAATATGCGATACATGTTACCATAATTAATTCTATTACTATTAAAATGATAACTTGTATCATATATTTTTTAAAATTGCATCATAATTAATTTGATTACTATTAAATAGTAATCAAATTAGTTATGGTATACTTTTAAAAAATATACGATACAAGTTATTATAATTAATTCAATTACTATTAAAAATGATAACTTATATCGTATATTTTTTAAAATTATATCATAATTAATTTGATTACTATTAAAAAAGATAAATTGTATCGTAATTCATTTGATTTCAATTAAAAACGGTAATCTACATCATAATTAATACGATTAATATTAAAAATGCTAAATTATATCATAATTAATATTTTAATTAATTTTTTTCTAAAAAATTAACACAATAGAAATATGTTTCCGTTGTATATCAAAGTTACACAACGAAATATGTTTTCGTTGTATATCGAAGTTTGATACACATGTACAATATACACAACAGGATTTTCGTTGCGTTGATAAATTGAGGGTGGGAAGAAGAGAGAGAGAGAGAGAGTAAAAAGAAAGTGAGGGTAGACTAATAATTGGCTACATTTTTTGTAAAAATAAAGGGTGAAAAAAAATGGGGGTGGAAATAGTAGCCCCTATTTGATACGAGGAAGATAGCCACCTAACTGGGGGTTCTGCAAATTAGATACACGTTTGTAGTCTAGACAAGCTATATTTCAAAACACCAATAAGTGATTGGCCAGTATTAAATGATGAAATACCAATGCACAGAAGAAAAAAAAATTGGACGCAAGTGTCTTACTTGAATTAGCAAGATGAAACCAAAACACCTTCCACAAGTTAGCAAGATATAGAGAGAATGTGTTTGATCTCACGTCACGTGATTTTCCACGTTTAACCAGAAGCTAATGGGTATAGCTTCAGCATTTTTGGCTAAATTTGCATGATTTCTTTCTTTCTACTTCCAAACAGGCAGAGAAGCTCGTTTATTTGAACAGACAACCGTTGGTTATCTGAAAACCAATTTTTTAAAAATCAGACTGGTCATTGAACCGGTGTAAATATTAGTTTAAGGTTTAATGGGTTAATCGTAGTTGAACCGTAATCAAATTAATATTAATAAAATAATAATAATAATTAAATAATACATAAAAAAATATTAAAAAAATATAATATCATAATTTTATAATACTAAAAATTAAAAAGACATAATTTTATAAGTTCTTAACATTTATAATACCTATAAAAGTTCAAATTAAATATGTCATAATACTTAGATCTAAGTTTTAATAATACACATTAATATTTATTAACAAAAACAAGTTTTTATTTACAATGAAAAAGAAAATGACATACATATATTAAAACATTTTTCATTGACTAACTATAAACTATTTTTTGCCAATTTTAGCAGATTTTACTGATTTTTTTCTAGGTCAGTTCTTTGATTTATTTGAACCGTTTAAATGACTAATTTACTGATTTTTCGGTCCGACCAACTGATTTGATCTGATTTTCAAAACACAGCTGAAAACTAAAGTGCACAGATAACAAAAACAGGAAAAACTGAGATTGGAGAAGACTTATTTTATTGAAGAGCAATTTGAGCATCTTATAAATACAGCATAAAGAATACGGAATGGTATAAAAATTTGCTACTTGATAAACATATTAAATCAGACTAGTGCATTAGAGCCAAAAATTAGATAAGCAATTTTTATCCTATGGTCAGTTTGACTTTCTATTGCCTGAATAATAGCATAGAAAAACTAACTTTCAGAGGTCTCACAAGCACGAATTAATAAAGGATGAAGGACAAGCACAAATAACAAGCCCTTTATGGATCTTGCCTTCACTATATATGGACCCTAAAGGCCTTCAAAATATGAATGCCAACAGTTTCGGTAAATTTAGTATCTTACTGCATCTACAAAATAGTGTATAGTAATATCGTGTATGAAGTTGACACCTTCAAGAACATGTAAAGGAAGAGCATTTTCTGCTAATATTTTCATGAAAAGAAAATAATACAACTTCAAAAACACTATCATTTGTTACTTACATAAAGGACCAGAGGTAAATATAGACTATACTATTACACAAATAGATATTTATATAACTTGCTGATGTAATACAAAATAGTGGCTCATAACAATGAAGTCGGACAGTTGGCTTCTGCCCAAGAAAAGTGTGGCTTCTCTACGCCGCAACAACTGATGTTGTCTTTGTGGAAAAGGGCACAGGATTGGAATAAGCCTTCTAAATATTTCTCAAAGATCAAAGTTATGGATCAAAGCTTCAAATAAGGATGGAGGGCAGCAACCTTCTCTGTCAAGTTATCCACTGTCTCATCATTAACATCAGTAACTGGCTCCACCTATGGAAGAAGTAACACCATCAATATAATTAGGAGAGAAATGTATTCAAAGAACACAAATCAGAAAATAAACACGGATCATTTGAAGGCAAGTGTCTATTGCGTATTCTTCTACACATAAAATATGCCAGAAGACCAAAATTTTAAAGGAAAAATAACAGAATACAAAACTTCAGATGGATCAGGAAAATATTAATAACACACTTTGATCTTACTTGGTACAACATGGAAATCATAACCAATTATTGGATATTCTAATCTAATGATTTCAAACCCTCGAGCCAGTACAATTCCATTTTACCCAACACAAGGACAACACTTTAAGAGAATTAACTGCCTCTGGATCTTTTCTTTGTCCCACAGTCCACACTATAGACTTTGAAGCACTAATGCTGGCACTCTTCAACAGGCTACATGTGCTGTATTTTGGTTTGAAGTGTCCATTTTGTGCATCTAAGTTTCCAGAATCTGTCCTGTCAGACGCTGGAGAACTCTGAAGATCAATCCAGTTGGCTTTTCAAAATCACTGTTTTGATTTTCGCCCTTGGGAGCAGAAACTCTCTGGAAAAAGTGAAATTTAAACAGTCAGTGCATGACTCAAACAAGTTCAGAGACAAAGTTTGCAGGCATAACTGTCAATATCATCTATGAAGTGTTTATTTGAAAGAAAAGGTTTACATGATCACTAGCATCCATATTTCTGGACAATTTACTTCCAAAATAAACAATAACATCCAATTAATAGTGCAGAATGACCTCAGGAAAAATATCAACAACCTTATAACCCTTGCCCTTCCATAAAAAGACCACACAAGAAATATATAGCGGGAAAAAAAAAGCAAGAGATTCTATTTTTACAGTATACATTAATGATAACACTATAGCTCTGAACATTAGAAGTCACACCAATTTGGGGCATGGTGTTGAATACACCTCTTGCCTTCATCAATTCATTAACCAAGCAATGCTCATTGATTAAAGTACTATAAGTAACATTACTGCATTATTAGTTTCTTTAACCTTTCTTTTGTATAATGGATCAACCAATTTATTGATGGATTAAACATTTGGGTTCATGCATTTTAGTATCATTTTTTTTTATCGGCTTTTAGTATCACTTATTTATAAAATATGTTGCTTCACAATGCATAAACTAAGATTAGAATACTGTAAGTGACAAGATCAAGAGAAATTCTGCAAACAACCACACATAACATGTCTTAATTACAAATTTACCTTTGCATAGGCTATCAATGATTGTATTGTACATGACCATATCATGCTTAATCTTCAAACTCTAGATGATACCTTTACTCCAAAGATCCTAAAAACCTTCTTGTGTATTCTTTAAGTCTTCCACCTTTGCATAGTCCATCAATCATTTCAAGCTGAATTCCTTGGCCTTTAATTTTCTTGAATAATGCAATTGCCTTGGGGTTTTCGCAAAAGTTGTCTAATAAGGAACTGTAGGCGATTATATTGACAGGTTGACCTCTATCATGCATCTCATCAATAAGATCTCAAACATAAGACATCCTCTTAATTTGCATAATCCATAAATAGTAGAGGTGTGATACATTTCTTTAAAGAGATTCATGGCTTCATCCACCATGCATTTCTTTAAAGAGATTCATGGCTTCATCTATCATTTTCATCTTACATAATTCATTAATCATGATACTAAACCTCTAAACATTAAGAATCACTCCCCTTTTGGCCATAATATGAAATGTGTTGTTCACTTCATTAACTAAGCAATACCCATCTATTAAAGAATTATAAGTAACAACAATAAGTTACTCGAGCATTTCACTCAAGAAACCAATTGCGCCTTCCAATTGACCCTCATAGATTAAGGTATTGCAAGTGACAACAACGTTAAGAGAAATTCTCTCAACCATTTCAGAAAATAAACCACAGGCATTGGTTACATGTTTATCTTTGCATAGGCTGTCAATGATTGTGTTGTACATTACCACAACAACTCCATTGAAAAGCTATGCTCTACCTAATTCCTTAATTCCTAATTTCACCATTAAGACAGAGACCTTTGTCACAGAAAAAGCAAATTTCATATGACCCAGGTGGCAGAACCAGTTGATCAAGATCCTGAAAGTAACAAGATCTGGTTCAACGATTCCTACAATTCCCTCAACCAGCATATGCCTCGAAAGGGAAATAGCATTAGCGTCGCGCTTCATCCTCACAACGGATCCTAAAACCTTGTCGAATTCGAAGATGAGTGGGGCCGGACGCAAATGGAGAACACGATGGAATAACGCAACGGCATCATCGGCACTGCGAATAAATAGGGACCGAGAATGAGAAACAAGAAAAGAAGGAAAGGACTAAAGTTTGGAGAGACAAAGAGAGCATACCTTAACCATGACACAGACATTGACGTTGTTGTGGCGATCTGTGTGTTCCTCAAATCATGTTCATTTTGTTGTGCGGCGCCCTAGGGCACCTTGGTTTGTTTGACGATTCTCATCACCACATATATAGGCCCAGAGTCCCGGATCCCCACCTAGAGTATGGAATTATTTATTTATTTATTTCAATAGATTTTTTTTTTGAATTAACCATCAATTTAGTTTTTAAAATATTATCTTTTCTCTTATATAGTCCTTAAATTAATGAAATTACATAACTAATTCTTAAAGTATTGAATATCTATCAATTTACTCTTTGGTAAGGGATTAATTTGAAAAAAATTTCAATAGTTTAGGGACTATGTAACATGATTTCTAATACTTCAAGAACTACGTATATAATTTTATTAGTTTAAGAACTATTTAAGAGAGAGAGTGATACATCAAGGACCATATTAATGGTTTACTCGATTTTTTCTAATATCTAAATCTTATTATATTTTTATACTTTCAGCCGATTAGAAATTATCCTGTATATAAAATCTAAAGTAATTATTATTGGTATTTTAATGTGTTAATTATATAAGTAAATGTTTATTTTTATATTATTAAAATTTATAATAAATAAATATTTTTAATATATAAATTATATTTTATATTTATAATGAATAATTTAAATTAAAATGTAAAATTATTTTTTACTATTGATAATTTTTTTAAAAAATTATTGAAATTAAATTCAAAGATAAATATAAAAAAATATATTGAAAAGTGATAGATAATTAAAAAGATTAAATATACAAATAAAATAAAATAAGGTAGTTGTGGCAGTAATATATGAAATGTATATCTAAAAGAAATAAAAAATATTAAAAATGTCAAATTAAGAGAATGAAGATAGTGGCTCTCACTCTCTAAATTATGTATTCTAATTTATAATAAAATTTTTAATTATTATTGTATTATTATATTAATGTAAAAGAAGATTCTGGCACTAGATGTTACATGTCAACACTATATTTATTCTTTTCTTGTTGAAATGTAGTTGAAATCTTTATTTTTTTAATTTATAAAAATACATAATTATAATAATTAAGATTGATTATAACAAATATATATTTTGATTTAAATTAATTAAGGTAATTATGACCAATATATATTTTAATCAAGGTAATTAAGAATATTTTAACTAAAGATAATTAATATATTTTTGTAGACTTAATTACAATTTTGGTAATCCGTAACTTTCCTTCTATTTATAATCAAGTCCCTCTGTCAATCTTTTGTTAAATATTAAACAAATTTTGTTGACAAGGTGGATGACACATTGACGTGACAACTGACATGGTAGTTCAACACATATGTTGACATAATACAGACATGATAACACTATGCTTACATGATGATTGTCATGGTATGCGAAAAGCGGGGAAGAAATTTTCAAAGTGTTGAGGGTAGAATTTGAACTGCAACCCTTTATTCCAACAACGCTAAAATCACTAAACCAAAGTGTTTATTTGATATGTTAATGAAAATTGTGATATATATAACTTAAATAAGGAACTAAAATTGCACTCATATTTTTTTTTTTTCTGTACAATGGTCGCACTGAAGGTTCGAACTTATGACCTTATACATACTACTCCAGCCCCCCACAACTAGGCCAACCCTAATGGGTGCACATATATTTATTACTATTAAAAAACAATATAAGTATGAAATAATAAATAATACCACTAATAAATTAATATTAGTAAATATAAATTAGTATATAACTATTAAGGGATTTGCTAATGTACACATACTTATTTTTTAGTTGGAGTATGTTAACAAATTATAACTACAATGTATCTTAAAATGGACCAATGGCGTAGTTTGCTAGCATACACCAACTAAAAAATAAGTATGTATATGTTAGCAAATACTTGTGAGGGGTTTGTTAATGTACACGTACTTATTTTTTAGTTAGAGTACATTAGCAAGTTATAACTATAATATATCTTAAAATATACCTATGGTGTAGCTTACTAACGTATAAAAAATAAGTGTGTGTACGTTAGCAAATTCTAATTATTAATATCCAATATATATACTAAGTTATATTTATTAATTTATATTTTATAAATACTAATTTATTAATATATACTAATAATATTAAATATTAATAAATGATATATTAAATACTAATAAATTAATAAATATATAATAAATATAAATTATTAAATATATACTAATAATATTAAAATTAATATTAATAAATTAATGTTAATAAATATAAATTAGTATATATTAATATACTTCTACACAAATATAAATATATTAGAAGAATTTTAAATGAGATATATGATAAAAATATAATTTTTTAGTGAAATACAAAAAAACATTATATCAATAATAATTTCTTTTTTTAGTCACTAAAATATGCAAAGAAAAAATAGAAAAATTAAAACAACACAATTTTATAAAAGAAAAAATATTTAGAATAGAGAGACTAAGTTATAATTAAGTTATATAGTATTAAAAAATATAAACTATTATTTTTGATTTTATAATATTATATTATTTATGTAGACATAGTAAATATATGCACAAATTTGTCTCCCATTTAAGTTATATACAGTATAATTTTCACTTATATTTCAAACAAACACTTTAGCCAAGTGGTTGTAGAGTTGTAATTAGAGCAAAAGGGTGGTGTAACACCTATATTTATGCTAATATTTGATTAACACAATTGACATTATTCACAAGTGACAATATAATTTAAAAGCATACTTTAATTAAATCAAATTTTTGTGTAAATTTCAACAGTTAATTTAATTAAAACGAAGATTGTGCCATGAAACAAACAATACAAGCTTTTACCATTTTTTTGTGAGTAAAAAGTCAAATATTTCTTGAAAATTAATATGATTAGTCATTATTGATCATAATCAAGCTTCAGTGGAATTTTAGATTAATTTTAACATTCTAAATTAAAATAATATTATTTTGTTTGGCGTTAAATGTGCGCTTTATGAGAAACAAATTTTGAAGCATAAAAATATCCAAAACAAACCACCACATATGTTAATTGACTAAATACTCTTCTTATGTCCTTAGTATCCTAATTAGATCATAAGACACATTAACTTCAATTTATTAGAAACTCACACCAAAATGGTTAGGCGAAATACTTACACCCTTAGTTAGGCCAAAATTTGAATTGTGATCTGCCATTGGATGGAGAGGTTTGGCCAAGACAGCTAAGGGCCTTAAGAGGATTTGATTTCTTTCCAAAGATTAAATGAAAGGATTTTGGAGTCCACCAAGTTTATGACCTAAAAACCCTAACCTACACTTTCACTTAGCATTGCTTTCCCTTTTTCTCATCTTGGCTGAGACATTCATCCCCTCAAGAGGTCTACATTTCTTTTCTTCTTTTATTCTTTTCTTTAGACACACCAAAGCTCAAGACTTTTACCCTCCATCATCATTTCTCTATTTAAGACATTGATTCTTCCATTTCTTAAGAACTAGGCAAGTTTCTTCTCTCATTTTTTTTGTTCATGGCAACTGCATACAATTTTTATCACTGTCCCTCCATCTCATACTCATCTTCTCTTTTTGTTCATGAGTTGATAAAGATCAAGGAAAATCTTCAAGAGGAGAATGAAAAGATAAAAGGAAAGACTCCACAATTGGGCCAAAATGACCTAAGAAAGGAAGACCTAAATGGGAGGAACCTATAACTGGGCTAGGAGAACTTATGAAGGGAAAAGTAAAGAGACCTAAGGAATATGTAGAGGTGATCAACACATACAAGCTTAAGCACAAAGTGGGAGAAAACCCAACTTGGGGGACTTATGGGGCGCTAACTTGTGGGCCTCTAATTTGATTTTGTTTATCTTTTAATTAAGTAGTTGGACTCATCTAATTTGTAATAAATGGGTCGATTCATGGTTGATGTTAGGCATGAATTCCAACTCTTGTTTAGGGCTTTCTTTATAACTTTTAATTATTAGGAGATTTAATTATGTTTTAAATACTAGTTTGAATTCTAAAAGATTTAATTAGGTCTTTATTGCCCTTGACGATTAAGCAGATTTTAGAAGATTTTAGTATATCTCATTGGGATCTGATTAGATCCTATTAGGTTTTAGTGTAGAAAGTCTATAAATAGCTTTTGTAATATAAATTTAAGGTAGTTTTTGAATGAATTTGAGGGAACCTCAATTAGATAGTGTAAGACCTTGTGCCTTTTAGGGTTCTTGGATTGGAACTTATGATGCATAGATATGATATGAGTATCGAATACAATAAGTATCTAATACAACGATACGTCAATTCTTAAAAATATAAGATACGTACTCAAAAATTTCAAATCTATTATATATTATAAAAAAAAAAAAGGTTTTGCCACGTAGATAGATGTCACGTGGCATTATTGTATTCATTCTTTCCCCACCTAAATTCCATCGATTTTATTTTTATTTTTTGTATTCATGAAAATATATTATTATATTTAATTATAGTAACAAAGGCATTCATAACAAGTATATATTCTAATTAATTTAACTAATTAAATCATTAAATTTTAAATAGATTTTAATTTTATATAATATGGTAATCAATTTATTAAATTTTATGAAATGTTTTATATAATTATGTTAACTTTTTGTTTATTATCATGATTTTATAATAACTTACTATAAATATGTATTATAATGGTAATAATGATAATAAATTGTTGTGTTACCTTAAATACTAATGTAATGAATAATAATCAATTATATAAATTGATTATATCAAATATAATATAAATTTCCACGTATGTAAAAACCACGTGACAATATCACACTATTTTTACTTTTTCACCAAAATACATAATAATAGTAATTAAGGTGATTATAACGAGTATATGTTTTAATTATTAAATTAATCAATTAAATCATTAAAATTTATATAAATTTTGATTTTATATAACAAGATAATAAATTTATTAAATATTATAGTTTTTTTTTTGTAATTACGGTAATCAATTACCAAGTGATCAATTTTTTCCATTTTTAAGTCATAAAAAATACATAATTATATTAATTAGAGTACTTATAACCAATATGATTTTTATGATTTGAGCATTCAAATTGATAATAAAAATATATATTTTTATTCAAATTCAAATTAATTAATAATATAAATATATATTCTAATTCAAATTTATAGCAAATTCAAATTTTTTTTTCATGAATTAAGTTTCTTGAAACAAAAAGTCATATGTTCAACTCATTTATAAATACCTATGTACACATTGTTGTTCTTCATTTTCATCATTTCTTTCTGAAATAATCAATTGCTAACATTTTTTTTGTTCTTTGTATTTAGTTTCAACGAAGGGATAAATACAAGAAAGAAATATAAATCTAATAATCTTTTTATTTTTTCTATAAGGTAAATTGTTGTCTTTTTCAATTTTATTTGAATATTTTTTACATATTTTATCTAATATTTAGTATTAAAAGTTTGTTTGCTGACATTAATATTACAATTGCTTGACTTTAACTATTGAAATAACACAAAAGACTTAAATAAAGACTTTACAAAAAAAGATAGAGAGTTGTACTATATTATCAAAACAAAGTTTGCTCTTTATTTTCTTTTTATAATTTTTATTTATATATCTTTTTTTACTAGAGATATTTCTTTCTTTGTTTTTTTTCAAATATTTTATCTTTACATCATTTTTTATTTGATTTGTCTTTTTTATAAGATAAATTTTATATTTATTTTTATTATTTTTAATATATTTTCTTCAATATAGGACATTCACATATTCAAGACACTATAACGTCAAATTAAATACATCACAAGAAGATGGATGATGATACATTGGATATTAACGAGGTCAAAACTTTCTTGGTCTAAAGACAAGAAGTAGATAGCTTCTATAAAATTGTGTTAACTTTTTCTTTATTAGACCAAGTCCAACAAGAAATACCAAATTATTTTTCTTTTTTCTTTAAAAATATTTTTTATTATCTTTTCAATAATTAATAAAAAATTACTTTAATAAATTAAGAATTTGGATATCATTGAAGATTATATTCAAGACAAGTAATAGTAATAATAATAAAAACAACAACAACAATAGAACTAAAATATATTTTTGGTCCCTTATCTTTTTACTAAATTTTGTCTTTGTCCTTCACTTTTAAAAAAACTCATTTTGGTCACTTAACTCTCAAATTTGAGTTAATGTTATCCTTTCAGAATAATGATTATTTTCAATTCAGGACATGATTTTGAATTCTTTTTTGATTGATTTAAGACATGAAACTTATCCAATTAGATTTACTTACATGAAAACTATGGAACCCAACTAATGTTTGGACCAAAATGGCCATAAATATAGTGAAAATCGTGTGAAAAGTGAGTTTTATGAGCAATCGAAAAACTAAAAAATCTAATATCAAGCTCTTTTTTGGTTACTCGTAGGATTCATTTTTCATGCGATTTTCACAATGTTTATGACCTTTTTTGGTTCAAACATTAGTTGAGTTCTATAGTTTTCATATATGTGAATTTAATGAGATTAGTTTCACGTCTTAAATCAATCAAAAAAATAATTTAAAATGTCTCAAAACCGAAAACGACCATTATTTTGGAAGAACAATATTAACTCAAATTTAAGGGTTAAAGGATCAAAATGAATCTTTTAAAAGATAAAATATCAAAACAAATTTTAGTAGATAAGGTAACAAAAATATATTTTAGCCTAATAATAATAATAATTTGATATAATTTTTTTTCTCATGTTTCATTTTTTTGGTGATACAGTGGGGATTGAAAAAAAATAAATAAAAGAATACTTTAATAAGTTGCATATTATGTATCTTTATCACACACATTCGTGTGTGTGTGTGTGTATATAGGGGTTTGTTAATGTATACTTACTTAATTTTTAGTTGGAATACGTAAGCTATAACTATGAGTTATCTTAAAATACACCTATAATGTAACTTATTAACGTACTCTAACGAAAAATCAAGTGAATATATGTTAACATATATATATATATATATATATATATATATCATTGTTCATGTTTTATATTATGTATCTTTATCATATTTATTCTTTTTCCTCTTTTTTATTTATTTATTATATTTTTGGTAATTAATAAATGAATACTTTAACAAATTAATAATTTATACTTTACTAAAGATTATATTCACAACAAAAATATTACATAATGCTATCGAAATTTTCAATTAGTCTAAATTTTTTGACATGGTATTCATAATAATAATTATTATAAATATAAGACAAAATTTAACAAAACATATATATATATATATATATATATATATATATATATATATATATATATATATATATATATATATATATATTTGGTCTTGACCATAGGTATCCTTTACTAGAGACAATTCTGTTCAAACTGGGTAAGACCATTATAGATGGCAAAGCTATCCTTTTGAGTATTTAACATAGCTGTATACCTAAGACTCGAACTCGAGACCACTAGTTATTACGTGCTCGGTGGTAACAAAACATATACTAAAACAATGATAATGATGCAATAATTTATTCAAGATTATATTTGCAATGTATACTTATTTGAGCATAATTAATTCAGTAAATTAAATTTAAAAAATATCCTTAACCATTCAAATAACTAATATTATAATCAAATAAGTTTAATATTGATAATTCTCTTTCTATATAAAATTAGCTCATTAATAAAAATTGGATTTTACCAATAGTAAAATATTGTTTCAAAATTTAATTTTTTAATGAATGAATTAGTTATATTTGAGGAATAATTATTACATTAGGACCTAATACAATTGTTTAACTATGCAAGAGTAAAACAATTGTAAAATCAAATAATCAAATTGACACGTTACTAAATTGCATGAGTTGAAGTATAAATCAATTAATCTCAAAAAATAAGACAGAGAACTTTTTATTGGTAAAGAGATGGAGGCGCAACTGAGTCACTCCCAAACCAATACCAACATCGAGTTATATGGCAAAAAATTGAGCAAAGACAAAGTTTTTAATCTCTCACACAAGAAAAAATAATAATAATAAAAAAGAATGTGGTAAAGAAAATTATCAAGCAGCACAAGAAAACCAAGAAGATTGGAAAGCATCAACTTTTTATTATTTTATTTTTAAATCTTAGCATGTAACTTAAAGTAATTTAAAGTGCCTATAAATTTAAGAGTAAATTAATTACACTCCTTTCTCTTAAGAGTTGTGAGTATTTTTTTTGTTTTAGTAACCATGTTACAGGTGTGAAATATCTATCAATTTTGTCGATGACTAATCTTCATCAGAGAACCTAGTTAACCGCCTTTAGTGGGGTCTCCCTTTCTAACCACGTTTTTTTCACCTATAAGACTCAAGCTCAATACCTTATTTAAGAAATTTGAGTCCAATTTCACTCGGATCAATGACATGTTGGTAAGAGATATGAGTATTACACTACTCTCACCTCTTATGTCAAAATATACATTCCCATCCTCTAACAAATTGGAGTATATTTTACTCCATTTTTTAATGTTCTATCAAAATTTTGTTAGTTTTTGTCAAAAAAAGTTATTACCAAACTATCCTTTACATTACCATCCCCAAGAGATGCAAATATTACATTACTCTCCCTCCTCGTGTAAAGATATATATTTTCCTCTCTTGATGGACACAAATATATTACACTTTACTCTATTTTTAAATTTTGAGTAAATTACATTGACACCTGTAAAATTTTTTGAGATTGCACATAACCACTCTATTTTTTTAATGTTCACAATAACCTCCCTTATAGGGATATATGGTGTAATATTTTCTAAACAATTAAGGGGTTAATGTAATGTATAAAGGGTGTCAATGTAATGTTTATCAAACAACTAAGAAGGTGGATGTAGGAATAAAAAAAGGAAGGGTATTAGGTGAAATTTGACGAAATCTCAAGAGGTGTTAGTGCAAATTACTTGTTCAAAATAATTTTATGACTAATATTATATCTTTTACACTTTTCTACCTTGATATATTTAAATATTACATTTCCTTTTTTCTTGTTTT
Source organism: Spatholobus suberectus (assembly GCA_004329165.1). NCBI lineage: Eukaryota > Viridiplantae > Streptophyta > Magnoliopsida > Fabales > Fabaceae > Spatholobus > Spatholobus suberectus. The sequence goes on from CM014732.1 coordinate 37,133,834, forward strand.
AAGACATACAATCCATTTTTATTTTTTTTATAAAAACATAATAATTTCTATTAAAGAATAATTTTTTGACTAGAAAATAATCTATTAATATATTTGTGCATTTTTTTACAAAAATATATGTTAAATTATTTGATTTTTAGAATATATTTCCAGTCATAATTTTTTTTCCATTGAATGTCATTCTAGCCTTTTTATATAGTACTAACAATAAATTTGGTTAGATGTTTTGTCACTCCCAAAATATTTACTTTGCTTGCAACCTTTTACGAAGAGAAACAGTGTTGATATGTAGATAGGAAATAATGTTAGGGCATCAAGTGAATGAATAACTACTTGGTAAATTAAAAACATTTTAGTATAATTTTAATTAAAAATATATATTTTAAAATCTTTTAAAGAATATTCTTTAACGATGTTAAGTTAAATGAACTAAATTGTATATTTCAATAATAAGAGAGAATGACAGTATAATACTCACATCTTTCTAGAGAGAGGAGTGTAAATGTGTAATTTATGTTAAGGGTGTTAAGTTAAATGAACTAAACTGTATATTTTAACATAAGAAAGGATGGTAGCATAATAATTTCATATCTCAGAGGAGAAGAGTAATTTGCTCTAAATTTAATTGGTAAATCGTTTGAGTGATGTTCTCTTTTATTATTATTATTATTGTTGTTGTTGTTGTTATTGTTGTTGTTATTGTTATTATTATTATTACCCAATAGAAATAAAATTTTATTTTAAATGATAACATCAATGATTACAAAATGTAATTACATATATTTTTAATTCATATCAATGTTAAAACGATGTTAATATATATGTGTGTATAAATCTACTCTATATTTACACATATTTACAAAATTAATAATGTATAAAAAAACACATATTTAAGACTTAAAAAAGTATAAGACATTAAATTACATAAGTATTTAAATATGTGTTAAAATTTACACTTACTAACAGAAAGAGATCGGTAGAGCTAAAAAGTTATAAAAACCCAAGTTTAAGAAAATTATAATATTGTAAAAGATTTGAAACTTATTTCTTTAAAACTAACGACACATAGGTTATTTTACTAGAGAAAAATTTAGGTGCCAATCAATTATTATTAGCTAACTTAAAATAAGAGTAGCAAAATTATTATTTAACCATCATCTTATCTTTTTATTCATCATCAATTTTCTTATTATAATCTTTGAGTTTAAATATTTGTACCTCTACTGATGAATTTTTTTTTTTTTCGTACCTCTACTTTCTTTTCTTTAACTAATATTCATTTCTTTCCTTTATGATGGAAACAAGTAGCTTTAAATGAAAAAAGATAATTACAAAATGATATTTAAAATATTTTTTTTATTATTAATATCTATTATTAAAATTATGTGTGTATACAAATGTAGATATATTTATAAAATTAATAAATATAATATTATTTAAATATATCAATGTTTGTAATTATATATATATATATATATATGCGTATGTGTGTAAATATTTTTATGCATATCTATGAACATATATTTAAAAAAAAACAACAGAAAAATGTATTAAAAAATCATAATAATATAAAAATTTATAGATTGTAAATCTAATACCCATGCAGAACATGTCTAATTGTGTTCATTGACTACCACTTCGTCGATGTCATACAAAGTTGTATTAAGTAAAAACCTAACTAAGACCAATGCTACACAACTCAATCACACCCCTCACTATAAAATAGATTTTCCTATGTCAAGCTATTAATTAAGGAACAAGAAAAGTTCCTTTGTTGGTTCTTCGATCCAAGCCCTTTGTCCTTGCCCTTACAAAATCGATTTTTAGATTTCTCTTCTTTAACCTTTTAATTTTATAAAAATTAATGTTAAATGATCAATCAATAATTAAAATTAAAGTAGATCTTAACCTTAAAAGATGGTATTTTAAAGTCAGTGATTAAGTGAAATTTATTTGTATATGTGTTTAAAGTTCTATATGTGTAAATACCAATACTCACCCAAATTCACAAATTACAAAATAAATTGTCGTTTTTCTTTTTGTTTCATTGACATGTTATTTCATTATTGGTTGTGTCCAATGATGATAAGTATGTGCTTAGCAAGTTTTCACTTTTCATGCATATGGTCAAAAATTAAATTATAACCAACATGCTTAAAGAACTTGACTATTTTCTATACATAAGGATGAAAATGTTACATCAAAGTAGAACTTGAAATGAACTAAACCAACTTGAAATCACTAGAAAAAAAAATTACGGGCCAATTGTTATTAGTTGAAACAAAATAAGATCAACAAAATTATTTAAATATATATCAATATTCATAATTATTTCATATATATTTTTTAAATATTTATATACATACTACTGACATGTATTTGTATATGATAAAAAATTATTGAAAATACATTAAAAAATTATAATAATATGAATAATTTATAGTTTATAATTTTAACACCATGATATGGGTTATTACACTAGTTACACTAGTATAAGAGTAGATAAAAGATTAATTTTCATGTGTTATGCGTATAAAACATTTTACATTATCAACTAATTAGAAATTACCTTATATATAATTTTTAAAGTTATAAAAATCATCAATCTTACCATACATGACAAAGTATGATCGGATTACATTGTGAGTATATTTTAATCCTTATAAGAAAAGTGAACAATTTTACTATACATGTTAATTTATAATTAAATAATAATATAAAAACTATTTATACTGTCAATTCATTTTAATTAGATTCATATTAAATTTGGAAATGATAGGTTTACAAGAGTATAGTTTTGCAAATATTGTTTCTGAAAATATTAATCACGTATAAAAAAATCTTTTCCTAAAGCAAATGTGAAAAAAAAAATTGTTAATCGTTTTTATATACATGTATTATTATTGTAAAATTTTTTACATTGTCAACTAATTAGAAATCATCTTTTATATGAAATTTAAGGTAAATATTATAATATTAACAAACTTATCATATGTGATAGTTTATAATTGAATAACAATGTAAAAAAATATTTATATTTTTAATACATATACTATTTTTTGATAAATCTTATTAATCAATTCTATAGTTTAGATGTGATTGTGAGTAATAAGTAATATTTGTATAATATGTCAAATGGAGTAATGTTAGAATTGAAAATTTTTTCTCCTTTGAAAAGCCTTAGTTTTTATTGTAATGTTTTTTAACCTTGGATAATCGTGTAGGCTCTATTTTCATAAATAGACAAACAGAGCCTCAATGTTTTAAGTTGAATCAGTCAATTAAACTTTTTGAACATAAATTAAGTATGTTTTATATAAAGATATAGTATTTTAACTTGTGTATTATATAGAATATATATTTATTTTTATATAATTAAATTTATAATAAATAAATATTTTTAATACATAAATTACACTATTATTAAAATTAATAATAAATGAACATCTTTAATTATATAAATTATATTTTAGATTTATAACTAATAATTTAAATTACAATATAAGGTTATTTTTAATTATTGATAATTTTTAAAAAATGATACTAAAATTCAATTTAAAGATAGAGATAAAATGAGAGTAGTTTAATATGGTTGAGAGAGAAATTTTTTACTTAGTAACAGGGGTAGTACGTGAAATATACATGCAAGGAAGAGAATATTGAAAATGCTAATAGAAAGAGTGGAGAGTCCCACTCTTCAAATTAATTATGTATTCTAATTTATAATATAGAAAAAAATACTTTATTTAGTCATAAATTAATTATAAATTTAATTAATTAAACTAAATAAACTAAGATTATGAAATTTTATTAATTCATTATTCAATTCAATTTAAAATTAATTATTTAAGTAGAATCTAAAAAAATTGTTATTTTATTAAAATAAAACACTTTTGAAAGCATACAAGGATATATGTAATGGCTTTTGAAGGGCAACTATTCCCATAAATATTTTATTTATTTTTACTTAATATTATATGTATTATGTGTATATATGTATGTGTGCATGTTGTCTTGCATTTGACAAGTTGCATGTTCAAGACCCCATTTGTCTCTTTAGGATGAGGTAAATATAAGTTTCTTTATAAGTACTGTTTGAGTCGAAAACTTTTCCAGACTAGGACACCATTTCCTCTCCCTACAATTTTCCAAACCAAAAAAAAAGTATATATGTATGTTTTTGCATGTTAATCTTTTTAGATATATTACCATTTGAAAACTTCTATTGATAAGTGATATCATATATTTACTATTAATTAATTAAGGCTTAAATATGTTTTTCGTTCTTGTAATTTTTTTTTATAATCATCCCTATAAGTTTCAAAATTTTCATTTTTAGTCCCTATCATCAAACTCCGTAACAAAAGCATTAATTTGCTAACATTATGATGATGTCATCATGTGCCACGTTAGCAAATGATGACATCATCATATACCACGTTAGCACTTAGCATAGTGTCATGTCATCAGTGTCACGTTAGCAAGAAGGTGCCACATTAGCAATAGTATCACATTATTAGTGTCATGTCATTGTTATGGTAGAAGGACTAAAAATAAAAAAAAATTACAAGGACTAAAAATGAAAGCAAAAATTTATAGAGACAAAAAAAAATAAAAATACATGGAGTAAAAGAAAAAAATTGACATATTTATAGACAAACAAATATTTAAGCCTTAAATATAATGTATAAATTTAATATAAAATAAAAATCTTAAATAACAAAAAAACTATTTTTTAATAATTACACATTCTCTCAACCTTTCTTCACTTTTTTTTCTTGTCTAACACTATAAGGTCACTCACACATTACATAAACATTCCAAGCTTTCTCACTTATCACACACGCCATTCTTTCCCAGTCTAACACACACATACCTTACAGAAAAAATACACACTCTAAGCATTCTCGACAAGAGCGCACACACATTTTAGAAACTCGCAAAAGTCTGTTCAACAGAAAAGTAACAAATTTTTGCTTCCTATTTTTTTACTTTGGAAAGTGGGAATTTCTGTTTGCATCAGTGCAAACGGATATCCAAACACACCCTACTTCATCACTTATTCTCTTTAGGTAATTAAGATGCATTATCTGTTTATGCAATGTGTGAGTGACTTTATAGTGTTGGACCAAAAAAAAAAAAAAGAAAGATTAAGAGAATGCATGATTATTAAAAAATATTTTTTGCTATTTAAGATATTTATTTTATATTAATTTTAAATTAAATTTATACATTATATGTAAGAGTTAAATATTTATTTGTGCCTACAAATGTCACTTTTTTTCTTTTAGTTCATGTAATTTTTTTTATTTTTCATATCTATAAATTTTTGTTTTCATTTTTAGTTCTTGTATTTTTTTTTTCATTTTTTGTCTCTTTAATGTAACAATGACGTAACACTGATGACATGATACTGTTGCTGACATGGCATTGATGATATGGCACTGTGCTAATGTGACACATGATAACATCATCAAATTAACCTTTTGTAATAGAATTTGATGGTAGGGATTAAAAATGAAAAGTTTGAAACTTATAAGGATAATTCCAAATCTTAAGCCAATTTTTCACTCGTCTTTTATTTTTCAAACATTGCTGCTGCTATTCTCTAAAGACACCCCAAGCGACCAGTTCTAAGTTGGACGAAGGAAAGTAGTGGAAAGTATATATATTTTTTTAAACGTAATAAAATCTAAAACATAGAGAATAGGACCAACAAAAGATTATGGAATTTATAATATCTTATTTTTCTAAATGAATAATAATTTTACTGATATATGATAATAATAATTTTATAATAAAAAACATCCCTATCAATTTGCAATCATTGTTGCAATTATGACATTTGCAAAGACAACCCAATTTTTTTTTAAAATTTTCTATTGAAAACTTATCACCAATTTTATATAATTTAAAAAAAAATTAAGAAGTTAAAACTACTATACATCTGCTTTGAATAACACAATATGCTTTGATATATGTTCGTATAACTATGCTTTGATATGTGATTTTATAATATTGTTAAAGATTCATAAATTATTAAAGGTTTGTCTTCATAAAAAAAGAGCAATTTTGTTAAAATCAAGAACATCTTGTGTTTATAGCCCAATTTTTTTTTATAACATGACTTTAAAGATTAGATGAATCCTAAAGGAATAATTAAGTGTACAGATTTAGACAACACCTAAGAATGTTATGAAGTATATTGAAGTTATTAGTTTTAAAAAGACGTGGGCTTTAGTTTTAATGATAACAAACCAAACATAAGATAATTGGTGTTTGTCTGTTTACTTCTGTTTTTAATTTTTGTTTTCACTTTTAATTTATAAAATTATCACCTTATTTTTAATTTATTTTCTATTTTCAAAGATTTGTATAGGAAATAATAAAAATAACTTTTTTGTGTTTCTTGTATAAATATTTAGAAATAGGAAACAAAGTGATAGTTTTTTAATATAATATTATTTTAAATTTTAATATAATATATTAAGCAATATTAAACAAAAAATAACATAATATTATAATTTCATAATATTAAAAATTAATCTTGACTTATAAATGTTATCATGCAACTCATAACTCATATCTCATAACATATAATATTCAAAATTAAACATGAAACTAAATCAAATATGTCATAATATTTAAATTCAATAATAAACAATAATATATATTAACAACTAATATTAGAAACTAAATAAATATAATTTATATGATTATCTATCATCATAATATTATGTTGGGTCAAGATTCGTTGACACCAGGTGTCAAAGTTAGTTAAATTACACCTTCAATAACTTTTTGTAGAATGCAAATTTAATCGATCTAATCGCTGAATTTGATGTTTTTATTAAGTAGATTAAGTATACAAAATTTCATACAATTCTAAAACTATTTAATAGTTCATCACATTACTTTATTTTAACGTATAATATGATATTAAAATATATGTAAATATTCATTGTTAGATAACATATATAGAAAAATCCAAATGATGTGAAATTTGATATACATAATCATGAAGATAATATCATGTAATTCAACGGTTGGATTGATTAAATTTGCATTTTACAAAAAGTTATCGAAAGTGTAATTTGACTAACTTTGATACCTGGTGTCAATGGATCCTGACCTTATTATGTTAGAATTATATCAATCATCATAAATATTAGGTTTTTCAATTAAAAAATAAAAAAATTGTTTCCAAGCAAAACCAGTTCAAACTGTTTTTGACCAATTTTGACTGTTTTACCTAGTTTTGGATCGGTTCAACCAGCTTTATACTAGTTTATTTTAAGACAAATTATAACCTATAAGGGTTAAATATTTCCGATTCAACTAGTTGGTTCAATCCAGTTTTGACAACATAGTTTATATCTATAATTCTATAGTAATGACAATAGAAAATGAGAAAAAAAATACGAACATTGTAAAATTTTTTTACACAATCATCTAATGACAAACTATTATATATAATAAATTTATTAATTTTAATAATAAATATCTTGAAAATCACACCAAAACTAATTTCCAATTAAACTCATGGAAAATTTGCTCATTCAAATGACCTTTTAAGTATTTTTATTAAGAAAAAATAGGTTATACATAGACAATGTAAAGCTTTACACTATCATTATGTATAGTAAGTTTATTGACTTTTGCAATAATTACTTTAAAAGTTATTCTAAAGGTGATTAGTGTAAAACTTTTGAGTTTAATAATCATGCACTGTCAGTATAAAAAGTTTTACATTATCGACTAATTAGAATTCACCGTTAGTATAACTTTTAAAATATTTATTATAAAAATTAGCAAACTTACAATAAATAATAATTTGTGATTGAATAATAGTATAAAACTACTTTACAATCTTAATACATAACCTATTTTCTCAAAACTTTTTACACTGACCATTAAATTCTTAAACAAATGCTGACTATTTTGTTATTAGCGTGAGTTGGTGTATCCAATCCAACGTTGGTGGCAAAAATTACAACCCAAAAAGTGAAAGTCAAAGCAGGCATCAACGTTGCGTTACTGGTAAGTACTACCTACCGCCACCGGAACCCCAATTGCGAATAAGAGAAACTTGTTTTGTTTCACGTTCCGTTCTGCTCCGTCACCACCAACCACCGGCGAGAGTTGAAGTGAAAAGAAAGAAAGAAAGGATGGGAGTGACACCCAAAATTGCCCCTTCGATGCTCTCTTCCGACTTCGCCAATTTGGCTTCCGAGGCTCATCGCATGCTCAACTGCGGCGCCGATTGGCTCCACATGGACATCATGGTAACCAATTAATTTATCTGATTGAGTATATTTTAATGTACAAAACTTAGATACAGTACCTAAGATACTGTCGGTGCTGTTCTCCAATCAGAATTGAAGATTTACGTCCGTAATCCGCGTAATAAAAGCATTATTAAAAGATTTTCTAAATTATTGTGATGAATCTCCAATTTTGATTGGAGAACAGCATCAACAGTACTTAAGGTACTGCATCTATGCTTTATCTTATTTGAATTTATCAGCAACCATGGTTCCTGATATTGCTCATTTTTGGTTCATTTGCAGGATGGGTAAGGAACTCACCTCTTGCTTTGTTCCAATTTGAATGGGTTTTTAAGTTGCATTTCTGTTTATTCCCTTTTGTTGTTTTGTCCAGTTAATACTATCCCTACCTGATTATGTTTCAAGATTATTGGGATTTTACCTGCAGGATATTTTTGCGGCAGATTCTTGTGTCAATTTGCTTCTGTGTTTGTAACAATGAATTTGAGTTAGGTGGAACTTCTCTGTAACTACTTATAGGAGAAGAAAATAAAATGAAAAAAATAAAATAAGCTTCTCTATAAGTTAAAATTAGTTTTTGCATAAGTTAAAATCAGCTTTTGGAAAAAATAATATGAGAAAACTTCTATAAATTAGTTTTTGCATAAGCTAATTTTAGTTTCAGGAAAAATTTATTTCATTTTTTCTTCTTATTTTCTTCTCCTATATGTAATTACTTATAAAGAAGTTTATCTAAAGAGGCCTTATTTGAATAAACTAAAGAGTATATTAGCTTATGCATAAGCTATTATACTCTTTATTTATTCAAATAAGTATTCTCTCACGTAGTAGGGATAAGAATGTTCAATGGTGAATGATCTCATTGTATGTTTTGGGGTATAGTTATTCATGAATGTTAGTGAATACTGCATTCTGAATCAAGCTTATCAATAAGACTAGTCTATTAGCAGACAGAGGATGCCAATCTTCTGTCATGTTCAATAATAATAATAACAGGATCAAAGCAACCTCGTGCTCTCAGGGTAGGTTCTGCTATGGTATGCTATTCAGTTCTAATCAGTGCTGCATTCTCTTCTATAAATTTCCCCAATATTGACTAACTGTATGGTGTTGTGCTTTTTGCCATAGTTATTAGAATCTTACAATTACGATTCGATACGCTTTGGCTATATATCGATTTGTATTATAAGATGAATTTCAAATGACTTTGTATCTTACGAGTTACGATACATGAATGAATCTGTGTTATTTCATATCATCGATACGATTCAATGACTTGTTGTTTTATTTTTTATTTTTTTAACTTTTCTTTCATCAATTCTCATAAAAAATTGAAAAGTCACATAAGCTTAAATTGTTAAAGGAAAAGGAATTGAAGAAGTGTTTTTGAACTTATCCTATTTGATTATTTCACTATTTTATTTGTCACCCATTCATTCAATGCATGCACTCCATTTGGCTATTTCATTGCTTTGTTTCCATTATTCCAAAGTAAAGGCTTCACAAACTTAGATATAACTAATAATTTTGTTCTATAAGACTTATTGTTAATTTGTTTTATCTATTTCTTGTTTAAAATTATTACATTGAACATTATATATCATCTATATGATATATTTGAAGTAATTTTTCATTGTCTTTGAATCTTACAATTCGATGCAAATTATGATTCAAGATTCAAAAAGTAGCTTGGCGATTTACAATTTGAATAACCTTTTTTGCCTTTATTGCTTTTTTATTTGCCCCAATTTTTATCTTCACAGCTTTCGTGAATAGCACATTAACATGACGGAGGCCATGACTGAATTTTTTTTCTACCTTATCCTGTTGTTTATAGTATTTTTAATGCTTCTAGCTAAGTATTTTGATCTATGCTACATTCCTATGTTGCATATTTGCTTGTAACCCAGTAATTGTTTTTGGCCGTTAATCATATAAACATGTGGCAGATGCCTAAACTCTTCAATCTCAAGTCTATTTTCTGGTGATGGATATCTGATTGAATCATAATTTTCTACCTGTCATCCAGTTCTTTGTTTTTGAAACGAATAAATTCTCTTGTATTATATTGACATTAGGCAGAAAGCCTTCATTATAAAAGTGACATAGAACGGGACTGCAATTTGGGCATTTAACTATACTCTTATCGACTTGAATGATCATCTAATTGTAGGAAATTAAGACAAACTCTAGCAGAGCTTGGCAATAGTTATCTTTCAAGTTCTGCTTGCAAGGATATGAAGTGTAAAACCAAAGGTTAAAGCTTGTGTTTGGGTGCTAGTTCTATCCAACATTAATGATTGACTTCATAGTAGTTGGAAGGGAATTTTGTTCATCAACTTGACTTGGTATTGCTATGGATGATTTAGAGTCACCTCATGTGTGCTTAATTTTGTTTATTATTGAACTTTACTATCTTTGTGTGTGTGTTTGGCCATTAAATTACTGAACGTGTTTCCTTTCCTTTCCCCCCTTTCCCTCTATTTTGTGCAGGCATTTTGTTCCCAATTTAACTATTGGTGCTCCAGTTATTGAAAGTTTGAGAAAGCACACAAAGTAACAATCTTCCTTTTTCACTGATCTAGATGATTTTATGCAGATTTTTTTTTTTTTTTTGCCTATTTGCATGATATATGGTGCCTTTTAGACATTAACCATTAACCCTTGCAGGGCGTATTTGGATTGTCACCTTATGGTTACAAATCCTCTTGATTATGTCGAACCCTTGGCAAAAGCTGGTGCTTCTGGTTTTACATTTCATGTAGAGATATCAAAAAGTTGGTCCTTATACTTCCTTCTTTTGGTTTGTCTTCCTCAGATGCTGTTTTCTTCTGCCTACCTTTATATAATATTTTGTTTTCTGCCTTCTTAAAAGTGGTTCTTGTGGATAGATAACTGGAAAGAACTTGTCCAAAGAATTAAGTCACATGGCATGAAGCCTGGTGTAGCATTAAAGCCTGGGACCCCCATTGGAGAGGTTTATCCTCTGGTTTGTATTTTCCCCCCTCTGGTTCTCATATGGTCACACCTGTATAGCTGGATTTTATTATCATCTTTTATCTTCTGTGAGTATCGTGAGTCTTTGTGCATAAACTTGAGAACAGATACAATATCTCTTGACTGAAAGCTTTCAGCCTTAAGAGGGTGTTTCTTTTTCCTTTTATTTATTTATTATGTGTTATAATCTTTATTCTTTCCACAGGTGGAAGCCGAAAATCCAGTGGAAATGGTTCTTGTGATGACTGTAGAACCTGGATTTGGAGGACAAAAATTTATGCCAGAGATGATGGATAAAGTATCATCACTCTTTCTTATGTTATGCTTAGTGGCTGACAACTCTCGTCAATTATGCAAGTTGTATCTCTTTTTTCTTTAATTCTTTTCTTCCATTTTGAATTTTCAAACCAGGTACGTATACTTAGGAAGAAGTATCCATCACTTGACATAGAGGTATCTCAGCCCATTTTCTTGTCTCTAAGTTCTTTCCTTTCAAGTTAGAGGCATATTTTCTTCATGGTTGTAGACACAGTAGATTATTGAGATTTTTTGCTTGCTTGATTCTTGAACTTGCTAAATCTTTCACGTTTTACTTTTTTATGTTCTCATCACTTACTTAAGACAAAGAACAGTGGTCTTTTATTTATTTTCTGTTGCCTTTGCACTTTCAACTTCTTTTATCTATGGGTTTCTCACCAAAATTTACAATTCAATATTATTTCTAAGTGCTCAATTATTGTATTCATGGAGATTGGAGATGATTAAGGTTCTGTTTGGAAGAGCTTATTTAGACTTATCTTATAACATAAGCACTTGTGTAAGTGTTTGGGAGAGCTTATGAAATTAGCTTACGATATGTTCATAAGCTATTTTCGGCTTATTTCAATAAAGTTCTTTAGAATAACTTATGAAAATAGCTTATAGCTTATATAGAAACAGTTTAACCTTATTTCCTCTTTGATTATAAAAACAACTTGTACATAAGTGCTTATATAATAAGCACTTATTCAATAAGTCCTTAATTAATTTGTTTACCCAAATGGGCCCTAAATGCTTGTGTTATCATGCTCATGCACGCTAGTAATGATATTATTTTTGTGACAATTGAAACAAGCTCAATTTCAATTTCAGGTTGATGGTGGTTTAGGGCCTTCAACCATAGACATGGCCGCATCAGCAGGGGCAAATTGCATTGTTGCTGGAAGTTCAGTGTTTGGAGCCCCTGAGCCAGCTCAAGTAATATCCTTACTGAGGAATTCTGTGGAGAAAGCCCAGCAAACCTTGATACAGTAAAAAATGTCGTTTTAAGTTGCAGTGCACTTCACAACTTCACATAATCAATATACTTAATGTTAACATTTTCAGAAGTTGAATAAAAGATCAAGTGACTTGATAATGTTTCTTTATATTTCTATATCAAGTGTGCGTTTCATAAATATATAAAGGCACAAAAGGGGATGGCACATGCTGCTGTCACCTAACTCCATTTCTAAAGAACATTATGTTTAAATTTCAATTTTGAAACAGTGTTAGTATTTTACATTATGTGTAGACAAGATTGTGCCACGTATGGTTTGTAGTTAAGTGACTAAACTTTTACACCAGCACAAAGTCATTTCAATAGTTTCTTATTCAGCAGGCGCTATATGATATTACCGATAGTGTGAAATCAGTTATATCAAGATTGAATCCATAATAATTAATATGTATCTTGATAGACACTTGTGCGTCAATTCAATGTTTCCTATTCATTTAGAACACTAATTAGCTAATCTATCTTTTATATACAATTAATAGAAGTTTGATTAACTAATTTTCCACGAAAGTGCTTGTTCTTGTTTGGGATTGATGCACCAATTACACTTGTTTTATCAGCACACTTTGGCACATGCACTGTAGCATAAGTGCATCTCTTGATTAGTGGATGCTTATCACAATATTCACTATTCAGCTCCCAATCTTCCCACCTACAATGTCTTTGAATCCTTGGATGGATGAAAGTCTAATTAAATCTACATCCCGACTTCTCTTATCGCACAATTTGTGCGAAATTATCCTCGTCAATTGAATTCATACATTTTAAGTTCCCCATTTTTATTCTGTTTTTTTATTAGTATCTTTTTTGTGATTCCTCTTTACTCTCGACACAGCAAATTAGAAGTGTCTTCAGGATTGGGTTTGTCTCCTACTCCCAAAATCAGCTTAAATTTCTGTCTACCAAGAACAGTGGGCAGCATGTGTTCTCACGTGCATGTGCACGCTTTATTATGCCATTTCATTCAGACCCCATACTTTGATCATATGGAAAAACATGCTTTTAAAAGTTATTTGAAGTCATTCTCTACGTCATGTGAGGGGAAGGCAAGTATTGTTCCTCTAGGGGTAATACCACATACTAGTTTGCGTGACCTAATTTGATGGCTTTTTTGAGTCTTATGCCTTATTTTTTGCTTTGGCAAACATCAAACAAATTGGTATTGATGTAAAACCAAAACCTTGCTGAAAACAAAACAGAGAAATAGTATCGGTGAGAACAATTGAAATTTAATTCAACTTTCCAAATTAATTAAATGTTATTCAACAAAAGTTATCTTTAGCTGCTAATTCTGTTCCAGGATCTGATGTTCATGAAGGGAGTTGTTTTGTTTTGCTCTTCCTCCTTCCTCAGCCATGGCCATGGATGACTTTTCTGTGAAGGTTTTTTTTTCGATACAATGAATTATGGATACCTTTTTTTAGTTCTGGACAAGACACTATTATTGTTTTTATTTACAATAAAAAAATAACAATAAAACTGATCCTTTTCTTTACTCGTTATACTAACAAGCCATCATGGTAGTATTGAAAAAACTTCTTGTGCAAAAAGTACATTTGAGAGAGGGAGAGAGAGAGAAGTCAGGGTACTAGTGCTGTGAACAACACAATGAATTATGCTGTGTTGTCTAGTCTTGGGGCCAGGGTAAATGGATATGATGGCAACCACTAGGCAAATGTTTAAAAGCTTGTTCCTGAGCTGCGTAATCAAAAGCCACAATTTTTCTTTCCGTTATTCTGCAAGTTCTTGAAAAAGTGTGTAGGGGAATACAAGGAAAATATTTTAAGAATACCCGTGAATCCTTGTTTCTCTAATCTTGTACACTCCACTACTTTTTGACTTCACTGAATCCAAGTTAGGCTAAAAGTTGGTACAAAAATAATGGGTCTGAGAATCTGAGCCATGCCATTCACCAAATTTTCGTTACGTTATTCCTCATTGCAGATAAAGTACCAATGACATCGAGTTTTCTGTTTCAGAATGCCCTCAAATGTATTGGTTCTAGACCAGATGCCAACCTCATCACCTCCTCAACCTATTCAACACCACAAATTTACATTATTTTTTGTCTCTGAGTCCCGGAAGTAACGAGATAGTTCAAAAGAAGAGAAATGACACACATATCAAGTGGTCGAATCAAACACAACACAACACGACAATTTGAATAACAATAAAACACTCCAAATATTGTATCATAGTATCTGTATTTTTTGCTGTATTTTGTATCCTTGTCAGTTTCCATACTTCACAACCAAGGAGTATACATCACACTCGTAAGAACCAGCCACGCTAATTTTTAAAACTATAGCTTTAAATTATTCAAGCCAACTCCAATTATTGAAAGGAAAAAAAACGTAAATAATCAAACTAGTTCTTAAAAGATGCAGCTTCGGTCATATTGCGTGTATGACCAATAAAATACAAATTCAAGGACTGATTGAGAAACTAGATGTATATTCAGAAACAATGGATGTAATTTTCATAATCCAAGAACTAATATGAGTGATAGTGTATACCATCGATTCAAGAAAGGAAAAAAAAAATAATAGTTTCATAAGCAGGCACTTGTTTTAATATTGGTGGTATCATATCAGGATTCTGATGTACAATAACAACACACAGAAAATGAAAAGGATCAGTTCATCAAGAGAAACTATGCTTAGTTATAGAGATAAGGCTTGTAGGATGCAATGTGGCTTGGCATGGGCGGTGGGTAATCTTTTTCCATGGTAGTGGCACTGGTCAACTTAGGATATAAATTACCTCTTGGACCTATCTATCCATAGCCCTTCTTTCATGCCTTAACTTTACCATGCATTATAGTTAATCTTCTTTTGTCTGCTCTTCATTAGACCATATACTTTCCACTACTTGCATCATTTCTATCCACACTGCTTCACAGATTATATTCTCTGTAATCTGTATACTCCCTTCTCATCTTTCATTCTTGGAAAGTCCAGCTATGTCTTTGCTTTTATATGGAAAAGTTGCATGTACTTAACAGACATAGTGCTATCCATCTAAGCTTCTTTTGCATTGATGGGAGACCCGTTGTTGTAGACGTTAATGTCTTGGCTGTTTTTTTATATTCATGTTTTTGGCGTTTGATTGGTATTTAAGGTGAAACATAAAATAAAATAAAAGTAAAAATTTCAAGATTTTTAACACCTTGATTGAATTAATGGGACTGAAATAAGGTAAATTTTATTTTTTGCTTTACCTATCTAGTGATAAGTGTTTAACATTCCAAATTTTTAGTCACTGTTTTCCACCACTATATTTCCATTTGTATTTCATAAGTATAGGAAGTAAGTGAAAAAATACGGACAATTAACGACCCAACAGCTTCAAAAACTCCATTGTAATGTCTTTCTTGGTCTCCTTTTTTCAATGAATCTACTTAAATTACATACCATGGAAGTAACTTTTTTTTTTTTTTTCTTATTATCTAACTCCCCTTCATTGCATTGCAATTTTTGCCAGCAGAGCATAACACAATTCAAAAGAGACCTATTCGCTATTGTACAAGCCTAAATGAGCCAAATATGTAGGGTGTTAAAGAAACCACGTGCTTTATATCAAATAGCTTTTGAAACCATGGGGACCATTTCTTCCCCGAGTCAAACCCTACTCCCAATCAGAGCACTAATAAATATTAATTTGTGCAAATATACTCGTTAGAAGTCATGACCTTGGACAATTAAGTCTTTAATCCTATTCTCCCCCTAGGTTCTCAGCCTTTACTAAAGTTCTCGCACTTAGATTTGTTTAAAAGGCTATGCATTATTTTAAAATTAATGATGGTTTGCATGAACTTAATACATACATAAGTCAATCCGCTAATTAATGTTTATCCTCTCTGCGTATAAGTATTCATTCCCCTTCGTCTCCGGCCTGGATCCTCTCCGGTTAAGAAAAGCTGGAGTGTCTAGTTTATACATCTCCCCATTCATTGATGTTTTTCTTATCCTTTATATATTAAAATTATTAATCATTAAAATTAAACAACAGATGAGATCTCATCCAGTTTTTTCAAAACTGGAAAGGATCCTCTTCCCCTTCTTCTCACATTATTTGTCTTTTAGGATGCGTTTGGTAGAAGAGAAATTTTTTCATACAACTAGGAATGACTAAAATATGTTTGGTTGGTCATAAATATTCTTGAGAATATTATATTTGTTATTTGCAAATTAAAAATTTTTATGTTCAGTTTTAATAGAACTTTCCCAAAAGCTTTAATTATTTATCACATTAAACGAGTTAATAAAGATAATATAATATTTTTATTTCAATAAAACTTTTCTCTCAACTCAAAAACGTTAAATTCTCACCTCCTTCCATGAGAACCATTTT
Source organism: Spatholobus suberectus (assembly GCA_004329165.1). Taxonomy (NCBI): domain Eukaryota; kingdom Viridiplantae; phylum Streptophyta; class Magnoliopsida; order Fabales; family Fabaceae; genus Spatholobus; species Spatholobus suberectus. The sequence goes on from CM014732.1 coordinate 37,150,787, forward strand.
GTAGGAACATACGTAAAAAAATTCCTAAAAAATAATGTTTTTTGCAAATGTAATTTTTTAAATAATAAACCAATCTTGAAAAACAAACATTTCTACCTTCAAATTCTTGGGAAATTAAAAACTTTCCTTTATACCAAACACCCCCTTAAGGTAATATATATTTCTGAAGAATATTAATCACACAAATTACAATAATAAAGTGATTTTCTTTAACAAAAATTTCCTTAACAAAAAAGTTGAAACATAGTTATATGATAGGTGAATCCGCCTAAAGTACAAAAAATGGTGAGATAGATTGAGCAATCTCAATTCATCAATCTGCCCAACTTGCCAACTTGGTAGGTCAAGGGCAGGTCGAGACAAGTTGACATGCCAGATTACCTTTTTTTTTTTTTAAACCTAATATTAATTGTTACTTGTAATTTATTAGGATTTGATTCACATCTTATTACTTTTTAATGTTTTGTGTAATGTTAGATTGATTAGATGAGTTGATATTTTTTTTTTCTATTTTGTGGTTTTTTTCCCACTTTTTTTGACATGTTATTGCAAATCAACCCACTATTTTATAGCCCACTTTTTTTTTTTAATTTTGGCAGGCAATAAGGTGAGATACAAAACATTTCTTTGTGGGATCAACCCATTCCGCCCCGATTAAGACGAGTTGAAAGCAGATTGGGATGAGTTGGCCCACTTTATCATTCCCCAGGAATTTTCTAAAGTGACACAGACAAATAAAAACATTCAAAGTGACAAATAATATGAAATGGAGAGATTTCATCCTCAGCATATATATGATATGTTAAAGAGTGACCTTCCTCACATGCACAAGTAGATGCATATAAAGGCAGGTTTGAAGCCCGAGGAGCCTCTAAAAGCATTCAGTTAAAAGAGTGTTGCTATAGTCACCTGAACAGCTGGAGGCAGCGTCAAAATATACAAAATAAGCTTCGTGATTCCCAAGACTCCTGTCTCTGAACAGCTTTGAAAAATTCTGTTATCTTTCACTTAGTTATTTTGTATAGATCCGAAATATTCACTCTCCAAGAGAGGAAAAAGAAAGGCCTTCTATTTTAATAGGCCACTCCATGTTAGAGCTAGCTGAGTGGTCATGGGCACAGTAGAAATGATCATTGCATTCCACATGAGGGCTTTGGTATTTTTCCTTTGGCTGTTTGTCCCCTCATTGGGCAAAGACTTGCTAAGCTGTGAGACAACTTCACCTGATGCCTCTGGCTACCATTGCATTGAAAATGTGTCACACAACCAATGTGGAACATTTGCACTCTTTCTCACAAACTCTTACTACTCCTCTCTCTCCAACCTCACCTCTTACTTGGGACTCAACAAGTTTGTGATAGCACAAGCAAATGGATTCTCTGCTGACACTGAGTTCCTCTCCCAGGACCAACCCCTTCTGATACCAATTGATTGCAAATGCAAAGATGGCTTCTATCAGGCTGAGTTAACCAAAACTACCATCAGAGGAGAGAGCTTCTATGCCATTGCTCAATCACTAGAGGGCTTGACAACCTGCAAGGCTATCTGGGACAACAACCCAGGTGTGTCACCTTGGAATCTTGATGACAAAGTCAGATTGATTGTCCCATTGAGATGTGCCTGCCCATTTTCATCTCAAGTTAGACCACAACCAAAGCTTCTGCTTTCTTATCCTGTAAGTGAAGGTGATACAATTTCCAATTTGGCCTCAAAGTTCAATATTACTAAAGAAGCTATTGTTTCTGCTAATAACATATCATCACAAGGCCTTGGGACTAGAAACCTTGCACCCTTTGCCTCTATTCTCATTCCTCTTAATGGTAAGCCTATCATTGGTCCTTTGGTTAAACCCAAGCAACCCAATTCTGGCTTTCAAACAACCTGCATCCCAGTGACAAGTCCACACAAGAAGTCACCAATGTGGAAGACTGAATTATGTATTGGCCTAGCTGGGGTTGCACTTGGAGTCTGCATTGCTTTTGCTGCAGCCTTTTTCTTCATCAGATTGAAGCACAAGAAGGAGGAGGAGAATTCATGCAAAGGAGATATGGAGCTGCAACATCTGAATCAAAGTGTGAGAACCACGTCAACTGGTGACAACAAAGTTTCATTTGAGGGGTCTCAGGATGCTCTTGATGTGAAAATTGTCGATGCCACATCGCAGAAGATGTTGCTGGAGACATACACCATTGATGATATGAGAAAAGCAACTGAAGATTTCAGCTCAAGCAATCACATTGAAGGGTCAGTATATCACGGTCGTCTGAATGGGAAGAACATGGCAATCAAAAGAACAAAGGCAGAAGCAGTGTCAAAGATAGATCTTGGCCTTTTCCATGATGCACTTCACCACCACCCCAACATACTTAGGCTTCTTGGAACAACAAGCATGTTAGAGGGGAAGGAGCAAGAGTCATTTCTAGTTTTTGAGTATGCCAAAAATGGTTCATTGAAAGATTGGCTTCATGGTGGATTAGCCATCAAGAACCAATTCATTGCTTCCTGCTACTGTTTCCTGACATGGAGCCAAAGGCTCAGGATCTGCCTTGATGTGGCCAGTGCCTTGCAGTATATGCATCATGTTATGAGTCCAAGCTATGTGCATAGAAATGTAAAGAGCAGGAACATCTTTTTGGATGAAGAATTTGGTGCCAAGATAGGGAATTTTGGTATGGCAGGGTGTGTTGAGAATGACACTGAGGACCCACATTTCTATTCCACCAACCCTGCCTCTTGGAGTCTTGGTTATTTGGCACCTGAATATGTGCACCAAGGTATAATTTCCCCAAGCATTGATATCTTTGCTTATGGGGTGGTTCTGTTGGAAGTGTTGTCTGGTCAAACACCTATAAGCAGGTCCAATGAGAAGGGACAAGGAAGTATTTGGCTTACAGATAAAATCAGGTCCATTTTGGTGTCTGAAAATGTGAATGAACTAAGGGAGTGGATAGACAGTGCATTAGGGGAGAGCTATTCATTTGATGCAGCTGTGACACTAGCCAATATGGCAAGAGCTTGTGTGGAGGAAGATTCTTCTTTGAGACCAAGTGCAAGGGAAATCGTTGAGAAGCTATCAAGATTGGTGGAGGAATTACCACAAGGGGAACAACACATGTTAATGTGTGAAAGCTCTAGCAAACCTCTGGTGAAGGCAGTGGAAAACAATCTGTGAATAGTGCACTAAAGGAATCAAAGTAGATCCAGTAATCCTAGTTTTTGGCGACTAAATTGAATCCTTGTTGATTTCAGTGCCTATAGACAATGCCTACCTGAAAATTTCTCTTGCTCTTGGCTCTTGCCATGTATTTGGTCCTTTTTTATGTATGTAATTACCATAACAGATCAGAATAAGATATAGAACTGCGTTCTTTTTCTTTTCCTTGAGATAAAAAGAGACGCTATGTAACAAAATCATTTACCAGGTGGTAGCTACAAACTTAGTCAGAGAAGAATCTTTCATCTTCCTCTATCTCAATCTTGCTATGCTTCATCAAAGACAGAGCTATTTTGACTGATTCAGCCAATATTAGAAATTGTAGATGGAGAAAGACGAGAAAAGATTATTAATATGTAAATTATACTGGCATTTTGGCTGACATTTTGTTATTATCCTGGATCTTGGTACAATTCTGGAGGCATAATTTACTTGACATGTGGACCAAATCTACCTATGAGTTTTGACCATAGATGCTATTGGTATCATGCATCTGCTTGTGATCAGAGAAAGATTGATTTTAATAGCACATCATATCTAGTAATTAAATTAAATTAATCTAGCTGAAGTGGTCATATATGATTGAAATTTGGAACATGCAATGCTGGCCACAAGCCTTATGGCCTCTAGCAAGCAATCTGTCAGACCTTTCTATACATGGAAAAGTTATAGCATGAATGCTATAGAATCACACTCTAACAATGTCAATTTCATTATGTCCTTGCCCATCATGAATGAAAAGAAAATCTAACTCATCAAGAGAAAGACTGAAAATTTCAAGAATCCCATGGATCACATTCTTTGGACGGCGGCTACATGGCGCCCTGGTCCACGGTAGGGAAAGTCTCTAGGTTTAAAGAGCACTTACAAAGGTACTTACATTTACTTCGTCCTAAGGAGATGAGTGGAGACTCGAACTTATGACCTGTTACATGTAAGATCTTATCTTGCTCCACTCAACCAAGCCTTTAGGGTTTGTACTTTTAAGTTTGGGTCTAGCTTATGACACTGGTTAAGGAATCAAAATATATAAAATTTTTATTGAAAGTTCATCGAAATTATACAAGAAAGTGTACTGTTATATTTTTCATTAATTTTTTATTTTATTTTGGATTCCTTAACCAGTGCCCAAAGACACCGGTGAGCATTTTCCTTTAAGTTTTATTTGAATAGTATTGTTCGTATTCGTATAATAAATAAGATATCTTCTAATTTTTTGAACAGCTACGGTAATTGCATACATTAATTGGTTTTTAAAATGTTTGGAAGGCACGCTCGTGTGTTTAATTGAGCTAGAAGCCCAATCCACTTACACCGCATAAGATTAACTTATATGAGGTGAGATCGTGAGAGGATGTATAAAGATTAAAAATTGTCTTGAAGTGAGTAACGTGTGACATGTGAGAAAGAAAGTTGCTTGCCATTATATTAACACTTAAGCATCTATCTATTTATAATATATAAATCTTGAGCTACGAAACCACATGCTGCCACGTCGACATACTATTATTTGCCACATCAGCCCATTTGCTCATGTATCAATATCTCATAAATCCTGAGATACGAAACCACGCACTGCCACATCGATTTACTATTGTTTGCCACATCAACCCATTTGCTCATGTGCCAATATCTCATAAATTCTAACTTCTATTACATCTTTCCTCTACTACTAATGCTCTATATAATCTACTCATCCCATTACAAATTTAGAGCTAAATATCATTCATTCCTCTCGTGAATTCCTTAAAACCACACTAGAATTATCATCAGAAATCAATCAAAAATCGTAGGTGGTATTCTTTGCTTCTCTTATTTCTTCTATAATTTCACTCTTATTTTTCCAAAGTGCAATTCTCATAAGAAAACACAGTTGGTATTACTTCCTTCTTTTAGTTTGTCTATAATTTCACTTCTTTCTCCAATTCCTCTCTTGGTAAGTATTTTCCTTGACCCATAGTTTAGAGACCCTTTTGTGAAAAGAGGTCTTTTTTGTTGCAATTATCTTCATTCTTATCACAAGTTTCTTGGGTTTTGTGATGTTGTAAGGTAGTTGGATTCATGGTAATTAAGGTTGTGAAATTTGATGTTCAATCATTCTCTTCTTAAGAGGTACATAATTGCATCTTCATAATTTTATTTTTCTTTCAATTTGTGCTCCTTATATGTTATGAATATCATATGAATGACTCTTCATAATTTTTTTCCTTTTAGTTTGTGCTCCTTATATGTTGTGAATATCATGAATCACAACACCTTCACTCTTTGTGCCTCCTATGTTCATGGACAATTGAGTAATAAAAATCATGGTGATAGGTGCTATTATATATGTTACTCTTCAATTGTTATCTCTCCTTTCTCTTCATATCAATCGTAAGTCATATTTAGTTGAGTCTCTGTCTAATGTCTATTGTCATTTCTCTTCCCTTTTAAATTCTTCTAATTTGACATGCTATTAATTAGTTCTTCATTTGTCATTATATAAAACGTCAATTTGTTGGACCTTAACTTAAGTTGTACAAGAAGGGATGGATAGGATAAGAGGAATTGACAATCGTGTTAATTACAATTAACAAAATTTTAAAGTAATACTAATGGAGCCTTATGTAGCATTTTCAATCAAATATATATTACAATACATGTTTAGTCATTATAAGCATGAGTTGCTCTGTAAAGTCAAAGACTAAGTCGTGCAAGAAGGGATGGATAGGATAAGAGGAATTGACAATTGTGTTAATTACAATTAACAAAATTTTAAAGTAATACTAATAGTACCTTATGTAGCATTTTCAATCAAGTATATATTACAATACATGTTTTGTCATTATAAGCATGAGTTGTTCTATAAAGTCAAAGACTTCTTTTTTCAACAAGCAAAGAAGGTGAAATGTTGGAGAGAGCAAATAAGGCATTGCACGATGTCATGAGGAAGAATTATAAAAATTACAAAGTTATCAAAAAACAAATTAAATTATTTGCCTTCATTATTTGCTAAATTATATTATAATCAATATCTCTTAATTATAAATTAATCATTAATAATAACTGCTAATTAAATACAATTTAAGATTATTCGTTACTAATTACAAATTGTAACAACATTTCATTATGATTAAAATTTCAAATTATCAATTAGTTATTACAAATTCTAATACAATTATTACGTTTCATTATGACACAATTGTCTGACTTAATTTTGGTTATTATAATATTTACTATAGACTTTAATTTCATCATCGTTTTCTTTAATGTATGATACCCTAAACATATGTTTAAATTAATTTAAATCAATTTATAAGTTAAAAATAATATTTAAATTTAAAATTTTAAAATATACCTAAATTTAAAAGACTCATGCATCATCTACCAATATACTTCAATTTCAAATAAATCTTGAATCATATAATTTAATTATATAAAAACTCGATCATTGCAAGAATTAAAAACATTTGTTTTTAATTGTACATTATTATTAGATTTTATAAACTCCTCAATCATTTTCAAATCATGTGGTACATTAGTGGCTATTGATGATCATACTGATAAATGTTTACCTTTTTATTATTTGAGAATCATATTGAGAATCATATTACGAAAAGTCAAATATTTTATTCAAATGATTTAGTATTTTTTCATTTTTAGTTTCAGTATATTATTTTATAAATTTTTAAATTTATCTTATAATACATAAAGTAAAGTATATTTTGAAAATTAATGTGATGAGTAAGTTGATATTTAAAAAATTAGAATATCCAATCTTTTCACGTGGTTAAGAGTTATAATATCCCTTTTGAATTTAAAATGTCATGTTGATGTCATTATTATGATTCTTCCAATGTTAGCTGTTATTTGAATTTGAAGTATATTGGTAGATTATGCATGGATATCTTAAAGTTAGGTATATTTTAAAAGTATAAATTTAAGTATTGTTTTAAAATTATTAATTGATTTAAATTAATTTAAATATATGTCTAGGGTATCATAAATTAAAGAGAATGATGATAAAATTAATGTTTACAAATATTTTAATAACAAAAAATAATTTAGACAATTGTGTCATAATGAAACATGATAATTGCGTTCAAATTTGTATTAAGTAACTGATAATTTGAAATTTAAATTATAATGAAGTGTTATCACAATTTGCAATCTATAATTTTAAATTGTACTTAATTAGAATTTATTATTAATGATTAATTTGTAATTAAAAGATATTTATTATAATTTAATTTAGCAAATAATGAAAAGACAAACATTTCTTAGTATGATTATTAATAGCCACCAATGTACAACATGAGTTAGAAATGATTGAGGAGTAGTTGATCTATTATTAAATTATATGAGACAAAAATTAAAAATTTAGTTATTGAAAAAATTCAGTTATTAAATATCAGTTATTGAAAAACTAATAAATGGTATGTAGATATTATTAAGTATAAATATCATAAAAGAATAATTTTGTACTAAAATTTAAAAATTCAACCTTCTATGACAATTGAATTGGTTTATAACCTGTTACATATTTGAAAATAAGAGAAATTTTATAGCTAAAAGTAGTAAGAGATTTTTCCAACATTTATATAATAATGTAAGAATTAATATTGTGTGTAATGTAAGTAATTATTTAAATTTGTATTGAATTAGTTATTATATATCTCATACGTTTAAATAGTATGTGTAAGATGTTCTGCAATAAAATTCTACTCTACCTTCTCCTTTGTTCACAAAAAAATCTAATAGATTAAAATGAAGCATCAATTTCTCCAAGACCTCAACACACATCATGATAATTAGTTTCTCAAAGTTCAAATAATTCAATTATGGAAAGTTTTTACAACACAAAATGATTAAGCTTCAATCTTATTGAAAATGATACTACCAAATGAGAAGGTAACATTTCTTTTTAAACTTTATACATCATTCACATAATTCTTTTATATATCATGTTTATTGTTTTCTAATTTTTTTTATAATATTTTCTACTCTATGAATATAAAAATATACACCAACAAAGTTTATGTAGTTGATAATTTATTTTCTACATTAATCCTCTACATACTTTTTTCAAACAAAGTTTATAATCAATTTTTTTTTGTAAAATTTAATAAAATTTAATGCTAACATTTACTTTTATCCTCATGTTCAACAATCACATTAATTGTATTTATTATTACCTTATCCACGATATTCTAACGATCTTAGTCTCCTAAATTTTGATAAATATATATGTTTTTTACGTATAATTTACAAATGAGAAAAAAGGTTATACACTGACAATGTAAAGCAGTTTTACACTATTATCCAATTACAAACTATTATGTATGATAAATTTGTTGACTTCTAAAATAATAACTTTAAAAGCCATACCAACGGTGAATTTCAATTTGTTGACAGTGTAAAACTTTTTACATTGACAGTGCATGATCATTAAACTCTTTACAAATATTTTAATTTGTAAATTAAATTTTTGATAAACATTAATTTACAAATAATTTGCATATTTGACATATATATATATATATATATATATATTTACATATAATTTCAATAAATATTATACAATTATCTACTTTTACAATTTAATATAATATTTATTTTTTCAAATATTTTTAATATCTCCAAATTATATTATATATACAAATATTAATTTAAAAATAATTTATATAATTAATATAATTTTGATAAATGTATGTTTTTTACGTATAAATTCAACAACTATTTTACAGTTACTTAATTTTCATACTTAATGTAAAATTTATTTTCTTTAAATATTTTTAATATTTTCAAATTATATCATATATATTTATTTATAATCCCGCACAACATCCGGGTAAATATCTAGTTAATTAAAACTTTAAACTTTGTACATGAACGTCATGTTTGTTACCATGATTTATACAAAATTATACCGTTGTTATTAACGACTAATTCTTAAATATAATATTTTGAGATATAATAAACCTCTTAACTGAGTATGTGTTTAATTTATCTTATTTTTTTTAAAAAAAAAATCGCTTATTTTTTTGTTAGTTTTCCAAAAGAACTTTAAAAATAATAATTATTTTCCTAAAATAATTGATAGCTAAACACCCAATAAGGAGGCTCATTTGTTTTAAAATTGGGGAAATTAATTTTAAGAGAATTAATTTTGAATCTTTGAGTATGTTTGACAAACATTTCAAGTTAGTTTTTAGTTCTTTTTTATTAGTTGAAAAGCTTATTTGATCATATTAATAGTGTTTAGAAATAATTTGTTTGCAGTAGCTTGTATTGTTTTTTGAGATATTACTTCAAGTAGCATTTTTTGAAACGCTAGCTTTTAGATTATTTATTTCTTTTTTACCTTTGAAATATTTATTAAGTTTACTTTTTACCTTTTTTACACATGGCATGATTTTATTACCATACTAATTAATATAATGAAAGTATGATGTCTACTTAAATGTATGTTATTTTTATTTTATTTTAAATTTGGTTGGAAATATTTTAAGATATAATATAAAATTAATAGTAAAATGCACAATAAGAAAAATATAATAATTGAAACTAAAAAATGTAATTAAAATAATTGATATTTAAATAAAAAAAACACAAGAGTTCAAAATTAATAAAAAAACTAAGGCTAAATTATATTTTTGCTCTCCCTATTTTTCTCAATCTGCAATTTTGGTTCCTTTACTTATTTTAAAAAAGTTTAGTCCTCTTATTTTTAAAAATCCTCAATTTTGGTCCCCCTACTTTATTTTAGAGACATTTAGTCTTTCTATTTTTAGCAATTTTGGTCCCTCTGTCAAATTTCTTGCATTGATCATTAGTGGTTTAAAGTTGACTCTGACATGTTAATGGTGACTCTAATGTTGACTTTGACTTTAACATGTCATTTATGTATTGATACGTTAGAATCAACGTTAAATTACTAATGGTCAACGTAAGATATTTGACAAATGGACCAAAATTGCATATTTTTAAAATTGGAGGACTAAATGTCTCTAAAAAAAATGGGGGGACCAAAAATACAATTTAACCAAAAAGTAAACTATAATTACCCAAAAAAATATTTTTATCGATAAAATAAAATTAACATTTATATACAAATATTATATAAACATGTCTATTTTTGTCATTTTATGTTCATCAGCTATTTTAATAGATAATTTCACCAAACACTTATATAATTCAATAAACTAGTTTAACAATTTTCAGCTACCAACTAACTTTTCAACTTTTAGCTAACTTTTCATCTTTTAACTAACTTTTCAACTACTTTTACTAAACACAACCTTTAATATAATTAAGATGTCTGCCCAAATTAATTTCAGGGACAAATTTTACATTAGAATGTGCATTATGGTGAAAGAAATCGATTCTTGAGATTATCCAAATGGGCATTAAATTGTTAGCTCGAATATTTTATGTAAGCCTTCACGAGGAAAATGCTCACCGGTAAATGTAAGGAGTTATTTGATTTGAAAAACTTTTTTTGGTTTTTATTTTTTTTATTTTTACATTTAGTTACTAAAATATCATCTTATTTTTACTTTATTTCTTGTTTCAAACACTTATATAGAAAATCATGAAAATACTTTTTTTATTGTTTTTAGTGCTTTATATACATTTTTTTAAAAAAATGAATAAAATAAAAAGAAAGTGATATTTTTATAATTAAAAGTACAAATAAAAAATTTCCTTATCTCTTTAGTAAAACTCGTTTTGGTCTTTTATCTTTTAAAAGTTTTATTTTGGTCTTTTAACTTTTAAATTTGAGTCAATGTTATTCTTCTGTTAGTTTGAAAGTAACGTTGTTAATATTAAAAGATAACGCAGTTTTTAACCTAGTGGTAGGTTATAACTGCCAATATAATAATTTTATTTTATAAAATTTAAAAACAATTAATTTTAACATAGTGACGATTTTTAATCCCACTACAATAATTTTTAACCTTGCAAATCTGCCAAAGTCGCAACTCAATTGTGAGGTATTTCTCATTTACCCAACCAACTTCCATTTTCCATTTTCTTTCATGCTTAGATTCTCATCTGAAAGCATAATTTAGCAAATGAGAAAGTGATTCCACTAAGACAAAGACAGACTTAGCGACTTGCGTCTTATCCATGCCATGGAAGGACCTCTGGAAACATCTTCCTACCCTTATTCTACACTGCTCCGACTTGGACTTTCAAGGGTTTCACCAAATTCGAAAACTACGCCGTTTTCCTCACCGATGCATTACCTATGCCTATGCCACTCTTACTTGAGGAATTAAACTAGAGGCTTGAAATTCAAGGACCTAGATGGTTGAAGTTGGAGAAAGTCTCCACCTTGAGGTTCAACGAGAGCTTCTCAGAGGGTTCAGAACTACACAAGGTGGCACGACACACATGGGTCACGAGGGATGGTGATGGTGTTATAATTGTAACATCCCAGGCGTTAGTGAAGGTAGGGAGTAATCGCCAATATAAAAGAGATGAGGCACGAACAAGGAGCAGCTCCTAGCAGATTTCTAGTGGGAGCGATATATGAATGAATCGAATACACACCAGAATGAGAGGGATCCAAGGGCTTGGAGGTATGAGGCTGAACAGTTGAGGATAGCTTAAAGGAATTAATTAATACTACCTATACCAACAAGATGCATCTACTTTTTGGTAGCCTATCACTTAAGAACTTCACAATTAAGCGTGCTTGAGTTGGAGCAATTTTGGAATGGGTGACCTCCAAAGAAGTTTCCTAGGAAGTGTGTGAGTGAGGACAAAGTACGCTGAAAAGTCTTGTGTTGATTTGTGGGGACAATCGTTGATTCTTGAAAGCGGCCAAGCGCATCAAGAATTGTACAAGGTGGCGCGGCATGAGGTGGTGATGGTGTCGCAATTCATGATGGAGTTGTAGGGGCTGAAGGCCATGGACAAGCAGGAGCCACCAAGGATTCTACATTTCAATCCTACATTCAAGCATTTCGAGTGCTATGCTTGTGAGTTTACTGGTGCTCCTTATCAGCATTTCCTTTGGAGCAATGTTTCTTTTGCTTGAACGAGTGAATATTGATTAGCAATGTGTTCAAGAATGGAAGCAAAGAGGAAAGAAAAAAAAAAAAGAAATTGTTTTGTGACGGTTTTTAACTGCTATTATTTTAAAATTATCAATGGTGCTAATTTTAGACTAACGAAGGATAACATTGAGCCATATTTAAAAAATAAAGGGCCAAAATAAAACTTTTAAAAGATAAAAGACTAAAACAAGTTTTACTAAAGAGATGAAAGACCAAAATAGTATTTTAGCCAAACAATAAATATCTTTTCAAATTAAATGAATCTTAGTGCTAGGAGATTATAGATCTGTTTGGATTAACTCCTCCATAAACACTTATTGGAGAACAAAATAAGAAGAAAAAATGAAATAAGCTTTTCCATAAGCTAAAATTAACTCATGTATAAATTAAAAAGAAGAAGCTAATATACGAAAGGTTTTACAAATTAGCTTATGCATAAGTTAATTTTAACTTAAGGAGAAGTTAATTTCATTTTTTGTTCTTATTTTTTCTCCTATAAGTACTTATAGAAAAGTTTTATCTAAATAGGCTCTATATTCTTTTCAATTAGTAAGTGACGACGGAAAGAAGTGTGAAATTTGGGCATGCATGATAAATATGTGGCCTCCACTAGCATGGGAAATTGGTGCCATGCACGATGATTGGAGACAAAGGAGGAGACATTTTGCTTGAATGGGAGAAAGAGTATTATGTGTTGATTTGAGAAAGTTAGTATTTGGTTACTTTACGTAAGGAAAAGGCTGATGAATAGGTATGGAAATTGGAGAATTCACGAGCTTGCTGTGTGAGATCGGCATATCTCTTTGTCTTGCTAACATGTGTCTTAATGACACTGGTTAAAAAATCAATAAGTAAAAAAAATTTAAGTTAAGATTACATTAAAAATCATAATAAAATATGCTGTTACACTTTTAAATGATTTTTTTTTTCACTTTTAATTTCTTAACCAGTGCCTTAAGAATACTACTAGTTAGCATTTTCCTATCTCTTTAAGCAAAGTCCAGTTCTGACATGTCTGTATATCAGCCCTCGTAATGTTATACTTAAGAATTTTTGGTACTGCTTTGCTCCTCAAGGTGCATGTGTTCTCAGTTCATGGCAGCTGTTGGTAGATAGATTGCCTACAAGGATAAATTTGTTTAAACGGGTACTATAGCAACACATTCTTTAATATATTTCTTTTAGTACACGCTTTATTATTGGTTAAAGTTTATTAAATATTATGAAATTAAGAGAGAGACTTGTTAAATAAGAAATAGAACCCACAAAATTTTATGATTTTCAATAAATTTCAGCTATAATAATAAAAAGTATGTTCAAAAGAGTGTGTAGTTGTTTCATAGGAATGTCATAAGAGATTTTTAAGAGATTATGTGTGGGTTATATTGCAAGCTTGCAATCATCAAAGTATGTTCATTATCTACCACGCGTTCAGTCTTGTTTCTATGCTTGGGATTACATCCTCTGTTATTTCACCTTTCTAATAACAATTTACATTCAGCACCGCAATGTAGTGAGGTAAGAACTAAGAAGTCTAAACATGGTTGGCAGCTCCTATGGCACTCGTTTTTGTGGTCATTATGGTTGATGCGTAATAATATTTTGTTCAATAACGAGAGATTTAATCTGTTATATATGGAATGCATTTTATTGACTAATTTATATCCTCTTACTTCTCTTCTTACAAACCCTCTTATATACTAATTAAAGAAAGTACTAGTATTTGATGAAAAATTAAATACATTTAATATTTCGAAAATATAAAAAATATTTAATATTCTGATTATTTCTTGTGGTAATTTATTTTATTTAATAATTAAAAGGATTTATAGGAAGAACAAATAGAAAGAAATAAAATTATTCTTTATTGACATATATAGCATCAGATACGAAACATTGGATTTATTGACACATTTTCATGCAGATTTTATTCGTCACATATTTGAAAAAATATTATATTCATAAAACAAAAGGGAAATATTTGTTTATAAGAAAAGAATTACAAGAAGTAATTCAAAAATTATATGTTCAAGCTTTTATCTAATTGTTGCTTAATATATATTTTCTCCCATGGCAAATCACTTTAATAACATATCAGTTAATTAGACTAGCTTATAAGTTGGTTTAGCAGAAATAAACTTGTTGTGTACACAAACTTATTTTAGTAACTTCTAGCTTATTTTCAAAAACTACTACAATTAGCTTTTCGATTATCAACTACTAACTTTTTGCTTTCTTTTTTTATTTTTATTCTCACTAATTTACTTGAAATCCCTTTTTATCCTTTTTTCATTTTGGAAACCATGTTGCCTACCATGCTAATCTTTGTGTGTGTTTGGTTTCTATTTAGAAACACACATATTGGAAAATTTTTGCGTCAAGCCCATATAAAAGACACAAAAGCAAGTGATATTAGCTTCAGGGTGATGTGCGTCCACCTATTTTTGATGCATTGCCAAACACACGGTTATAGTGATCTTACATCTGTATCTCACATTTTTTGCTCTCACATGAGCACAACAATAGCCTGCATCCTTAATGACATCCATGGCTGACTCATCAATTGCCGCACCCACATCGTTTGTCGCATTGTTACGCCCATAATGCCCTCTTTCACTCACTTCGCACAATTTTAGGTTAGAAATCATTTGGTGGAAGAGAAGGAAACACATCATAAAAAGTAAAAATAAACAAAATAACTATGATTGTTCATTGCTTTCAAAACCAATAAACTACTATACTTGAGGAGGATTAAACAAAATCACCAAATCTTCACCATTCCTTTATAATATAAAATTTTAAAATTATTTTCCTAATTTTTGAAAGGATAAGTTATTAAAAATAAATTTAAATATTCCAGTAACTTATAAGTTTTTAGTTTTTCAATTCCTAGCTTCTAGTTTATAAGTTTCTAATTAGTTTATAAGCTAATTTTACCAGACACACCCATAGTCATTAAGTCTCTAATTAGCTCTTCTTTGTTGCTATTTTCATTAGAATCAATTCGTATGAAATAGCAGTGCTCAAAATAAAATATACAACAACTCACAAGTAGGGTAAAAAAAAAAGGCAGTGCTCAAAATAAAATATACAACAACTCACAAATAGGGTAAAAAAAGAGGGCGGGCGGGGGGAGGGGACATAAATATGGAATAAGATAAAGAAAAACAAAAAAGTATTGTATAAATTGTTGCATAATTTTATTATTTTAATATGATATTTATATTTTAAATGACTGCATGTATAAATCTAAAACTAAAAAAATGCATATATAATTGCCATTGATCACCTCCAAGGCTCCTACGAAACAGTAAGATAGACCCATAAAGGGAAAACGATAACAATCAGAAACATTTCTAATTGAATTCAAAGAGGAAATGGGTCAACAAAAGAAGTTAAACTAAAAAAATATATAACTACATGTTTACGTACGTTTCTTACTTGAACAAGAAATGTACATGTGTAATTTACCTACTATATTACAAATCTTAACACAAAGAAAAACAAAAATAAAAGAGAATATGAATATATTTTTATTTAATTAAAGAAAAGAGAGAGAGAGAGAGAACATTATCTTTTTAAAAGCAAAGTTCAGTTTTTTTGTTTTTTGGTTTTTACCTTCAATTCAAATTTTAAATTTATATCTCCCAATCTTTTCATTTTATTACCTCTCGAACAATAAGAGTTAAAGAACAAATAAACAATCCATCACGAGTAAATTAAAGAATAGGGGAAACAAAAAAAAAATAGATTACAACATCATGACCTTAAATTCATCGAACGTGAGTACCCCATCTCCGTCAAGATCAAATCTAGCTATCATAACTTTACACTCATCTAAACTCCTAGATTCACCTAACCTACTAAGCATCCTTTTAAGACTCCTCGGTGTGATGCAACCACTCCCATCCATCTCATACATCTTGAAAGCCTCCTTTAGGTCATTCTCTTTGTCTTCCTCTTTCCCTTCCTCCATGAACCTCACAAAATCATCCAACCCCACCAACCCATCACCGTCTGCGTCGAGCAATGCCACCGCCGCCTCAGCGTCCTCCGCCGACAACTCCTCGCGCATGGCCTCCACGCATTGCCGCAGCTCCGACGGCGATATCTTGCCGTCTCCGTTTTCATCAAAGTGATTGAACACACGTTCATACTGGCTTAGCTTGTCCATAATATAACCTATGATGCAATTAACCAAACTTTATAAAGCATGCACATAAATGTATGTGTGTAATACGTACCGTAGCAACCAAATTAGATGTCATGGGAGTATGTCAAAGAAGAAAAGAAAGAGCAACCAGGGTGCTTGAAAAAGGAGAAGAAATATATAATGGCCAATGCCGCGTGGCGTGAGTTGACCAACTAACATGTACGACCAAGTGCGAACAATGGAAGATTCTGGGCAATTACGTAATTATGAGGCGTAGACGGACCATAAATACTAGGTTAAATATGTTTTGGGTCTTCAAAAAATATGATAGGATTGATTTTAATTTCTCAATTTTTTTTTGAATAAAATCCTTTAAATATTAAAAATATTCTAATTAAATTCTTGATAATTTTTCTATTAAATGATTGTCACATCAGCATCACAATCACCATTAATTTACTAATGTGGTTATTATGTCTAAGTCATATTAGTAACATACTTTTAAAATAAAATTATTACATGTTTAATTCTAAACCACAGATTTTTTTAACCCTAAAGCAAAAATAATTACGTGATTTTTTATTAAAAATTATCAATAGACATTTCAGGTAATAAAATATTTTACTTGAAAGCTAATATGACCATCATTTAATAGAAAAGTTGAATAGAGTTTAGCATAGGAATTTAATTAGGATATTTTTAATATTTGAAAGACTTTATTCAAGAAAAAATTTTCTTGGGGATTAAAACTAATTATGTCATATTTTTAGAGGATCAAAAATATATTTAACCCTAAATACTATTTCCCTCTATCCCATAGTAAGTGTGGTCTTAAGTTTTTTTTTACACAGATCAAGAAAAACAATTAAATAAATGAAAAAAAAATAACAATTTTAAGTTTTTTTACACAAACTAAAAAAAGCAATTAAATAGATAAAAGAAAATAACAATTTTACAAAATTAATCTTATTATTAATATTTTTTGTTAAAAATGATGCAGTACAGCAACATTCTAAAAAATATTATTAGAGATCTAAATGAAAAAAAAAATTGATATCACATTAAAAAACTAAAATAACATTTATCTTGGAGTTTTTTTTTAACACGACCATGAAACGAAAGGAATAATGAAAATGTTTTCTCAACTGCGTGGGTAATGAGGAGCCGCCGAAGATTCTTGCGCCACACATAACATAAGAACGCCCAAAGTCCATTAATGTGAGAACATGGACGGATTATGAGAAAATGTTGATAGCCCACTTCAGTGGAAGTTTCTAGAAAATAGCGGAAGTCCTACCAACCCTCCCACCCCGTACGATTCATGAAATACGAAAGTTTTGACAATTTGTGGCGGTGGGGACGAAAATATTAATATATTTAGTTTTATTAAAGTAACATTAATCAACCTTTGTGCTTTTTTGACGAGGGAAGAAGTAACAGAGAAAAAAGTAGAAAGAAAATAAATAATATAGAAAAAAAAGAGTAACAATGATCCTTTTTTTTTAATTATTTAAATTGAGAGAATAAAAAAAGATAGAAAAATGATTTTTTTTCTTCATATTTAGTTAAATAGAAAAGTGAAAAAGAAAGAAAATTAACCATTTGAATAAAATTTAAAACATTATAATATAATAAAATATAATTAAAGAAAAGGATATATATATATTACTTTACTCAACTTTTGCACGATTTTCTGAAACCATAAAAAGCGTAAGGCATAGTTTTCTTAGAATTCAACAATGTAGAAAACTATACTAAAATAGAATTAAGGATCTTGGATATTATATATAATTCTCACTAATCTATTAATATCATGATGAGGAGTCAAAATCCTTATCAGGATCCATGATTCAGGTTTTTAATGTCTTCTTAAACCTTTTTGGTCTTTTAGATTAAAATTTTCTCCTCTTTTTCTCCTTCCATTTTCTTCCTTCTCTGGTTAAGATGCTTTTTGTTTTTTTTGTTTTTTTGCAACAGTAGTTTCTCTTATTGAAGACCAAAAAACATGTGTTCTCTCTCTCCCTCTCTCCCCATTATGTGTAATTATCATTTTAAATAACAACTTTATCTCTTCTAAAGGAAAAGGGGAGGGGCTTAATTATTTTAAATTTAAAATAACTACTCTCCATGGCCACTAACTTTAATTACCACTAGGCTCAACAACAACCACATTAAATAATTTTCTACTTAAAGTAAATCTATATATCGTTGCATGGATTACATACAGATTATTAAAAATAATATAACAATCTTCTTATTATCAAAAAAATAATATAAAAATCTCCCACTTGATCCACGCGATGACTTGAAGATTCAATAATCATAATTGTGCACCATACATTGAGACTATCAAGTTAGCATCTTTACTTGAATTAAAATGACTAGATCATGACAATCATAAGTTATCCAACAATATGAATTCTTCCATTTATCACAAATCAGCTTAACTCAAATAACTTTAATTAATATTGTAATTTTTGCGTAAATTCATTTTAAAGATACATCTTGTTATCACACCATAATGTGGACAATAAAAACCAAGTAGAAAATAACTTTAATTGAATACACAAGTGTCACACAATACAAGCATTACAACATACATTTATATACATGCATCACAATAACGTTAATAGACATATCCATACTTATCTTTTCAAGGTGGTCAATAAATGTCTTAAATAACAACCCTTTAGCTAGTGGATCCACTATCATCAAATTTTTACCAATATGCTTAATTAACACTTTCTATTTTTACACTTCTTTGACCAACAAGTATTTCATATACATGTCTTGCACCATTAGAATACTTGTTATTCTTAGAGAAGATGACAGTTGCAAAATTATCACAATAAATCCTTAACGGTCTAGTTATACTGTCAAGAATACCAAACTTCAAGGTAAAGTTCTGCAACCATAATGCGTGAATTGTGACATTAAAGCAAGTCACAAATTCAACCTCCATGGTAGAAGAAATATAATCACAAACTTTTTTTCACTATTTCATGACACCGCTCCTCCAATCATAACAAAAATATACCCAAATGTGAACTTTTTTGAGTTCACACATCCAACATGGTTTGAATCTGAGTAACCTTATGTACGTGAGCATGTAATCTTTGGTGCCTTATAAGTACCTAAGAACCTTCTTTGTAGCTTTCTAGTAATTTATTCTAGGGCTACTTTGATATTGACCCAATATTCCAATAGCAAAGCTGGTATTCAACTAAGTACATGGTTGGGTACATACATCAAACTCCCAACAACTAATACACAAGGAATAGGCTCTATTTCTTTTCGTTCCAAGTCAATTATAAGACATTACATTTGACTAAATTTGTCATATTTTTGAATTGGAACAATCCTCATGGAGCATTTTGTTGGAAAATAATTCAAATTTCAATTTCAAATCTCTAGGATATTGTTTAGATTTAAAAATATCATTTTTATGTTAGGGATTTGTTTTCTCTTTTAATATTTGTATAAATAGAGGGTTCTTGAGATGAGAAGAACCACTTGGCTTGTAGAGGAGGTCACCACCTTAAGTGAGAGAGGGTTATGTGAGGACGATTTTTCAAGTTTGTCCAAAAAATTTGTAATGGAGTTGAATATTTGAGATGAATAAAATTGAGATGTTTTCGTGGACATGGGTAAGAGATGTCAAACTACGTTAAATAAAGGTGTGTGTCTCCACAACACATTTTTCTATTCTAAATCTTTTTAATACCTTGTTGATATATTATTTCTGAGACAATCCCAATAATCCTTGTGATTATCACATAATATTTTTATTCCTATCACATATGACACCTTACTCGATCATATCTTTCATTTCAAAGTCATTAGAGAGAAATTTCTTTACATCATGTAACATATAATGCAACATCATTCACGTTAAATCCAAATCTATTTATCCTTTCATAATTCTCAAATTTCAAAATTAGAGTTCATAGAAATTGAAAAAATGAAGAATCATAATATCCCTATATAACCTTGTTCTAACACCAATTGAAAAACATAAAAAATTATAAGATGTAGTTTTACTAAAACCCAATAATGCATAAAATTACACTAAAACGTAAGGATATTGGATATTATAATTATCACTAATGCATTAATGTCTACGATGAGGAGTTAAAGAACCTTACATGGATCCATAAGGCAGATTCTCAATGTCTTCTTGATCTTCATGTTCCTTTAAATTGAAAGTAGTTTTCTCCCATTTCTTCCTTTCCTTTTTTTTTTTTTTGTTAAATCTATGATCATTAAGATGCCTTTTTCATTTTAGTGGTTGCTCTTATTGAAAACTCATGAAAAACATGTATTTTCCTCTTTTTCTTTTAACACCAAACTATATGTAATTATCATTTTAAATAACTAGCTTATTTCTTTCGAAAAGAAAGGGAAGAGACTTATTTTAAATTTAAAACAACCCCCACTAGCTTTAATTATTATTAGGCCAAACAACTATATTAGGTTTTTTTTTAATTTAAAACCAGTTCATAAATTATATGAGCCACATATAAATTATTTAAATAATCTAACATTGTCTTATCAAAATTGAAGAAAAAAAATTATAACATGAGTCCTGCAATATTATTCTCTTTTTCCTCTCTTTCCAACCAAATTCCAACGGTGTAGAACTTGAATTTTTTTTCGTAGGGATTTCTTTTCTTACATTTTTTCCATGATGCGTACCAAACATTCGTGGTCTAACGATAGATAATAAAAACTTTTTTCATGATGTTACCGCAATTAAAAGTGAAAAAAATTATTAAAAAATTAATAACTTTTATATTTTTAATACAATAGATATTTTTTAATAAAAAATTTTACTTTTATTTTCTTAATATCAATCTTATTAATGTTAACAAATTGTTATATATTTTGAGTATAATTTATAGCAATTATCAACATCAATGGGGCAGTTGTCTAACAATACTTGGTGAAAATAAAAGAGGGTTGTGGTGCAGACAAACTTAATTTGTATGTAATATTAGGAACTTAGAGCCATCACAGTAAAATTATATTAGGAAGAACATCTGATCAAAAACGAGAAAAAAAAATGAGAAAAAGTCGTATCTTTGAATTTCTTTCTTCGGGAATAACTTGCAAATAGCTTTAATCTCGAAACAGTTTAAAAGTTTATTGAGACATATTTTAATAAGTATAGACATAATTTTTATATTTGACTTTATAAAAAATTTTAAATTAATTACTGTTTTTTTTCCATGCATTGCCATTTTTCACGTTGGTATTTAAAGTTTTTCAAGGTTGAGTGTGGAAATGTTGTCGTGCCAAATTTAACATTCTCAAGTACTATGGACTTTGTGTTATACTACCGTCAGATGAGACTAAATCATTTTACGAAACTACATGTAAAGAAAGACTGTATTTTGTTTCAAAAAAAGATTGTCAATTAGGTTTTGACGTTAGCTCTTTTCGATTAATTTACTATGGACTTTGGTTGTTGGAGCTTTAATAAGTCTTCGCTCCTGAAAGATTGGAAGACTTCTACAATTAACATACGAAGTTTCCGCGCAGAAAAAATATTGATGTCTATGCTGAGATTGACCTCTAAAAATGTAGTCTGCTCTTTGAAAGATAAAGTGCACAAATCTTATTTTAACTCTTTTTGTTATTAGAAGAAGTTTTATACTCGTCTTATTAAATAACTTGAGTTCATTTTTTTTATTAAAAGTTTGCATGAATTTTTATCAAATGAGAAAATATAAAAGTGTCCGTTGGCATTATATAGGTACAGATAGAGCCACATTAGCTAAGATTATAACAGTTAAGGTAAATATTTTTGAGGTAGTTAACATAAATATGATTCCAGATTTAAAAAAGTAGAGGAAAATTTATAACAATTGGTCAATTGAAATTTTTAAAAATTATACGTGGTTCCATAAAGGCAAAGGATAAGATCACAGAATTTTAAATTATTTAAAAAGATAAAGAGAGTAATCAAAGTTATCTTATGTTCTTTCATTAGCAGTTGTGTGTTATGTTCTTATTAACATTCACAATTTCATTTATAAAAACATGGTCATTATATCAAAAGTCTGTAGAAAAAGACTAAGGTACTGTTTGGATAAATTTATTCACAAATATTTATAAAAGAAGAAAATGAGAAGATAAATTAAAATAAGTTTCTCTATAAGGAAAAATTACTTTAAATGTAAACTAATTTATAAAAGTTCTCTTATTATAGTTTTTTGAAAAACTGATTTTAATTTTGTATAAATTAATTTTAACTTATAGAAAAAACTTATTTTATTTTATATTCTTATTTTCTTCTTCTATAAATAGTTATAGAAATTTTCTTCTATAAGGTGTTGTAAGCCTGTACCAAAACAAAAGGCCCCGACTCCAAAATCCTCAACCCAACCTTGGCAGTGGTGGAAATTTAAATGGTGAGTTGTTATTTAATATAACCTATTATACCTATTATAGCCATTATAATGTTTTGTATTTCAGATATTAAATTAGGAGATAAAATTGTCCTTTTCCTCGCACACTTGACTCACACAAATGGTAGCCCCCTGGTAGTTTTAATTTTTCCCTTTGCTTGCTCCGTTACAAGTGTTCCAGAACACCTATTGTCCCACGTATGTTTGTGTTAATTCCTCCTGGTTTGGCCCATATGCGTCTTCAAATCCCTCCAGCCCATGCAGCATCGGGCTATATGTGCCTGGGGTTTTCTCAGTTGGGCCTGAAGCTTTATACACATAGTGTTCATTTTATTTCAGGGGCTGCTATTCTCACATTTTTTGTTGTTGCTCTTTTCACCCCTTGTTTTTTCAAAAAAGAGTGAAAATACGATTTTACCCTTATATTTTATTAACCCTCCAACTCTTCTTCCCACCACTATCTCACGTTCCCTTCTGCTTCCCCACACATTTCATCTCACATCTGCAAGCCTCCATCCGTCACCACAATCCATCTATTTGCTTCCTTTGTCGGTCAAGTTGAAGCTCTGTAAGCTCAACCATCACCCTTCTCTCTCATAATCGTCTTCGGTGGCTTCCTAGTGAGCTTATGACTCTCTTTTTTTTTTTGGCATTTTACAAATTCAACGAAAACATGTTTTCGTTTTGTAAAAAATTACAAAACGGAAACGCAATTCCGTTTAGTAACAAGAAAGTTACAAAATGAATAGGTGTTTCTGTTTTGTAACTTTTTTGTTTCCATTTTGTATCATGAAAAGTTGCAAACTTTGCTTATTGGTTGTTGACTGACCGCAAGTTTTGTACTATGGAGCAAAGTTGGAATACATTTTTTTCTGATGAAATTAACATGTCAAGTGTTTGGGAGAATGTAATTGAAGCAAACAATGATGCTTTTGAACATCCATTACAAGCAAGTGATAATGCTTTGAAAAATCTTATAGAAGCAAATGAGAAGTATGTCATAAAGAGGTTGGATATGAACCCACAAGATATGTTTCTTGATTACAATGAATTTTTCACTAATACAGAGGTATATTGAATAATTAACTGTTTAGGATTGAAATTTTGTTTGATATTTATTATGTTGTTGAACTAATAAAGGATTATTGGATACAGGTTTTTGTAGAACGTAATGATTTGTTGAAGTGAGTTCGATGAATTGGGAAAAGGTACAAATTTGTTATTGTCATAAAACGGTTAGAGACAGGACCAAGGAAGACATTTGTCTTATTGTCTTGTGAAAGGGGAGGAAAGTATAAACAATACAAAGACATGTTAACCCACAAGTCTATCAGAACCAAAAAATGTGATTGTCCTTTTAGACTAAAAGGGAAGTTTGTGAAAGGCATTAAATGGAGACTTTTTGTTATTTGTGGATTTCATAACCACGATGTAGATGAGACATTGTTAGGCTATGCATATGCAGGTCATTTAAGTAGTGAAGAAAAATCTCTACTAGATGAAGTAACCAAAAAACATGGTGAAGCCTAGTCAGATTTTGTTGACAATCAAAAGTCAAGACAAGACGAATGTCAACACTATCGAAACCGTATATAATGCACGTCAAAAATATCATTGACATCTAAGGGGTTTAAGAACTAAAATGCAACATCTAATGAAGTTAATGGAATGTGATGAATATGTCTATTGGTATAGAAGGGTAGATACTGAAGATGTTGTTAAAGATATATTGTGGTCACACCCAGATTCCATCAAGCTTTTAAATGCATTTCCCATTGTGTTGATTATTGATTCCACCTACAAGACGAACAAACATCGACTTCCAATTTTGGAGATTGTTGGGATTACTTCTACTGAGATGACATTTTTTATGGCATTAGCTTATTTGGAGAATGAGTGAATAGATAACTTTATGTTAAACAAAGGGCTGGATCCAAGAGGGGGGGAGGGGGGGTGAATTGGATCTTTGAAAAATTTCAAGAATCCCCAATTTCTTTTCAATAATGTATAACTAGATTTTTCAAACACTTTGAATCTTATTGATTTGGTTATATGAATGAAATAGGATTGGATCAATTTATCTTAAACTTTTCTATGCAAAGAGCGTTATGATTTTAAATGCAAGTGATCAAGATTCAATATGCTAGCAAGAGGATAGAGGAAAGAAAAGAGGGAATAAGATTTATACTGGTTCGATTACCACCACTGTGATCTACATCCAGTTTCCAATCAAACCGATTGGTGTTATCACTAAGTAATTCAAATGTTTACAAACACTATGCACAAACACAAGAATTACAATCAAATAAACCACACAATCAAGTTTCTTGAACCTTATCAAGAAAAACTTGAAACCTTTCTTGTGGAACCCTACCATAAGGAAGATATGAGAGACACTCTCTCAAGAACGAAAATCAAATTAAAAGAAAGTTAGATATCATCTTGGTTTGTGATAGATGGAAAACAATGAAGAACCAATCAAACTTTACTCAAGAAAAAACTTTTCTTTATCCTCAAGGTTGATCTATGATGAGCTCTATAACTTTGATCCAAAACTTGTAGTGGAGTAGAAGAATATTATGAATTCTCTCTAGAAAAGCTCTCTTTCAATTTTAAAAAAGTGAATTTGTGTTGAAGTTATAGAAAGACTCACTAAAGTTTACTTTATATAGAGAATTCACTAGAATAACTAGTTATTTAAACTTGTAATCAGTTATTTTGTTATTTGAAATCTGGAAAATAAACTTTGAATGGGTTTAACTAGTTATTTTTGTGTGTAACTAGGTAAAACAGTAGCCTATTTGAATTTGTCTTACTAGAATAACTAGTTACATAGCTTTGTAACTAGTTATTTTTGCATAGGACAAAAACAACTTTATATTATATAACTGGTTACAGAATTATGTAATTAGTTACAACAAAAATAACTGATTACATAATGTTGTAACTAGTTAAAGCAAAAAACATGTAATTGATTACATATCAATTTAATTGGTTAAAACAGTGTATATTTCTACTATTTACACGAATTTAAATAGATTTAATCGATTACAAAGCTAACTTAACCAATTAAATGGTTCTTTAATATAAGATTGAGTAGTTCTAAAGCTTTAGTGTGTAGTTCTTACTTTCTATCAATTTTAAAAACAAGTTTCATCCAATTATTTGTCTTTAAATTCAATTTAAAACATATTTTAACTTTGTTAACCTTTAAGTCTTGAACTTTGAGCTCATACCATCAAACCATTAAGGATAAAGATAAATCATGCAAGACTCAGAACCACATACACATGCATAAACACACATTACAACTTTGTACTCATCAAGAGGCTAAATCATCAAAACTATATTAAATCTCCTTAGGGGCAAGAGTAATTCTCTTCTTGCTTCTTCAATCTCCCCTTTTTTGATGATGAAAACCACTTGATGAAGGCTTGTTTAAATGGAGCAACTTGTGTGTTGTTGGTGTGTACAAGCTGTCTTCATGATTTAATTCCTGCAATTTTGCAAACTCTTCTCCCCCTTTGGCCATCATCAAAAACATAAAACCAAAATAAAGCATGGAAAGCTAAAAAGAAATAAGAAGGATAAAAATAATAGCAAGTGCAGTAAACACAATTACTTAGATATAGGTAAAGTTCATTAAAACATATGATGGAAACACATTAAAAAAAAACAAAAAAAAAAATTACAATTAAAAGCATAGGATAAGCATAGAAACAAACATAAAATAAGACACATTACAATCTAACACTTAAATGCAAATTAAACACAACACAATCAAACACATAGCTTCAATCAGAATGATTTTTAATCTTGTTTGGGAACCCCATGGTAGCAAATCTCTCTTCAAAATCGTCCAAATGCATGTGAAGAGACTCAAACTGTTCCCTATTATACTCTTGTGTAGCATGATGAAGTTCAAGAAGACCATCCAATTTTGAGAACACTAAGGTCTCAAACTAAGAAAATGGCTTCAATTCAGGACTTTCAGGTGCTTGTTCTTGATTCTCTTCATGGATCTGGATGGCTGAGGCATCCTTATGGATCCAAAAATCTCCTTTGGATTCAAGTCCCATCTTATGAAGAGACGAATCATTTAATCTGTTGGAATTTCTCAAAATCTCAAAGGTTTCATCTTCCATATTAACATCATAATAATCAAGAATCCTTGACATAAAAACAGCATAGGGAAGAGGAAAGTAAGCTTTTCTTTTAACCTTCAACATGTGGTAACTAATGATCCCACACCAGTTAAGTGGTATTTGTTGCTTCAAAGTATGTAAGATTATTAGGTCATCCTTGGCTAATTGAGCGTGATTACTCCCCTTAGGTGTGAGCACCCATATGATAATAAAAGCTAGCAACTTGTCCTCTATCTTCATGCCACCAGTAGTAAAACACAATTTATTTCCAGCAGAATAAGTGAGGGTTTCCAAATATACCTGAGATTTGTCAATATTTCTGAAAGTGTTAGAGGAGAGCCTATTTCCTTCAGATCTCAGTCCAGCTATTGCATACCAAATAGCAAGAGTTAGCGCAATATGCTTCCCTTTTACATGGGAAACAAGAACTCCATCTTCCATTTTAAGTGTGCAGAAGAAAACTTTGACCAAATCCATATAATAGCTTCCCTCTAACTCAACAAATTTTTGCAGTTCTTGAGCTTGAAGGAGAGCTGGAAAATTGAACTTTTCTCCATGAAGCCCATCTAGAGAAAGAACTTTTCGAGGTATGATAAGCCTCATTTGGTAAAAATGCTTGAAATTGTAAACATCTTCTTCATTACTGAGCCACTACTCTACTCCAAAATTTCTAGGAGCCTCTTCAATGTCATTTTGAGCTTCAACTACTGGGTGTTTAGACCCACAGGTTTGCATTTTTCTAGGACGTTTGGAGGAAGTGCCAGAGGAAGACATGGTGGTGTAATGGAATTTTGATAAAGAAAGATGCAAATGCTAGTGATTTCTCAAGTTTCAAGCATGAACATGTATATAGAACAACCAAGTAGCAAGCAAACAAAAATTCATTTTAGATTTGTGGAGTAACATTCACGTGAATCTTAGGTGTGGGTTGTGTGAAAGTTAGTCAAAGATTTTAAGAATCTTTGTGCAGAACTTGAGTGATTCCTTGACTCTAGATTGAAGAAACAAACAAAGAAGAATCAAAGAAATCAATTACTAAGGTGCCATTCACATTTTTGGTGCTGCAGCTAAAAAAACCAGTTAAAAATGCATATAATAAGTTAAAACAGAGAGCAAACTATGTGCAGTGTTCAAAAAAATAATTGGTTACAGCTAGATGTAATGAGATATATATGACAGCTTTTTATTTTGTGTTTTTGAGTCATAAAAGCTGCATGAAATAATTGGTTACATATGTATGTAATCTGTTAAAACCGAAAACACTACAAGTCGTTTTAGTGAGCTGGGCATAAATAACTAATTACATGTTTATGTAATCAGTTATTCCAGCAACCTTGCTACACGAGAATGAGAGCTGTGATAAAAATAACTAGTTACATAAAGCTGTAACTGGTTATTCCAGAGAGCTATTTAAAAACGCATAGGGGCTGTATGGAAAATAATCAGTTACATAAATTTGTAATTGGTTATTCCAATAGCAAGCAATATGTTAAGTTGGTGCTGGAATGGAATAATCAGTTACATAAACTTGTAACTGGTTATTCCAGCAAGCTGTCCACGAAAATGGGTGCTTGAATTTTGAAATTAATGGGTTACAAAGTGTTGTAACAAGTTATTCCAGTGAGCCATCAATTTGTTCAAGTGAGACAGCTTTAAAAATAACTAGTTATAGCCTTTATAATTGGTTGTTTGTGACAGCATACTGCACTTTCATGAAAAATTCTGCAGCAAATAACTAGTTACAAGGTGCTATAATTAGTTAAAGCAGTGAGCCATTTATTTGTATAAGTGAGACAACTCAAAAATAACTAGTTATAGGCTTTATAATTGGTTATTTGTGACAGCAAAGTGCACTTTTTACACTAAAATACTGCAGCAATATACTAGTTACTTATGAATTTAACTAGTTACATACAACTTGATATGAGTATTAATCACAAAATAACTAATTGCAAGTTCAAGTAACTAATTAAATCTACTCTAAACTACTTAGTCAAGGAGCAAAATGCACAAAACAAACAATTAAAACACACTTTAACTAATTACTTACTTGTTAACTTCAAACTTTAAAATATTTTACTCAAGAAATCATGCTTCTTTCTCATTCAAAAGCTAAGAATCCACACATAAGAACACAATTTATGAACTTAGTTGTAAGTTTTATGCATTAAGGCTAATTTATGTATGATATCAATTTATGTATGAAACTTATCTAATAATTTCTAGTATGCAAGTATGTATCTAAGAATCAAACACATAAATTTCTTAACACGATGGAAACTTTCACAAATACTCAAACAAATCTAGCATTTAGTAACACACAAATGCACATATAAAAAGTTTCAAATATGAATTTAGAGTGACTAACTAACACTAGACTCTTCTAGGATGCCTAGTTCATTTCTTATTAAGAAGAACCTTTCCCTAGGAAGAGGTTTAGTGAATATATTTACAAGTTGCCTATTTGTATCAACAAATTCTAATACATAATCCCCTTTTTGGACATGGTCTCTAAGGAAATGGTGTCTAATTTCTATATGCTTGGTCCTAGAGTGTAGGATAGGATTCTTTGTAAGGTTTATGGCATTAGTGTTGTCACATTTTAGAGGGATGTGGTCAAGGTCAACTCCATAGTCTCTTAATTGTTGTTGCATCCATAAGATTTGAGCACAACAACTTCCAGCTGCTATGTATTTAGCCTCAGCTGTGGATAAGGCTACACAAGCTTGTTTCTTGCTATGCCAAGAGACAATTGCACTCCTTAGCAAGTGACAAGTTCTACTAGTACTTTTTCTATCAAGTTTACATCTAGCAAAGTCTGAATCTGAATATCCCACTAAGCTTAAGAAAGATCCTTTAGGAAACCACAAACCTACATTACTAGTTCCTTTTAGATATTTCATAATTCTTTTTACTGCAAATAAATGTGATTCTTTAGGATTAGCTTGAAATCTTGCACACAAACAAACACTAAACATAATATCAGGTCGGTTAGCAATAAGATATAATAGAGAGCCAATCATACCTCTATACTGGGTAACTTTTACTGATTTACCTTTTTCATTTAAGTCCAAGTAGCATGAGGTAGACATTGGAGTGGTTGATTCCTTGCAACTTTCCATTCCAAATTTCTTTAGCAATTCATTGCAGTACTTGGATTGACTTAAGAAAGTGCCATGCTCCAATTGTTTCACTTGTAGCCCCAAAAAGAAGGTTAATTCTTCCATCGTGGAGATCTCAAACTCACCTTGCATAGTCTTAGCAAAATCCTTGCAAAGAGAGCTATTAGTAGATCCAAAAATAATGTCATCAACATAAATTTGTACTAACATAGTGTCATGTTTAGTTCTTTTGATGAACAATGTGTTAACTACTTTTCCTCTTTCAAAATTTTGATCTAGTAAGAACTTACTAAGTCTTTCATACCAAGACCTAGGGACTTGTTTTAGTCCATCTAATGCTTTCTTGAGTTTGTAAACATGATTTGGATATTTAAAATCAACAAATCCAGGAGGTTGGGAGACATAAACTTCTTCTTGACTATAGCCATTTAGAAAAACACTTTTGACATCCATTTGATACAATTTAAAATCCATTAAACATGCATAAGCCAAAAGCAATCTAATAGCCTCTATTCTAGCTACAGGTGCATATGTTTCATCATAATCAATGCCCTCTTCTTGATTGTAGCTTTTAGCTATCAACCTAGCCTTATTTCTTACTATGACCCCTGAATCATCAAGTTTGTTCCTATAAACCCATTTAGTGCCTATTATTGGATGATCATTGGGCTTTGGGACCAATTCCCAAACTTCATTTCTTTTAAATTGGTTTAATTCTTCTTGCATTGCAAGCATCCAATTTTCATCCAAAATAGCTTCTTCAATGACTTTAGGCTCAACTTGTGATATAAAAGCCATAGTACCATAATAATTTCTAAGAGAATTTCGAGTTATTACCCCTTTTGAGATCTCACCAATAATATTGTCTAATGAGAGGTCTCTAGGTGTTCTCACTCTTTTGGCAATTCACTTGTGGTCTCTAGGCTTGCTTGTTCAAGTTCGTTTGCATCCTTTTGTTGTGATGAATCCTCATTCATGTAAAGATCTCCAAGTGTATCTGCAATATTATCTAGAACATCATTTCCCTCCTTTTGGGGTTAGTTTCATCAAAGGCAACATGTACAAATTCTTCAACAAGTAAGGTTCTCCTATTATAGACTCTATATGACTTACTATTTAATGAATATCCTAAAAAGATTGTTTCATCAGCCTCAGCATCAAACTTGCCAAGTTGTTCTTTGCCATTATTCAAAATAAAACATTTACAGCCAAACACTCTAAGATGTGATATGTTGGGTTTTCTCCCCTTGTAAAGTTCATAGGGGGTTTCTTTAAAATAGGTCTTAATAGAACTCTATTTAGGACATAACTAGCTATGGTAACAGCATCAACCCAAAACTATTTTGGTATATTATTCTCATTAAGCATTGTCCTAGCTAACTCTTCTGACGATCTATTCTTTCTTTCAACTACACCATTCTGCTGTGGTGTTCTAGGTGTTGAAAAGTTATGATCAATTCTAAGTTCTTCACAAAAACTTTCAAATTCATGATTTTGAAATTCCCTTCCATGATCACTTCTTATGGATGCAACTTTTAGATTGGTTTCATTTTGAATAACCTTGGCAAGCTTTTTGAAGGCTTTAAAAGCATCACTTTTTAGAGATAAAAACAATGTCCATGTATATATAGAAAAATCATTTATAATCACAAGTCCATAGTAATTTCCTCCTATACCCATAGTTCTAGAGGGACCAAACAAGTCCATGTGTAGTAATTGCAAAGGTCTTTTTGTAGAAACAACATCTTTTGATTTGAAAGAGACCTTGACTTGTTTTCTCTTTTGGCAAGCATCACATAGCTTTTCTTTTTCAAACTTGAGTTTAGGAAGACCAATTACTAAGTCCTTAAATGCTAACTTATTCAAGTGATCCATATGTATATGAGCAGCCCTTCTATGCCACAACCACACATCATTTTCTTTTCCTAGAAGACACTTAGTATGCAATGTAGATGCACTATCCAAATTTAACATGTAAATGTTTTCTATTCTATTTCCTATCAATTTAACTTCATTTGATGCATTTGCAGTTATCATGCAATATTCTGAATTAAACACTACTTTAAAACCTTTATCACACAGTTGACTAATACTTAGCAAGTTGTACTTTAAACCTTCAACATACAGCACATTTTCAATCAAAATGTTTAAGGGTTTCCAATATTACCAACACCAAGAATCTTTCCTTTGTTGTTATCACCATAAGTCACATATCCATCTTGTCTTGAGGAAAGACTTGAGAACTTAGTGACATCTCCATTCATGTGTCTTGATTAGCCTACTATCTAAGTATCACATTGAATTCCGGGCTTTCAAGCACACCTACGAAACAACATTAAGATAGAATTTTAGGTCCCCAACTTTTATTGGGTCCTTGAATGTTAGTAGGGGTCTTAGTTTCTTTAGGAATCCACATGTACTTGCCACTAGGAATGCCAACATTTTTAATGTAACATGAAGATGCTGTATGGCCTTTCCTACCACAATAAAAGCAAGTCACAAATGGATAGCTAGTGGCCTTTCTAAAGCTGAAAAAGTTCTTATAAGATTTTTGTTGAGTTTCAAAATTGTAACAAATTCCAGCTTTATCAAAGACACACTTTTGTCTACCAAGCAAGATATCCAAGTTTGCTTTTCCTTTTGTGAACTTTGCAAGAGTCTCTTTGAGATACTCCTTTTTAGTTTTTAAGACTAATGCAATTCTCACAATCTAAGACTTTAAGAGAGGATGAAGATGCACAATTACATGCAAAGTTTTTGTAAATCATTTCTATGGTTTCATGCTCTAATTTGAGATCATCCAACTCTTTTTGCAATTTAGCTAACTGTGATTCATATAGCTTAATTTTGCTTTTGAGCCTATTATTTGAAATTCCTAACTTTTGAGCCTCTTCATGCATCTCTAAGAATGCTTCATGCAATTGATAATAGCTAGAGGAGGTTTCAAAATCGGAATCACTTACAGCGCTTTGCTCATCACAGCTTGCCATTAGACACAAATTTGCTTCTTCATCCGCTTCGGATTCACTTGAAGAGCTAATGTCATTCTCATCCCATGCAATGTAGGCTCTTCTAGCTTTGCTTGGTTTCTTAGGTTTTTTCTCTCCCCCTTGATGTTTCTTTAAGTAAGTTAGATAGTCCACTTTGATGTGTCCTTGACCTCTACATTCAAAGCAAGTATAATTTGAGGGAGTTGCCTCATTCTTCTTGGTGACTTTCTTGAATACAGGGTTTCCGTTTCTACTTTTCTTTTTCTTCATGAATTTGCTGAATTTCTTTACCAGTAGAGTCAAATTCTCATTGTCCGAATCATTCGAGCTTGAGCTATTACACTTGTCATCTTCTTCTTTTGATGAGGAAGCCTTGAGTGCTATGCCTTTCTTCTTTTTGTTAGTTTCTTCTTCATGAGCTAGGCGATGAAGCTCAAGTTCATGCTCCCTAAGCTTTCCAAATAATGCAGCAAGTGTCATGGTTGTAAGATCTTTGGATTCTGCAATTGCTGTCCACCTTTGGTTGCCAAGATCAGTTCAGACATTTGAGTACTTTTACATTCAACTCTTCCCTGTCAAATTGCTTACCAAGGTCAATTAAGTGATTGACAATATGTGTAAACCTTTTTTGACAATTAGAGATAGATTCACCATTATTCATGTAGAACATCTCATACTCTTGAACTAATGTATGCTTCTTAGCTCTTTTAACATCATTAGTTCCTTTATGAGTAACTTGCAAATCATCCCACATTTCTTTCACATTTGAACATTGAGATACTCTAAAGAACTTATCAAGAGTTAATGCAGAGGTTATTATGTTCTTTGCTTTTAAATTGTATTGAGCTTTTCTCTTTTCTTCTTTAGTCCACTCAGTCTAATGCTTTATTACTTGTTCTCCTTTTTCCTCACGTTTAGGAGCATATGGTCCATTTTCTATTGCATCCCATATAGCCACATCAATTGATTCAATGAAGATTTTCATGCGAACTTTCCAATAGTATAGTTTTCACCATTGAAAATAGGGGGTCTATTAACTAAACCACCTTCACCGTAATGCACTTGATTTCCAGCCATTTTAAAAAGAAATCTTGAAGTAACTCTCAAGAATCTTGCTCTTGATACCAATTGTTAAACAAAAGGCTGGATCCAAGAGGGGGGGGGGGGGGGTGAATTGGATCTTTGAAAAATTTCAAGAATCTCCAATTTCTTTTCAATAATGTATAACTAGATTTTTCAAACACTTTGAATCTTATTGATTTGGTTATAGAATGAAATAGGATTGGATCAATTTATCTTGAACTTTTATATGCAAAGAGCGTTATGATTTTAAATGCAAGTGATCAAGATTCAATATGCTAGCAAGAGGATAGAGGAAAGAAAAGAAGGAATAAGATTTATACTAGTTCGATCACCACCACTGTGATCTACATCCAGTTTTCAATCAAACCAATTGGTGTTATCACTAAGTAATTCAAATGTTTACAAACACTATGCACAAACACAATAATTGCAATCAAACAAACCACACAATCAAGTTTCTTGAACCCTATCAAGAAAAGCTTGAAACCTTTCTTGTGGAACCCTACCATAAGGAAGATATGAGAGACACCTTCTCAAGAACAAAAATCAAATTAAAAGAAGGTTAGATATCGTCTTGGTTTGTGATAGATGGAAAACAATGAAGAACCAATCAAACTTTACTCAAGAAAAGACTTTTCTTTATCCTCAAGGTTGATCTATGATGAGCTCTATGACTTTGATCCAAAACTTGTAGTGGAGTAGAAGAATATTATGAATTTTCTCTAAAAAAGCTCTCTTTCAATTTTAGAAAAGTGAATTTGTGTTGAAGTTATAGAAAGACTTACTAAAGTTCACTTTATATAGAGAATTCACTAGAATAACTAGTTATTTAAACTTGTAATCAGTTATTTTATTATTTGAAATCTGGAAAATGAATTTTGAATGGGTTTAACTAGTTATTTTTGTGTGTAACTAGGTAAAACAGTAGCCTATTCAAATTTGTCTTACTAGAATAACTAGTTACATAGCTTTGTAACTAGTTATTTTTGCATAGGACAAAAACAACTTTATATTATGTAACTGGTTACAGAATTATGTAATTAGTTACAGCAAAAATAACTGATTATATAATGTTGTAACTAGTTAAAACAAAAAACATGTAACTGATTACATATCAATTTAACTAGTTAAAACAGTGTATATTTCCACTGTTTACACGAATTTAAATGGATTTAATCGATTACAAAGCTAACTTAACCAATTAAATGGTTCTTTAATATAAGATTGAGTAGTTCTAAAGCTTTAGTGTGTAGTTCTTACTTCCTATCAATTTTAAAAACAAGTTTTATCTAATTATTTGTCTTTAAATTCAATTTAAAACATATTTCAACTTTGTTAACCTTTAAGTCTTGAACTTTGAGCTCATACCATCAAACCATTAAGGATAAAGATAAATCATGCAAGACTCAGAACCACATACACATGCATAAACACACATTACAACTTTGCACTCATCAAGAGGCTAAATTATCAAAACTATATTAAATCTCCTTTGGGGCAAGAGTAATTCTCTCTTGCTTCTTCACTTTACATGGGCATTAACTAAGGTAAAAGGATTTGTAAAAGATGATGTTTTGCCTCATGTTATTGTCACTGACAGGGACCTTGCTTTGATGAATACATTGCAAGATGTTTTCCAAGTTCAACCAACTTATTATGTCAATTTCGTATTGCTAAAAATGTCAAAGCAAAATGTAAGATGTATGTGAGTCTTGCAGAGGAATTGGATAAGTTGTTGGATGCTTAAAATGGATTAATGTTATTTTATGATGAACATGTATATAACCAACGCCTGATAAGCTTTGAGGAGATGTGTTCACTCTCCTTTCTTCATTGACTACATGAAAAATACATGGTTGGTACCTCATAAGGAAAAGTTTGTCATAGCATGGATAAATTGAGTGATGTATTTGGGAACTACAACAATTAATAGGTATTTGTGCTAACTTTTTTATTGGCTTGACATATGTCATATGCTATTTATAACAATGCGATTTTGCTAACAAAAGTATATGTTTCTTAACAGGTTGAGGGCGCACATGCAAGATTAGAGAGGATATTTCGAGATAGCATGGGATACTTGTGTAGTTCTTAGGATGCAATGAATAATATGTAGCACACTTGAAATAAAGGCATCATTTCAGAAAAACATCAATGTATTGGAACACAGGTTTAATAACAGATTCTACCAAAAGCTATGATGCTTTGTATCAACAGAAGCAAAAAACCTGATGTTTGATAAGTATAAATGTGTTGGCACCGTTGGTGCTAATTGTTATGCTTGTGGTTGCACACTTAGAACTACTTATGGACTACCTTGTATGTGTGAACTTGCTAGATATAGCAATATGTTCGATTTCATTCCGTTGTGGTCCATTCATGTGCATTGGAGGAGGTTATCACTTTCTGCAGATGAAATATTGGGGGGATTTATCGCTTGCACATGAGATCAATGCACTATTAAAGAGGTTTTCAGAACTTGACGTGCCTGAAAAAATCACATTGAAGACTAAAGTCTGTGAACTAGCATTTCTGGATACCATTTCAATGTGTCCTCCTATAGAGAAGGTAAAAACAAAAGGAGCGCCAAAGTTTGAGAAGTCCACTAAACATCTTCCTTCGATGTGGGAGTGAGTTGATGTAATGCACACGGTTGTACATAGTTCATTACCTCCTAGTGTGCCTCTCACAAAGTTTCCTATGACACTAAACACAACAAAGGTTTGCCATTTATAGATGAATTTCCAGATGAGTTGCATGAATATATTGTCCGTATTGTTGACATAAGATCAAAAGGAAATTGCAGTTATTGGGCAATTGCAGCTTTGCTTAGTAAGGGTGAGGAGTCTTGGCCCCTAGTTTGTGATGATTTGGTTTGGGAACTTTAGTAGTGGCACGTTGAATATGTCGAACTCTTTGGCACAGAACAACGAGTGATTGAACTTAAGACCTCTTTGTATGTTGGCCAACACATAATAGCAAGCCATGATAAGTGGATGTTCATTCCCCGACATGGGTTATGTTATTGCTAATTGGTATAGTGTCGTGTTGGTCCACTTATCCAGGCTACAAAGTTGGACATTTTTTTCGCTTAGGAGTTGACCCTTACCAATTAGACATCACTGGCTTATTACTGTTGGATTTGTTCACGGTTGTCACTTTGTGTAGGTATATATTTTTCAATTATTCAGTTATTTAATATTGTAAGTATTTAAATGTATTCACTAACTTTATAGAATTGTGTCCTCTTCTAGGTTTATTTAAAGGATGGATCTCCCTTACCTCTTATCGCACCACAATAACATAGATACTATAATGACAATGCTCGTTCATGGCAAAATCTATATTGCATACAACATTTAAATAACTTATTTGTATCTAGAGGAAATAAATATATAGTAGAGATTAGTAGAGACTCATTGTAATTAATGAATATGTAGTAGATCATTTACTTTGTTATGTATTGGACCTCGGTAGGTCCACTCACACACATTAAGTCACTTCGCACTTCCCGCTTGAGGCTTCTAGGATTATGTTATGTACTGGGTGTTGGTCAGCCCAAACCCCCATCAAAAGCGGTCGACCAAGCCTACTGACTACCCACATTAGAAAGGGAAATCGAGGATCACACACGTGCACCAATAAAGGAAGGCCCACATTTCCCTCCTCATCACCGAATCATAATCAAGGGAATCATGACTGCAATCATGCCAATGGCACCACTACAAATAGACCTAGGAGCATTAGGGAAGACATCTTCATACACCACACCACTGCATAGGCCTCTTTAGGGTTAGTTGTTAGATTAAGGTCCATCGAAAGGCTTGTAAGAACAATTATTATAATAATTAAAAATTTACTTAACCATTATTTAATCTATTTGTGAAAAGAACATATAAAGAGTTGAAAAAAGCCACTTGAATAAATTTAGGCTTTAGTTTTGACTAAGCCCGATTAAGGGAAACTAAATACAACAATTTTAAAATCAATTGAGGAAGTAAATGAGCATGAGGAATATGAGTATCAAATAGTAATTTTTAACCTTATGAAAGACCACGTCAACACTGGGAAGTGTCAAACTTCGTGAATTCACTGAATTGATTCTTATAATTCAAGTTGATCATTGTATTCATTAAGCATTAGTTATTGGGTTAGGCCTGTAACACCCCAAATTATTTAAATATAATAATAATATTTTATGTAACTTTTCCTATTCTTGAAAATACGAAGTGATTTTTTTTTACATCATGAATAGTAGATACATAAAAATTTAAGATACAATATTACAATTTCCTATAGTTGGCCGTACTAAAAAAAAAAAAACTTTACTTGTGTGGAAATAAAGTGGTAGAGGATTGCCACCTGGAAACCTAAGAAGATCCCTCTGAGCTCCTGTTGCATTATACTAATGTCGACTGCTGCCATCTGACGAAGTGGGGGAAGCACACAACAAGCCACAGGCAAAAGAGAAAAGAAACAGCACAAACAAGCAAACGAAGAGGGAGTGAGGTTCTAACTTAAAGACATCAATATGGTAATAAACATCTACGGGGCCTAATCTAACATGTGATCACATTGAAATATAACAAGTCAGGAAATTCGTATTATGTCACAAATAATGATAAATCAAACAAAATGCATTAATGCATAGATGTTGACTCATGATCAGACACAATGGATAAATGTATAGGTGCTGACTCATCTCGATGGAGGACTATTCAACAACAAAGTATCATGATGAGGAGCTCATACTCCATCGACCAAAGCATGCTAAATCAATATCAATAGTCACCTAATCTAGAATGGGAATAGCATTAGGTGATTCACCAACTAAAGCTAGAATGTGAATAGCCTAAAAGCACAATACAATTGCATGCCAAGAGTGTGCAATTATTAACGATAAAATAGGCCTTAGCGTCTGCTTATGTTGATTAAGACTCAACAAAATATCTTAATATAATAATATCACACATTGAGTATTAAAATCTCAAGGAATATGTCATATGATTACAAATGTACATGTGCATAAGAATATATGGCTACATTGGATTAGTAAGTCTCAAGACATATGAATATAGCACATACACATTCTCCTACTAATTCAGAACTGTAGAACAAAATCAAGATTCTCATTTGAACTCACTATTATTAAAATACTCTAATGGTATAATATTTCATCATGGGATCATAACTTTGTCATACGTAATCTAAAGCTCATCATCTTTCTCTCTTTAAAATAGTTTGAAGTTAGAGAGAAATATGTTGCTGCAAAGTACATCAAGAGAAGTGACTATAAAAAAATATTAAGCACAATAAATAAAATTTATTAATCACATAGCCTTATAAAATTTGGATTTTAAAATTAACCATATACTCTATGTATATAAGAGAATATGTCCATTGGCACTTCACATTATAGAATCTCCCCAACATCACACTATAAATTATTATTTATATTTACTTTAATAAGCAAGTCTTTTAGTCCTAAAAACATTTTTGAATGACTTAAAGTCTAACCTTCTTAATCAAACATGCTTTTATAAAAGTCTTGACCTAGTTTATTTCCTAAAAGGACCTTGATTTTTGCACCCCATAATTTAATCTTCCCACCCCCCAACTTTTGTTTTTTGTGTGAAAAATTTAACATAACAAAAACAAGTTTCATCATGTTACGTTTTTGTATACAAAACGAAAACTAGTTTTCATTGTGTATGAAACTAGTTTCTATTATACAACGAAACTAGTTTCTATTGAATAGGCAAGAAGAAAAAAAAAAGAAAAAAGAAGCAAAATGAAAGAACAAAGAAGACGAGGGTGGGGGTGGGAGGGGGGAAAGTAAGGGTAAGAAGGAGGAGGGGCTGGGAAGAAAGGGGTAAAATAGGAAATTCAAACACACAAAACAAAATGGTAGTGGGAAGATGAAAAGGGGGTGAAGATCATTTTCCTTCCTAAAAAAGCCTGACCTAACTTGATGTAGGTTAAACCTTAGTCTTTGTCGAGTGGTCTGACCTATTCTCACTCTTACATGTGAATGTGTGATTTATAAAATGGTAAAAAGTGTTCTAGGTGAGACATAAACTTGTAACCCTTTGATTCTATACCAACATGAGAAACACTAAGCTACTTGGCCTTTTTGGTATAAGTATAAAAAAAATATATTATATATAACATTAATGTGTGGAGGACCAAAAGTGCACATATATTTATTGGTACTAAATAAACAATATACTGTTATAAAACCAAACAAACAATAACTCATATCTTTTAATATTTTATATCTTAATTATAACTTAATTGCTCTTTATTAAAAAAAAATTCGTTTATAAAATTATGTTGTTTTAATTTTTTATTTTTTTGTATTCCAATACCTTTTTTTTTGCTAAATATAGCTCATGTTTAATTAAGAAAAATTATAAAAAAAATAATTACTCTTTTTGGTGTAAGTTATAAAAGAAAAAATTATTAGCCTTTGAGTTAAACATACCGGGTCCAACCTGAATAGCTTTGTAGTTAAATAGACTAGGCCTAATAAGCTTGTGTTTAAATTGTACAACATTTGACAATTGCTTTTTGTACTTCATTTTTTTTTACTACTACACTCCTTTTTTTATATTTTTTTGTAATTTTTTTCCAAAAATATCCTTTTCCAAAATTGGTTAATAATATAATTTATAATTAATTGATAATATAAAAAAAACTTTTATACTAACAATACATACCTATTAAACTATAAATATATTTTATTTTTTAAAATACGTTCCACCCACCTTGTAAGAACAAGAATCAACAATTAAACATATAATTTCCTCTATAATTTTCAGTTATCGTCCAAGGTCAACCCATTCTTCAGCCTTTGGTCTAGGTTAGGAATTTTCTTATTATTAGGGCAATGATTTTTAGATACATCATTTTCTAAATATATAATTAACACTTATTATTTTTTATCTCTCTTTTTCTAATTCCTATCACATTATATTACTTATCATTTTTATATTTTTTTTCTCTTTTATCTCTCTCTTACTATATGTCAAGTCAAATAGGCTTTTAGGTATAAAAAATCAATTATGATTATTATTATTTCACCATCCAATTTGTTATTTGGGCTTTTGCCTTTTGTTGGTTGTAAAGGCCACCACGATGCTTCGCCACTTGACCTCTCTTCTTCTCCTTTTTTTTTCGCTTTCTTTTTTTTCACCAAAAAAATTCAAAAGAGAGTGAGTGAGTATTGAGAAAAGCAACAAAGAAAAAGAAGCAACGGTTGCCGGTGAAGTCGTATGCTATGTGGTAGCGATTTGGCCTAAGCCAACTACAATTAACCGATTAACTTTTCTTTCCAACGAAACATCCACGTGTCCACTTCAAAAGCCATTAGCTTCCGAGATTTGAGCTTCACATGTATGTGTCTATCACAAATTTTGTTTAGTTTTTAGTTGTGCTAATTTAAAGTTGTGTAATATGATATTTTAAAATTGCAAATACTAACCAATGTTCTTAATATACTAGTTAAAAAATAAAAAAAATAGAAAGTTTTTATTAAAAAATGTTGTAATTTTCAATACATTTTCAATGTGTATTCAAAAAAAATGTCTATTTTGAATTTTTTTAATCAGTGTCCTAAGTGTATTGGTTAACAAGATCCTATTAAAATTTGGAGTAAATTACACTATCCTCTCCTGAGAGATGAGAACATTACATTATTCTTCCCTCTTATGTTAAAATATACAATTTAGTTCATTTAACTTAACATCGTTAAAATAAATTACACTCCCCTTCTTTGAGAAATACAAATATTACACTATTCTCCCTTCTTATGTTAAAATATAAAATAAATTATACTTTTCTCGCTTGAGAGATGCAAGTATTACACTTTCCTCCTCTTTTATGTTAAAATATATAATTTAGTCTATTTAACTTATCTAAAAAATATTCATTATAAGATTTTAAAATATATTTTTTACTAAAGTATATGCTAAAATATTTTTAATTTATTAAGTTATCATACACACACTTGATAAAGATTTTTTAAAATATATAATTAAATTTGAAATAATTAAAATGATTTATTAAAATAATTTACTAAATATAATATATATATATATATATATATGTGTGTGTGTGTGTGTGTGTGTGTGTGTGTGTGTGTGAATTTATATATATTATATTAAATTTTGTAATAATTATATTTTATTTAATAATAGATTTTTAATATAAATAGATTCATTTAAAAAGTTGTAAGTTTAATAAACATATATTAGCATTACATTTATTCAATTCAATAAATATATTACATTTAATAAATATAATATTTAGTAATATTATTAAAATTAATTATATATTATATTTAATAAATATAATAATTAATACTATATAAGAAAAATACCAATTTATTTAAATATTTATAAAAATACTATAGTAATAACATCAATTAAATTAATACTTGTGTTTAATTTTATTTTATTTATATATATATATATTATTTTTAATTTGATTTATTTTAAAATATATTTTTTGAAAACTAATACCTAAAATAAAGATTTTTTAAATTTATAATTAAATTTACCATAATTCATAATAAATTTTTTAAATAATAATTAAAGGTATAAATTAAGAGATAAATTGTTATATATATATATTAAAATTTTATTTTTTTATTATTACGAAGAAAATAAAAAATTATATATATATATATAGTAAAGTGTAATATATTTGTATTTATTAAGGGAGGAGGGTGTGTGTTTTATCATAGAAGGGAGGGCGGTGTAATATTTGCATCTTTGAAGAGGAGGTAGTGTAAAGGATGCTTTAGTAATAATTTTTTTTAACGAAAGTTAACAAAACTTCAACAAAATTTTTAAAAAGGTAAACTGTTATATATTCGAATCTATCAGGAGAGAGAAGTGTATTTTGTAACATAAGAAGAGAGGACAGTAAAATATTCATATCTCTCATGAGATGAGAGTGTAATTCACTCTAAAATTTATGATCATTTTAATGATTCATAATAAACAATAAATTTAATTTAGATAACTATTTTTATGAAATATCAATATAGTTTATTTTAAAGAATATTTTTAAAACAATTATTATATTAATAT
This sequence comes from Spatholobus suberectus, assembly GCA_004329165.1. Taxonomy (NCBI): domain Eukaryota; kingdom Viridiplantae; phylum Streptophyta; class Magnoliopsida; order Fabales; family Fabaceae; genus Spatholobus; species Spatholobus suberectus. The sequence goes on from CM014732.1 coordinate 37,194,046, forward strand.
CTATAACTTGATTATATATTGTACTTGAATTTATATATTTATTAAAATCTTAAACTAAATTAGTCTCAATGTTATAATCACAACGAATTTACTGTGAATTGAATTAGTTTTTTTTTTTCCTAAAATCAAACTTATCACATGTTTGCTTTTTTAAAAGAAATAATTGTTTATTTTTTTAAAAAAATCTCTTAGAGATCATAAAAATAGATAGTTGTTTTTTAAAACTAAACTAAACTAAAAGCACACTAACTCCTATACTTTGTTTGACACAACAAAAACAAGAAAAGAAGAAAATAATAAGAGAGGATATGAAAAGAAAAGAATATTTTCAATGGGTGAGGAAAGTAAGAGATTAAAAAAAATAAAATAAAATGCATGTGAAAATTTTCACACTTCAACAAGGAAGAAAATTGAGAGGGAGGAAAATAGGGAGAATAATACAAATCTTCTCAAAAAATGAATTTGATTCTCTTGTAATTTTTTTTTCCTGGAAACATGAAAACTAAAGTAATCACATAAAGGGCATACACATTGTTTTACATAATTACATTCTTTTCTTATTTTTCTCTTTTAAATATAATAAAAAATATATTATTTTCTCTCTCTTTTTTTGAAACGAAAAATTATCACATAAATGTGTTTTTCTCTTTATTTTTCTTTAATTGTTTCTTCTTAATTTTCTCTCTATTTATAAATAAAGTGTTAAGCAGACAAATGTAACATATTTTGATATATTTTTTATTAATATGTAAAATATATATTAAACATATAAAATAAAGAGTAAATTTATCAAGTATGAAGTGAAATTCACATGATTATAGTAAAACTAATGTAATTTTTACTAATAATGAAAGTATATTAAAAAGAATTTTTAAAATTAGAAACTGCCAACAAGATATTCTTTAACTCTCTATTACACTCCTGTTTTTTAAATGCATTTTTATTGGTTTAAATTCATATGAATTTAGTTCCTATTATGAATATCTTCTAACTTGACTAGTTTCATATAAAAGCCAACCAATACTAAAAACTAAAAACCGTATTGAAAGTATTTTATTTTATTTTATTTTATTTTGCCTTTTTTTGGCTGACATGAAAAGCGTTCCATTTGAGATCGCATCCTAAAATCATTAGCTTTCCAATATCAAAATGTCAAATCGCATCCAGCTCAAATTAAAGCCGTTGCCACAGTACACTTTTACGATTCGTTGCCAAAAAACTGATACTCTCATACTCCAACGACGTTCAAGAACGCGTGGTCAATTAATGCAAGATTTTTTTTAGTTTAATTAGTGATATTGAATTTAAGTCTTGAGTGTTAAGTACTAATTGAGAGAACTTTGCTGTTTGTAATGATTTTACTTAACTCAAACAGGATCATAGTTAGTAGGTACGTGATTCAGATACAGGTTTGTGGTTCATGTAGATATGTGATTTGTCACTTTTTAAGTTATTATTACCCCTTTGTTTGGTAAATGAGAAATAAGGTGGAGAAGAAAAAATAGGTAAAAAATAAAAAGGTAAATATATTTGATAGAGAAAAAATAAGAGAGGAAAGAAATAAAAAAAGTGAGACCCACTAAACATTAGTTATTTTTATTTTATTTTATTTTTACTTATTTTCATTCATTTATTTTTCTTTTTCTTATTTATTATCTATTTCTCTTAAATTAAACACCATTATTTTTATTTAATTTCTCACTTATTTCTATTTTTTTTATTTCCATCTACCATATTTCTCATTTTCCCCCTACCAAATGTACCCTACAAGACTTTCTTTAAGAAAAATCCAAAATGCAATATGCAGTACGATAAATTTAGTCTGTGGTATGCAAGATTATTAAGGCTATGTTTGGTAAAGAAGAAGAAAATAGGAAAAGAAGTAAGTAGATAAAAAAAAAGAGAAATAGATAAGAAATAGAATAAAAATATGTGTGTTTGGTTTAATAAAAATATAAAAGAAATAAAAAAATAGGAAAAGAAAAGCAATATAATCGATTGTGTTGCAAAACATCACAGACTACGTGAGTAAAAACACAACCTAATCTGTTAAGTTTTGCAACTTAACAAATTATCAGATTAGGTTGTGTTTTTTTAAATGTAACATGTTATGTTTTGCAACATAATCAAACATAATTGATTATGTTGTGTTTTTGTTCTTCATTTATGCACAAATCTACTCATTTTGGTAAAAAAAATAAAAAAGTTAACTAGGAATCACACACTTCTACACAACTAAATCATGCACCCGTCCCAAAATTCCTTACACTTTTTCATTCTTCCTTTCCTCGCCCTTCATTCTTCTCATACCAAAGGAAACATAAGAGAATTATGTAACTATGAACAGAATGGCCTAGGGTACAAGATAGTCGTAGTCTTTAAAAAAAGTGTTAAATATGTTTTTGGTCCTAAAAAAATGATAGAATTAGTTTTAGTTTTTAGAAATTTTTTTCTTTGAATAAAGTCACTCAAATATTAAAAATACCTTTATTACATCCCTATACTAAATTTTGATTAACTTTTCTATTAAATGATGGCCACATCAGCATCACGATTATCATTAATTTGCTGATGTAACCGTTCATGTCAACTGTTATGTCTAGGTCAGATTAGTAATTACTTTTTAAATAAAATTATTACATGTTTAATCTTAAATCACTGATTTTTTTTTAACCCTAAAATAAAATTAATTATGCGATATTTTATTAAAAATTATCATTGAGCACTTTAAGTAATAAAATACTTTACTTGAAAGCTGATGTGGTTATCATTTAACAAAAAGTTAAACAGAATTTTAGCATAGGAATCTAATTAAGGTATTTTTAATATTTAAGAAACTTTATTAAAAAAAAACGTATTGAGGACTAAAACTAATTATGTTATATTTTTATAGGACAAAAAACATATTTAATGCAAAAAAAAAATCACCGTGATCCCGAACACACCAGATCGAGCCCCTCCCGCGTACATCCATCTTCGCCCCCACACGGTCGCACCAATCACCTCAAAACAAGTGGCAAATCGCTCTCGCTCCCGCCACGCGCCATCCAGTGGCATCCCCGTAATTACTCAACACACCAGTGGCATTTCCCCAATCCCAAATATCCCCACTTAAAACCTCACCACCAGGGTTCTCTGTGTCTCTCGCGCAGCCAGCCATTACCATTTGTCGCTCTCTTTACAGCTCGGTACCGCCGCCGCCGCCGCCGCCGCCATGGCTGCGATCGCACGACTGAGGACCGCCGCGCCGCCGCTGAAGGCCCTGGGGCTCCGCCCCAACCGGGGCTTCGGATCGGCGGCCGCGGTCCAGTGCTATTACGACGACGACGAAGAGGAGCGCGAGCCACGTGGCGTGCTGGACGCGCAGGGTTGCACGCCGGAGCGTGGCGTGCAGTGGGTGATGATAGGGGAGCCCGGAGCCAAGCGGCACCTCTTCGCGCAGAGGCTCTCGAAGCTTCTGGAAGTCCCTCACATTTCCATGGCCACGCTCCTCAGCCAGGACCTCAACCCTCGCTCCTCGCTCTACCAGCAAGTAATTAATTCTTGGTTTAATTACTCATTTGACCTTTATACTTGCATCATCTTTACGTTTTCATCCTTATACTTAGAAACTATTTGTTTTAGTCCTTACACATTCTTACACATTGTTTTGTCCCTATTCCATGAAGTAAAACAATCACAACACAAAATGAAAATTAGCAGTGTAAAATCACTGCAAATTTTCTGACAGTAATAAAATTGCCACAAATTTTATGAGACTAATTTGTGGTAGTTTAGTAACTGTCAAAAAATTTGCAGTTTTACACTGTCATTTTCTGTTTTGTGACAGTTTTATTTCAAGAAGTTAAGACACACTTGACAAGAGGGATCTAAATGATATCAAAAGTGCGTGTGTAAGGACTTAAACGGATAGTTTCTAAATATAGAGACGAAAACATAAAGATAAATGTAGGTATAAAGACCGAATGAGTAATTAAACCTTAATTCTTCCATCTCTAGGGTTTCTTTTTGCGTTTTGCTGCTAATTGAGCTTCATTTCTTCATAATTCTTTCCAATTGTTTCTTTCAACGGGTTTCACAACTTTTTTGTTCCCTGAGTTTCAGGTTAAAGTTCTTTACCTTGTAAAGGGAAGAGTATTCCTTTCGAATTATAAGTAATTGTGTGAATCACGTTAAATTAAGGAATAATTGGGTAGTTACCGTTGGGGAAAGTTGCTATAAGAGCCTGAAAATGAAAATTTTACATGGCCAGAAACAGAGTGGTGTAAGGCTAAGGCATGCATCTTAATTAAGCTTGCGTTTTAAACGTTTATGGGTGTGGTAAGAATATGTTTAAACTGATGATTCGTTTTAAATGGTTTTGCTTTTTTAAAAAAAAAAAAAAAAAAAAAAAAAACCTTTTTTTAGTAAAATAATAAGATTTTTTTTTTTTTTGTACATGGCAGCAATGAGAATAGAATCTAGGTTATTATACATACTACCCCAACCCTCCACCAGGCCGACCTTAGTGGTTCAAAATAATAATAAGAATTTAATAACTATATACTATCAACCAGCGTCAACCAATCAGAAATTACCGTTAGTATGATTTTTAAGATAATTATTTTAAAAGTTAACAAACTTAGTACACATGAAGGTTTGGGATTGGAGGACAATATAAGATTGTTTTACACTATAGTTCATAGCCTAGTCTATTTTCTCAAATAAATATTACCAAATTTGTTGTTTTTTTTTTTTTTTTTTGACGAGGGGTTAGGGGGGTTAAAGTTTATAGAAAATTGGAATTTAATCCTTCAAAGTTATACAAATGATTATTTTACATAGACTATTTACTCATCATGATATTACATTTTTGAGAAAACTGGAATTTAATCCTTCAAAATTACACTTTCAGTGCATATACTATTTACTTATCATTATATTACATTTTTAAACATTTTGATGTCAAATTAGTTCCTTGAATATTTTTCTTATCACCACTTTAGTCCTCTAAAAATTTTAGTCATTAAACACTGGAAGCTCGAAGTTCATATTATATACAAGTTAGTTATTTATATTTTAAAATTTTCTAAGAGAGTTTGTGTAAAACAAATGTTTTCATAAATGTTATACCTTTTAATGAACACTTTTTAGAGTGAAAGAAAATTTTGAAATTTGAATTGAAAAGAAAATGAAACTAAAGAAAATTTTGAACCTTTACTTTTGAAAGTCAATTCTTCTTTTCTTTCTTTTTAACCCAGCAAAAGAAGATATAAAACATAGGGTAATGGGTAGTAAAATTGTTTTCTTAAGTAATAGTAGTGTGTAATCTGGGTTCTTCCAATGCAGATAGCGCAAGCCTTGGATCATGGAAAACTTGTCCCAGAGGAAATTATTTTTGGGCTGCTAACGAAGAGACTGGAGGATGGATACTTCAGAGGTGAAACTGGGTTCATTCTTGATGGATTCCCTCGAACAAGGATCCAAGCTGTAAGCTGTTTCATTTCATCTTGCAAAAGATAAATATTAGTAATATATTCTCTAACGCACTCTTTTAAACATGCTATTTATTATTGGCTAAAATTTATTAAAAATTACAAACTTTAGTGGGTCTCACTTCTCATTTAATAAGTTTCTCTACTGATTTTATAGTTTTCAATAAATTCTAACCAATAGTTGATTGTGTATCAGAGAGTGTGTGGCTAGCACTTACCTTGCATAATCATGAATTGCTCAAAATTTTTTAATTTTATTCATTCTTAAAAAATGTCGTGATGTTTCACAGGAGATTCTTGATCACATTGCTCGTGTTGATCTGGTGGTGAATTTCAAATGTTCGAAAGAAGAATTAATGAAAAAGAATCTAGGAACTCGAAAATTTAATTCTTGCCAAGAATATATTCTTATGACCAGCTCCAATACCCCAACAAAACAGTTGCAGGATGATCAAGTCCAAAATCATGCAGACGAGGTGACTATATATTATCTCTCTCTCTGTTATTTCCATTTTAGTGTGTTTGGTTTAGTTAAAAAAAAAAAAAATTATTCCTAAAAAAAAAAAAAAATTATTCCTAAAAAAAAAAAATGTTTGCTAGAATCACTCCACAGTTGTGCTTAGAATATGCTGGTTTGAGATACTTTGCCTATGTTTGTTTCTAATATACTAGTCACTGTGCCTTATTACTTGTACTAATTTTTTTTTGGGGTTATCTTTCTCTTTTAGTGCAAGCTGTTGGAAGATTACTACAGGAAGCAGAAGAAACTTCTTAATTTTGAAGTAGCAGGTGGACATGGAGAAACCTGGCAGGGACTTCTGGCCGCGCTACATCTTCAGCATATTAATGCTCTTAGTTCTTCACAAAAGTTGACTGCTTGAAGGAATCTTCTATGGCATCAATCCATTGTCGGCATTCTAGTATATGTGAATATGAGAGCTACAATTTCATAGAAATTTTGTGTCGGTGTCTAAATTGTTGATTATTCTGCAAAATTTTGGGAATGCTAGTTTGTTCTGTAGTGCAACCGTCCAAGTATGAATCAATACGAAATGCATGGTCCTAATCCTACTAGGGAGTCCGTCTTGTCTTTTTTTGTTCAATTGCCCCAGTATAGTCTCTTTCCTAGTTAATTTTTTGGTTTAATTTTTTTTTTTTTGTCTTTATAGTTGTGTAAACTTTATTTTTTAGTCTTTATAGTTAAAAATAATTCGTTTTAGTCTTTATACGTGTACTTTTGATATTTTCTACAGTCAAGTGTCTTAATTTCGTAAAATAAAATTGTCACGAAATAAAAGTTTTGTTTATTTAATTTGTGATGGTTTAAAACAGTAGAGACCAAACCGAAATTGAAATTGTGTATATAAAAATTAAAATAAATTGTTTTTAACTAGAAATCAAAAGATAAAGTTTGTGTAATTATAGAGAGTAAAAAAAATAATTAAATCTAATTTTTTTCGAGTCCCAAAATCACGTTACACGAAGCATATGATGCAAAAATTTAGGAGTTGCAAGAATTTTTCTGCTAGGCTTCTGTCTCAAGTATCATGTATTTATATTCTTTTTGGTAAAGCCGTATCATATTTGACTACAGCCAATGAGGTACACGCAAAATTGCATTCATTTTGTCAAGACCAAAGTAGTTTCTTGTTCTTCCATTCAACTCTTTAGTGGTATTAATATTTAAACCTTCTAATTTTTCCGCTTCTTTTCGAGGCAAAATGTACTTGGATTTCTTCGCTCTTTCAAACTCATTCAAATCAAGCAAAATCAGCATCTGATATCAATCACATAAATAAGCAATTCAGAATTTACTCACTTGACCTTATTGTACGATACACGCAAGGACTCGAACATCATTATTTATATGCATTACATGCCATTTCCACCATCTGGTTTTTCAATACTTGGCGTTTTTGTTCTGTTAAACCTAGAGTATATATCTTCCTTTTTACAGCGACACCCGGGAAATGTTACAGGAAAAAGGGTGAAACCTAATTTGTGCAAGCTTATTCATTCACTGTTCGTCCAAACATCCCTGAGGAGTTCATATCTGATGGCACATTCATCGCGACTTTCTTTCAACTTCCAATTGTGCTTTGTTGATGCTGGTGAGGAGGAGCCACTAGCCAATATTAAAGATAATGGATAGTTTAGTTCATCAAGTTCATCATCACTGGTGTATGACTTCCTAACAACAGAAGATTTGCTTCTTCTCAGCTGAGATTCACTTCCAATCTCCCCAGTAATGGTAGTTGCCAGTGGAGGCGAATATACAATGGGAGCTGCATTGCATGGGAAGTTGTTGATAGACTCATTTCCATCCTCAAGATCATCCTGCGGCAAATTAAAAAAAAATCTAGAGACCATAAGCCAAATTTGTTGGGAGTTTCTTAATTAATCATAGAACATTGTGTATCAAATGAACTTTACATATCATGAGACATGTCAATTTCTTTTACCCATTGTTTTAGTTGGGCATATATATCCTTATATATTAAGTGTCAAACGTACCCAGACCCTCTGCTGCCTCTCCAGCAGCATTTTCTCCAACAAAATCTCAGCCATTAGTTACATTTTCTCTCTTTTTTAACTACTGTTGCAATTATCAATTAAGGGTTCAGATTTTGCAGGATGGTGGCTGGAGAGGATCCAACACAAACTAGAAATGATATAATAAATAATGAGAGCAAAAAGAAAACAATTAAATGCAAATTTGTTTATCTAACCTGTGAGTCCAGAGCTTCAAAAACATCAGTGGGAATTGGATCGGGGCAAAACTCATCTGGGACAAAATTGTCTAGAATCCTCTTGATTAACGATGCACTAAACATTGGGCACACCTTCGCAAACAAGAATGAAAGAATGATTGAGGAGAAGAAACATGTGGCGAGTTAATTCGACGATGAAAAACACATGTTCATAGGCTAACCTCTTTCCTGATGGATGCACTTAACAGCATATCCTTGGGAAGCATCAGGAGGTCGCTTAATGCATTGAGAAGATGGAAGGACTTGAAGGATGTATTTTGACTTCCATCATTGCTGTCAAGGTCATCATCGTCTCTATCCTCGAGTGAGTCATCATCATCCATACCAAATAGGTCAGTCAGCCATCTAGACCAGTTGCCAATCTGAGAAATCGAGAACGCAAATGAAAAGAACTGATCAGTTAGGACAACTTTCTCCGGTGACATTATATTGAACATATGCATTCAAATCATCCTCTATTTTTCATTTTTGCTGCAAGCAGTCAACCTCTAATTGCTCAATATACTAGGGACCAACTCCAGGCCAAAAAGTGATACTCCTCCGGCCTACTTTTAAAGGCACATTCAAGACACAGAAGCAGATATTAGCAGAAATAAAAGGAGTAAATTGAACCTATACTTGTAGGTTGGAATTGCATTCACGAGTAGAGCAAATTGAACCTATACTGGTAGGTTGGAATTACATTTATGAGTAGAAAGCCAGATATTATGGTTCGCATAAACTGCTGAGATCAGAGAAATTACCGCAGTTTTTAGCTGTGCACCAGCTCCAAAGCTTGATTTGCCAGGTGGAATGGGGAGAACCTTGGGATCACTAATGGGATCAGATACAGGATCAGTTGGAATATCATCAGCACATTCCCGAAGAATGGCATTGAACATAGCAACATCTAATCTTGCCACACACTGCTCCATTATCTAGAATAAAATGCAGTCTGATGTCAATTTCATCATCTAATCTGATCAATTTCATCACCTAATCTGACAAAACTTCGATACAATATTGATTAATATATTCAAAGATATCGGTTTATTGGGGGAGTTGGGGGTTTCCCATCCCGGAGGGGGTGTTTGCAAATGTTTGGCTTCAGCTGAAGCAATTTGCAGAAATCATACTTTTCTTGCCCAATTCCTCCCATGAGGATTCAGTCGGAGGCACTAAGCTCCAGTGAAAAATACATACACTCCTTATTATTCCTTGTTTACACAACCATCCATTTCAAAGCTCTTCTGCTACCCATGCTGACTAAACCTACAGAGAAATGACAATTGAAAAGGGAGAATGCAAAAAGGTACAACAATGAAAAACTTGAGTACCTTTTAGCCCCAAAAAATAGAAGGGAAGGATGAAAGAACTGGATAGACTAACCAATCTAGGCAGCACAGACAAACAGCCGCACTCATGCCCTCCAGCTCGGATAGGACAAAGCCTTTCACAGGCTTCTCTAAAAGCATTCTTCCAAATATCTAGTGATAAATTTCCCTTCTCTTGATCACATGAGCTAGACATATTTTTATAGTTGTTTGCTGAATCCTTATGAGTGACCTTTGCATCAGTAAGCTGCATATGTGGTGTCAAAGACTGGACATAGAGAAAGAATGATCCATGTTAGATGCCAATGGAATTATTTGATATTAATAATGAGCTTGTATGGGTACTTTAGGATTGTTGAAAGGGAATACGGGATGAAAGTCTTACCTGCCACCAAATAGATTCCACAATGCGAGAGAAGATCCAAGCTTCCACCTTTTCCAATGCTGATGTGAACACATTTGGGTCATCCCAGTTACTTATACCTCCATATTCAACTGCTGTATTTTCGCTTTTCCTAGGAGAGAACCCCCTCCATATTAATGGTTGTGTTACCTTGCCATTACCTTCTCCATTCTTCCTTCTTGTACTAGATCCAGCATGATTAGATGGTGTCATGTCTTCGGTAGTTTTGCTTATAATTGTTCTCAGCACAACAGAATTAGACAACCAAAATGTCAACCTATATCCAAATGCAAGAGGTTAATCATCCAGGCAGTTAGCACAGTTTATGATGAAACTGTAACTTCCAATTTATGCAGTAATAATCAGCAACCTCTAATATCTAATCTGATCCATTTAGCTGAGATTTTGGTGCAGGATATCCACTTTATCTTCCATGTAATCTTGTATTATCTTTTTTTTTTATATTGAGACTAGATTAAGTTTGTTCTCATTTTAAACAGAGCAGTGTATGGCAAGTTCCACATGTGTAAAGTTTTCTTCATGCCACACAAGCTTCTTGTTTTCTGACTTAATTAATTAAAGACAAATAAACTTTTTTTTAATTAAAAATAAATCCCAAGCTTCTTATGATGAAGTAACTTGTGATGTTTTATGTTCATACTTCATAGACATATTTAAAATATTATGTTGACTAGTGATAGAACAATGGGAAATAAACTTGGCATAAAATAAATTACCCATTGTACCCGAAAAAAAGGCAGTAACCAATATAATTCAAGCTTACCTTGGGACATCATTTCCACATGCCTTTGCAACAAGGACTAATCCTGAAACAGCACTTTTAGCTGCCCCTGCCCTTCTTGCTTGTAGGTTTTCTTTGCAAGCATGAAGGTACAGCCTGGAAAGGCGCCGAGCTGGGGCATGAACCTTACTCATGGAACTTCCATGCTCAGCAACTACTGAATATAAAGCAGCCTCAATAGCAGCAGCTTCTCTTAATTCTCCTTCAAGCATCTTTATCTTGTTTTCCAAGGGCTCGATCTTGCTGTCTAAAATGGCATTTCTGACTTCCCTTGGATAAATCTTGGCATCTTTTCTGTCACTGCTTCTAACGTTCCCTCCACTATTGTGGATATCTCCATTAACACCATTTTCCTTTACTTCAGCAAGATGATGGCTACCAAGTGACCCAATACTCCTAGCTGAGTCTGCTGATGACCTTACAGACTTCACATGCTTTAATCTTTCATTTTTCAGAATATTTCCTTTCATACCATTATCTGACCCACCTAAAGAATATGAATTGCTATTCAATAGAACTTGATCTTTCGCACCTTGTGCCAGTGATTCATCTTCTACATGGTATTGCTTATCAAAATGAAACATTTCATTTCCATGCTTATCCTCAATGGAACTGTAGTAATGTTGATCACTTCCCCCCTCCACAAGATATTTGTCAGCTTCCTCACGTCTCTCACCTAATTTGTCATTGGTTTCCAAACCAAGGCTTGGATTCTTGTCCACGAGGCTATTACTATCTAGAGGTGTAGCATTGCTAGAATAGACATCGAGAGCACTTTCATTACCGTTTATTTGAACACCTGTAACCATATTTTTACAATTGGCAACCTTTTCACAAGCCTCCTGATCCAAATTTTCATGATCACTGCTTCTGGACCTGCTCTTAGAATTTTCCTCCAAGGTTGGGGAAGAAAAATCAGCATTCGAAGAAGCAACCTGCTTTTGGGTTGTCACTGATCTATGATTGGGAGTGCTTGTCATAGAGGGATGACCATTTACTGGACTCCCAACTTCAGAGGATACATCCACAGATGACACATAGGAAGAACTCCTCTCCAGTCTCTCATATGCATCTTGTTGCATCACATTCAACTTTTCAACTCTTGTCTCTGATGCCAAGGGATGCTCCTTGTCATTCCTATCATTGTTTTGAGCTGGTCCATTTGGTTCATTCTGCAATTCAGTAGCAATTACTACGTGTCTTGATGAGAATTTTCTTAATATATTGGAATCACACTAGAGATCCCCTTCCTTCCACTGTTATATAACCAACAATGGAAGAGGATGATCAGTAAAATGAAATGGTAAACAGAAAAATAGTCAAGACTGAATAAGCAGCACTGCCCCAGGGGCTGCAACCTCCCTACCACCTAAATCATTCAAATCATGCCCCCGATATTTTCCCTCCTGTCCATTTAACCAACTCACTCATAATAGATTCCTTTATCTTCTTTCCACTACACAATCTGTTATAACAAATTAAAAGTAATCCCGACTCTTGCTCTCCCTGTTCCCACTCTCCTTCTTGCTCACGTGTTTCTTCTTCCTATTGTATTCTCGGGTAATGGGAAATATACCAAAATAGGATTTCTTATTTTCCTTGTATAGATTCATAAAACAATTTAATGTAAAAGGATCCAGTCAAGCATTTGATGGTAAGTTCTAAACCTAGGTCAACAAGTGCAAAGCATCTAAACATTGTGATGATGTATTCTATTACATTTTGTCTTATATGGAATAGGGCTGGAGGACAACACAATTTGTCACACACACGAACATGGTTAAAGAAACAGAAATGTACACTGCTATAAATAAGATAATGGAATGTGGGAAAATACCTCTTCTGGTTCGGGAGGCATACACACGCTAGACTCAGAGGAAGTAGTGACTGCAGCTGCAGATGAATGAGAGGAAACATCATCATCAGTAAAAGAGGCAATCTCAGCTTCCTCAGCATATTCTCCATTCATCAATGTTGATACAGATTCACTGCCATTATTGTCCTTTGACACCTCCTTTGACAAGCTGTCCTTCAACAAGGACCTAGGGCGACTCTTTTCAACAGGCTCAATTTGAATGAACAAAAGTGGCTGATCCATGTTTCTGTAGTTCCTCTGGCAGTTCAACGGCGTACGAATGTTCAAGGTCTCTCTAAGTACGCCACAATCTGCCAAGTCTATGATGGCAGTCCCCAGCAACTGACCTTTAACAGTCTTATCCCTCCGAGTCTCGTACAAGTTGAACTCCAAGCAATTCTTTTGGAACACATCAGCAGTACTACTCCTGATAGACATATCCCTTGAAAGAGTTACAGGAAGCTTAAATGACTCATTAAACTCGAGTTTTCCTTCACCAGCAGCAGAATTAGGACCGAGCGAAGGGGAAACAAGACCGGTAGACCCCGAATAGCGTTCACCATTCTCCCATTGTATCAACACAGAACGAAGGGATCTGAGAGATTGTGATGGGGGCCAAGGCTTAATCTCCTGAATGTGAATGAGGTATTCCATATGAACCGCAACACCACTTCTCCTGTTCTTTCCTTTCATCGCTGCGGCGAAGATAGGGTCCTTTCAAGGCAAGACTTCTTACTTAAATGCACTTGAATATGTAGTTGAACAATCACCAAGCCCTCTGAAGTGAAACAAACAGCAAGAAATCAGATTGAGATTTGCATGTTACCAACAATCCCAGTCAGCTAGCAATGAGTGGTTTTGGAACTCATTAATTATTAAGTATAGTTGACTCAATAAGAGGAAAGAAGGGAAAAGTAGAAGTTGGGGTAACAGAAAAAGAGTAACTCTGCCAGTGAAGCAGCCACCCAAGATTTGGTGGTTATCTTCAACTTCCAACACTGAACACACAAATGCAAGGACAAGACCGTTAAACTATTTAAGACACTGAAATTTAACTTCACTTAAAGCAAGTTTGGTGCAGATAAATTGAAACCAACCATGAGACACCAAACAAAAAAAGACAAAAAAAAAAAAAAGCACAAAACATTAGACATAAAGAGAAAGGGTCAGATCAAGTAACTGCTAGAGAAACCCCAGTATCAAAGCCCACAACTTGAAGTCAAAAGCAAGTAGGAAAATGATAATGCAGAACATGGTGTCAGGTTAAATAAATACAGTTGAAGCATGAAGGAGAGAGAATGCTTGAAATGTAAGAAGAGTGAGTACCGGGAAAGCAGTGGCAGGTAAAATCAGAAAGATGCAACAGCTAGCTGGAACTGCAAGAGGGTCACCACCATAACTATAGGAGAGTCTCTGCAAGTGAATGAAAATGGAGAAAATGGAGAATGTCTTAGAAAAATAGTAAAAATAATTTATTAATACTTAAAGAACATTACTATATCAAGGTATGAACAGAAAAAGCGCAGATTTTTCACAATAAATAAAACTATTTTACGCATTACATTATAATTTTAAAAAAAATAACCAAAAAGGAATTATCCATTAATTTGATTTAAAAAGGGTTAAATTAATCAAAAATTCCTTAATCTATTTAAAAACTTTTAATTAGATTTTTAAATTAAAAAAATTATAATTAAATCATTGATCTTGTAAAATGTTTGTAATTGAGTCTCTGAAATCTTTAAAATTGACACAAATTATCATTCTTTTAGCGGTTTCAAACCATTATAAACTAACATTAAAGATTCAATGACAACAATAATTTTTAAAAAATCAAATCAAGTAAGAACTTATTGATTAATTTAACCTTAAAAAAATACACAACTAAACTTTGTGTTCTTTTCGTAAATAAACATTATAATTTTTATTTCATTCTAATTAATTTTTAAAATTCTGTTATTATTTTTATTATAATATATTTTAATGTTAATTTGACGGTAAGTTATTAATGATAAACAAATTATATTACGCATTACATTATTATCTTAAAAAAATTCAACCAAAAAAGAATTAACCATGAATTTGATTTTAAAAAAAATACACAACTAAACTAAACTTTGTGTTCTTTTCGTAAATAAACATTATAAATTTTTATTTCATTCTAATTAATTTTTAAAATTCTTTTATATTTATTATAATATATTTTATGCTAATTTGACGGTAAGTTATTAATGATAAACAAATTAATAAATCTATTTTTTTATTTTTATTAGAAAGAATATAATTACTTTTTTTTACGGTAGAATATAATTACTTTAAATTTTGTATCTTTTCTATATAAATATTTTGAGTTTTCAGCTTTCATCTTAATTAATTATTAAACTCTTATTTATAATGAATAAATGGTATATTATAATAAAAGCTTAAAAATTAATTGAAATGAAATAAAAATATAGCACAAAAATTTGCGATCTTTATATGCATTTTCTTTTTTATTTGATTTAATAGTTTGTGGCTTTGTGCGGTTCTTGCTATACGTGTAAAAGGAAAAAGGTGCTAGTTCTGTACCAAAGAAAAGGTAATGATTTGGGAAATGTTAGTATTTTATTAAACTATCAAATTCATTTTGTACCCAAAAAAAAAACCTATCAAATTCATTGGTTATTATTTTTGCAATGTTTCATGAGAATTGATACTCGAAGAAAGTGTGTGTACGGAGTTACCCCTTATTGTTGGACAAGAATAATTCATGTTAAACAGAAACGACGTCGTTTAGTGCAAGCCACCGAAAATAATAAAATCATGATGCTCGGCGACTGAATCATGATGGGATGCCTCGGCAGAAAATGTAGACCTCATTAAATATTATAAATAATAAAAACAAAGTTATATTCGGAAGTGAAAAAGTTTCGTCACGCGCATTGAAGGAGCATGTGCCTCTAATAAATTCTAAGTGCTTAATGAAAATCAATACTTCTAACCGTAGTTTATGTTTTAATATAAAATGTGATTTTAAATTAGAAAAAATATATGCACTAACAATATAATTTTTTGTTTTACCTCATCATTTAATTACAAATTATTATATATGGTAAATTTATTGACTTCGATAATAATTATTCTAAAAATTACACAAAAAATAATTTTGAATTAATTGCATAATGTAAAATCTTTTATATTAACAATACATATTTATTAAACTCTTTAAATTGTGTTAAATAGTTTAAAATTAATTTTAATCAATTTTAAAACAAATAGATCTTGAAATCAAAAAAAGAGTAAAATGGTTTATACACTGACAATATAAAATGTTTTTATACTGTCATTTAATAAAATTATTATATACGATAAATTTGTTAACTTTTATATTAACTATCATACCTATTATGATTTTTAATCAATTGACCATGTAAAATGTTTTAAATTAACGGTACATAATGATTAAACTATTAAAAGAACTTATTACAATCTCTAGTAATATGTAGTTCTATCATTATAAATTTATAACAATGATATCTGATTTTATTTGATTATTTTTTTCTTATTTTAAAATTTCAAAATAAAATAAATAAATAATTACATTTAAAAAATAACTATAAGAAAATGAGTACCGGAAAAAAGTTTTAAAAAATGTTACTAAAAAAAATGCACAAGGCGCGTGAACACGTGCAACGCCAACGCGATGTGCCAGACATCGTTTTCAGGCTGGGCTGGCTCTGCCAAGTGCTCACCGACACAAACAGTCTCGAACAATAATGTTAAAAATAATAATGTTAATTTGGTAAAAGACTAGTAGCAGCTTGTATACTTTTTCTTTTCTTTTTTTGATAAAAAGCTTGTATACTTTATAATATAGCCCCAAGTAAATAACTACATTGAAATTGATGGTGTGGTGGACTGGTGGTTCCCATGGGGACCTTCTTCACCACAGCATAAATGGGTACGGTTGGATTCTTCCTACCAACGGCGGAGCTTCTAAGGGCGGAGGGGGCCATGCCCTCCCTCCAAATTTTTTACTTATTATATATATATAGGAGTAGATCCGTTGACATCAGGTGTAAGAGTTAGTCAAATTACACCTTCAATAACTTTTTGTATAATGCAAATTTAATCAATTCAACCGTTGAATTTGATAACATTATCTTTATGATTATGTATATCAAATTTCACATCATTTGAAATTTTCTAAATATGTTATCTAATATTAAATATTTACATATATTTTAATATCATATTGTATGTTAAAATAAAGTGATTTAATGAACTATTAAATAATTTTAGAATTGTATAAAATTTTGTATACTTAATCTACTTAATAAAAACATCAAATTCAACGGTTGGATTGGTTAAGTTTGTATTATACAAAAAGTTATTGAAGGTGTAATTTGACTAACTTTTATACCTGGTGTTAACAGATTCTGCCTCATATATATATATATATATATATATATATATATATATATATATATATATATATATACAGGGTCAGATCTGTTAACACCAGGTGTCAAAGTTAGTCAAATTACACCTTTAATAACTTTTTGTATAATGCAAATTTAGCCAATCCAACCGTTGAATTATCTAATATTATCTTCATGGACATGCATATCAAATTTCACATCATTTGGACTTAGCTAAATATACTATCTAACATTGAATATTTACATATATTTTAATATCATATTGTACGTTAAAATAAACTATTGTGATGAACTATTAAATAATTTTAGAATTGTATAAAATTTTGTATACTTAATCTAATTAATAAGAACATTAAATTCAACGATCAATTTGATTAAATTTGCATTCTATAAAAAGTTATTGAATGTGTAATTTGATTAATTTTGACACCTAGTGTTAACGGATCCTGACCCATATATATATATAAGGAGGGATCAAATAATACCAGTGTAATTTACACCAACTATTACATCATTCAATAACTTTTAATTAAATAATTTTATCTTAAAATCCATCGTTGGATTGAAAGTTTCTTTAACATAGATCATATGTACAAAATTTTATATTAATCTAAAATTATTTGATAGCTTATTTATATAGATCAAAATAGATGTAATATATACTTTTTAAAATATAGTAAAACATGAGTCGTTTGATTACCTTTTTATTATTATTTAATTTTGACAAAATTTGACACAAACAATCTTGATAATATGAAATTATAATTCTACGATTAGATCGATAAAAATCATATTTTATATCAAGTTATGAAATGGTATATATATATATATATATATATAAAACTTTCAATAATATTTTTTATAATATTTAAAACTATATATTAAAAAATATCTATATTTTAATTGTTTTCAATAAGATTTTCTATATTATTTTTAAACTATTTTTCAAAGTTGTTTATTTATCAAGTATTAATGATTTTATGTCATTGAATGAAACAACAACACTTTAAGTAAAAGTAATTTTTTATTATCGTTATTTTTATAAACAATTTATGTTAATATTACACTTTAAGTTTTTGCTTTTGATAAAATTAGTACTTATAGCTAAGTTTAAACATTAATAATATTTTTCATACATTAACTATTTTGTTAATTAATTATATTTTTATAATATATTTTTTTTTGCATTTTCCAAACTTAGTTTTTATAATTTTTATATTCTCATTTTATATAGGAAACTTTATACAATATAACTTAAACCTACAAATTTTTCTTGCTTATGGATTTTTCTTGTAGGTTTTATGCAACTTCTTTTTTTATGAATTTTGTAATTTTCTTTTTGAAAAAAAAAAGTTGCTACGGGTTTTGTAAGAATATGATTACTTAATAAATTAATTGAAAATTCCATTAAAATTTTTAATATTTTTTTGCATATTCTACATTCAATTTTTGTTTTGTATAAAATTAATTAATTTGTCTTGTTGATTTTTCACAAAATAATTTAAACATAAATTCTCTAACGTTTATTTAGTAGCAGAAAAAGTTATATAAGTGGTTAAAAATAATGATTAGTGTTTATTAATAAAGTAAAAAAGAAGAAGATATTCTAGTATCATAAAAAATAATTAATTAAGAAAATAATTAATATTTCATTAATATCATTAAATATTTAAAATTATCCATAAGAGATGATATTATCAAAAATATTATATTTACATATATATCAGTTAATTATTTTGCCTTAAATTTTTGGTCGAACTCCGCCGCTACTTCCTACCATGGGCTGGAATCCAAATATTATTTTAACGTTAATATGGAAGACGACGTTTTCTCCATTAATAAGTTAATTTCATAAAATTCTTAAATTGCTATAAAATTTGATGTTTTTATGAAAATCAAATTTACAACATGACTTCGTAGAATTCAAATCCCGCGTCGTAGGATAAAGTATGTTTTTAATTTTTATAAATATGACTTAATTTACGTTTTTGTTCTCCAAAAATTATTTAGTTAGTTTTAATTTTCATAATTTTTAATTTTTTAAAATAATTCTTATTATCATTTACTAATATATGTTTAGAAATAGAATATCACTTCACAATTAAATGGTGATTGGCGTGATACAGTTAAATGCATGTTAATGTGAGAAAAGTTATTTTTAATTTTTTTAAATTTATGGAAATCAACTCAGAATAAATTTTTTAAAGACCAAAAATAAACTTATCTGAGTTACAGAGATTAAAAATATGTTTAAGTCTAAAATTAAGTTCTTAAATTTTATGCAAAGAGTATATATGTACTATTAAATAAGATGAATAATTTGAGTTCTTTCTTAGAATTTGGACTTGAAATCTAACTCAATATTAAAAGCTAGTTTATGAGGTGAGAGTTATCTTTCAATTATATACAAAATTATTTGAGTTTAATGGTCATGCACTGTTAGTGTAAAAAGTTTTATACTATCAATAATCAAAAATCACCATTAATATGACTTTTAAAGTATTTATTATAAAAGTCAATAAACTTACAAGAAATGATAGTTTATGATTGGATGACAGTGTAAAACTACTTTACACTGTCAATGTATGACCTGTTTTCTCAAATTATTTTAGTCATATCACTAGTTAATATAAGATTTCCAACACACCCCTTCACATTGAGGACTGAATATCTAGAGCGTGAAATTTGCACGACTTGATATCTGCGAGTAGTATGATAACAAGTGACCCAATAGACACAACATTAAGTGCTAAGATAAACTCTAATACCACCTTAAAAAATGAGTTTGGGCTTTCCTCAATCCCAAAAGTTAACTCATGAGGTGAGAAATGTTACCCCCACCTATATACACTATGTTGGTATATTACTAGTCAGTGTTTCCAATCCTTTGAACAATAATGATTTTTTAAATTGGCTCATAATTAAAGAGGTTGGGATTCGATATTAACATCCTTTATTTATGAGTAAATTGCACTTTATTTTCATACAACTTTATACTTTCTCAACTTACCTTCTAAACATTTTTCATTAAATTCCTATAAAGTTCGAATTAAAATATAAAACATCACAATTATAGTTAGAACTATGATTGATGAACTTGAAATCATAACAATGTAAAATGAACATTAAACAATCATATTTTGTAACATTTAAAGATTTTGTTTTAACATCTAAATATGTATTAAAATTTTATTGGAATTTATTTTTTAATAAATGACACTATTCTAAAAAAACAAAACCCAATATCGTTTGATATTTTTTAAAAGAAATTAAAGTTTACTGCAAAACTAATTAACCTCTAATGCTTTCAACCTGTCTTTTCTTTTGGAAAAAGAGTGATTTCCATTTTAAGATTGCGGGTTTCAACCTGCAAGTCAAGAAAAGCAACTTTAAAAAATCACATGGTTTTTATGTTAAGTTTGTCGAAACATTAACAAAAAATTCAATAGGACTGTTGAATGCTTGAAATTAAGTGAATTAGTTTTCAAGCTAATGAGTGTGTACACCAAGTGAAGCTTGAATGAACCAAAGTTTAAAATTATCGGTTCTTCACTACCAAACACTCAAGACTCCGCGGCCTACAAAGTTTTGGTGCAACTTCCATAGTCATAATAGCACAAGGGCCAATGCAAGGTGCAGTTAGCTGTTTCACAATTATAGCATGCACACAGAATATATTTATATATAGATGGTACCAACAGAATGAAGCTTACCCCTAGTAACCCTTTTGAGTGTATATATTATAAGTTATAGTTTCTTTTCTGGTAGGTTCACTTAAGCAGTTAGTTTTCACCAAATAAAGAGGATAATGGCGTGGGTTGAGATGTCCACTTCCAGACCATGATTCATGACAGACTGAAGTAAGTAATCAACATAAGATGTTTTCCTTTTCTTCCACGTTGGATATTTTATTTATCGTTTATACATTGGCCTGAAATTCTGGTAAGATTTGACAACAATTGGTGTCCAGAAGTGTGCAAGAGTGGTAACAAGGATGGATTTGACTTCCTTCTTAATGTGAACAAAATTGGTGCAATTGGGAAGGTTTGGGCTCATATCTTATATGGACATGAGTTTAAATCTTATTGCCGATGTGAGAATTTTGTTGATAAATAATCTATATATAAGTATCTCTATAAATGCTCTTTGAATCCTAAGACTTGTTTTGACCCTGGTAAGTTTTTGATACTCAACTCACTTAAACTTTTATTCACACACCAAAAAAAGATTTCCTCCTTAATTAATTTTTCTTTTAATTTATGTATATAGAATTTTTTATATAAAACATATAATTTTATAATTGATCTATTATTATAATTATGTATGTTAAAAATATTTATTTTTGATATTTTTTGGATTTGTCCCTATATGATATACCCTTTCTATTGTCTTCATAATAAATAGTAGTAATAGTTTTGAGTTTAATATATATATATATATATATATATATATATATATATATATATATATATATATATATATATATATATGAATTATTAGTATAAATTTTTTTTGTCAAATATTTCATAAGATTTGATCATCACATCATTGTATTTATTAATATAATATATTAATAAAATGTTTTTTTATTAAGTATTTATGTAAAAATATTTTATACTAACAATATATATAAATTGTTAAGACAAAGGACGAATTTATGATCCTTATTTTATTTTGATAATAACAAACAGTTTTACAAACAATCGTCTGATTACTCGCTATTATTGCATGACTTCACTATTATTTGTTCACGCCTTCTTTTAATGATTCACAATAACTAACTCTTTAAGATGATGTTTTTTTGAATTGTTAGCTTTAGTTTTGAAAAGGCGAAAACTACTTCAAAAGAAGAAAAAGAAGACATCTATGTACCTATCCTCAATAAGAGTCAAATTTATGCTTAAAAGTAGGAACTTGAGTACAGATGTCAGTACGAAAAGCAAATATGTCCACTACAACAAGATTGGGTACGAGAAAGGCTCGATAAGCAAACTAATTTATCTTATCAGAGTAACTGGTTGGTGAAAGGCATTAAATGTTGCATTTAATGTTCCAACGACTCTTTTTCTACTTTTACAATGCTAAACAAATGATGTCTCCAAAAGCACTCACAACGAACACTTTTGGGAGAACCCTATAAATAGAAGAGAAGACTTTAGTCACAATGGTAGAACTCTTGAAAAATTCTTTCTCTCTCTCTTTGTAATCTTGAACATATTCTTGCTTGTAAACACTTTCCTGAACTTCATTGTATATTTCGTCTAATAAGACATTAGCTTAAGTGAGATAACTTACCCTCAACCATTCTCTCTGTGAAATTAGTGGAAGCCTGAAAAGGCTTTGAATCAAAGAATACTTAGCCTTTTGCTTGGAGAGGCAAGTGAAAAACTACTTGAGTTGAGCTGAAGAGGTTTGGATAAAAGAATACTTGTAACTTGTTTAAGTTATAGTGGAACTTAGTTAGTTACCAAGAACTGGACGTAGTTTCTAGGGTGAGACGAACCAGTAGTAAATTCCTGTGTCTCTCTTGTTGGTTTTACAAATATCTTTCAAAAAGATTTTATCTTTGTCCTTCACACGAAACACTTCGAAAAGGTTTTGCAAAAAATTTTTAATAACACAATTCAACCCCCTCTTGTGTTTTACATAAATTAAACTCATTTTGTATACACTAGACACATTTATTATTGAGTAATGTTTATATGAAATTCATTAAATAAGATACAAGATTTATTTCATTGGTGCCCATTGAATAAAAACTGCTTCTAGTTTTGGCTTATATAGTAAATTAGTAATAGAATTTTCTAGATGGGTTTTTGCTGGTAGCCTTAATATGGTATTAGTGTCTTACTCAATTGTATTGGAATTGTTTTCCCCTTCTATCATTTAATCCATTCATATAAATTTTACTTAATAATAACAATTAATTATATTAAAAAAATATCAAACAGTGCACTATCACTTTTTTACTCTTGTTTGCTTTTCCATATGTATCTTTTATAAGAGCAAATCTTGCCTAGGGTATAATTAAAAACTAAGAGTGTGTTTGGCCTAGCTTTTCTTTAGCTTATTTTCTCCTTAAAAGAAGAAGTTGGGTCAAACACATATCATGAAAAGTTCTTAAAAAAATAAGCTATTTATTTTTATAGAACAAAATTTGAAAAAAAAAGTAGCTTATTATTAAGTTGATAGGGAGAGGTTTTTTTCGGCTTATTGGGAGCTTATTCACGCAGTCACCTCTTCAAATCCCAACGCGACCAAAATACCAATTTTCCATTGTTTTTCAATTTGAGTATTTCGTCGACTTCCCCGTTAAATATTACTTTAGCCTTTGGCAGGTCATAATGAACGAAGATCATAAAACCTCCAAGAAAGGCTCTTGGAGTTCCCCTTGTTGAGTTCGAATGAACTTAGGATGATTTCGACAAGATGTAACTCAATGCAAATACAAGGTATCTAATAACTTGTGCCTTATCAAGATCAAAGTATAACAAAGTATTTGATTGCAAATTAGCTAAAGAAATGTGGGACACCTTGACTCTCACACATGAAGGAACAAGTAACGTTAAGAGGACTAAGACTAGTCTCATGAGGTATTACAAGCTTTTCAAGATGCAAATGGAGAAATTATCAATGAAATGTTTAAAAAGTTTCAAATAATTCTTAATGGTCCAAGAGCACTTGGAAAGAACTATTCTGTTGAAGAAAATTACATGAAATTCCTTGACAACTTTCCTAAGGAATGAGAACCAAAGATCACAACCATCCAAAAGGCCAATGATCTCAAGTGCATGAAGATGCACAAATTGTTTGGATCACCCAAGATCCATGAATTATACCTTATCCAATAGCTTAGACAACTTAAAAAGAAAAGTCCCATAGCTTTAAATGCTGGGAATTCCAAGGATAGGTTATGCCTATCCAAACCAAAAAGGGAATATTCCTCAAAGATTCTCAAGGCTAAGGATGAAAGAGAAGGGTTATACTTCAAGTTGTCTGTAACATCCCTTCTTTTGCCTATTAAACTATTTTCTTAATTATTTTTGAAAATCGGATGAAAATCTCAAAAATTTGATCCCTACGGTTACAATCATATTAATAAATAGTAGTGAGTTTATATTTTTGGGGAATGAAGTTCGAAAATTATAAAATGACTGTTTTGTCCTTAAAAGGCCAAATAACATAATTAATAAACAAAAATAGTTAGAAATGTTTAAAAAAATTTTTAAATCATCAATGTACTTAGAATAATTAGTAATAACTTTAGAAATTTTTTGAGAATTTATTGAGATAATTTTTGTAAAATGACAAAAATACCTCTAGTTGACTACAAGAACCAACCAGAGACTTTTTTACCTTAGAATATTTTAAAAATTTTATACTGAATATTTCATTATAAAAAATTTATTTTCAAAGAAAAATAGTGAAAATATAACAATCCTATTTCAATTTTTTAATTTTTTTTCTAATATTTTACAATGTAATTTTGAAAAATCGAGAAAGAATTTCAAAATTTTGATTCTCACCATTACGCTTAGAATTTCAAGATCTATTTAATTATGATTTTTAATAATTTTTTGAGTTGGAGCTTGGAGAAATTAGAAAATGACGATTTTGCCTTTATTCTTTAATATTAAGGGTTGACATAAAAAAAGAATTAATTGTCATTAATATATCAATTTAAGCTTGGAATCATGTCATATATATATTAAAATATAATTTTAGAAATTTTTTGGTAATTTTCTGAAATTCCTGTATAAAATGACCAAAATGCCCTTAGATGTCCAATAAGTCAACTAATATTGGTTTGACATCCAAAAATAGTGAAAATGGTAATCCCAGTTCATTTATAAGTAAAATATTTAATTTTAGAATTTCCATAAAAATTTTGGTATTTATTAAATTAAAATGGATTTTATATGAATTTTCTAAGCTTAAAAATACAATATATATATATATATTGAAATAATTAATAAAAAATTAAAGTCTATTTTTAGAAATTTATTTTTGATGAAAAATAATACATTTGTTCAAATTTAAATTTAAATTTATTATTTTGATATTAAAAGCTATTTTTTCAAATTTTAGACGATTTTATCGGTATTAGCTAATCAATTACAATTAAAATTTATACTAGGGAGCTTTAGGACAGCTCACCCAACACTTTTTCAACCTACAAGGGGGTGATTCATCACCTAAAAATGATGTGTCCCTAGTTTTGCATATTTGTCTCTTAATTGAATTAAAAATAAATAAAAAATCTTATTTATGACATAATGGCTTATGTCACTTAGAGGACACCTATGCTCCCTTCTTCTCTTATAAATACTCATGTATTTTAGACATTCTTCACACATCCTCCACTCTCTCAAGCTAGCCAAATTCTTAGAGAGCTTCTCTTTGAAGATTTTTTTTTCTTTTACTTTGTTTTTATGCTAAAATTTTACTAGTTTTCTAACAATTAGTAAGGTTCTCTTCCTAGGAGCTTTGCATCAACAATTCCATTCTCTTCATCAACCACCTTAGAGGTAATGGAGGGAGTGGGGTTAGTTCTAAAGTATTGTCGCTTTGCATGTTGGTAGGAAGGGTTTTCCTCTAAACTCGTTTAGGCTTAAGTTTTATTATTATTATTATTGTTGTGTGTTGTTATATTGTTTGATGTTAAACTTTAATTTTTACTAAGTTGTTACTTTGCTCAAATTTAGATTATTAAAATATAATTGCTAAGTTATTACTCTACTCAAATTTAAATTATTAAATCATAATTACTAACTTGTTACTCTGCTCAAATTTAAATTATTAAATTATACTTACTAAGTTGTTACTTTGCTCAAATTTAGAAAATTAAAATGTATTTATTTAGTTGTTATTTTGCCAAAATTTTAGTAATTAAATTATAATTATTACGCCATTATTCTGCTAAAATTCTAGTAATTACTAAGTTATTATTCTCCTAAAATTTTATGTGATTACTAAATTGTTATTCTGTTAAAATTTTGGTATTGTGCAATTTCTGCAATATAAGGCAAAAATGTTGATTGTACTAGTGCTCAAACTAAATGAGACCAAGGAAACCTTTGTTTGATAAGTTAGGAATTGATAGTTTAGTGAGTAATGTAAAGCAAGTGAAATGCAGTGGCATGACACCCTACTAGGAAAGTTATAGTTTGGTGCACAGATGAATGAAAGGTAGGAACCCACTTGGGGAAGTCTTGGGGGAAGCATCGAGTGGTGAAAGTTCTAATGGCCAGGGTAGTGCCCTTGAGCTAGGATATTTACCTGACCAAGCTCGATAACCTCGACAACTACTTAGCATTTCAGGATTGGTTTGAGAGTATATCCTTTATCAATTGATATCCTAATTGTTATTTTCCTCAATAATGATTAGGACTATACATGTGATGATGTGGATGACATATATGTACTCCTAGTCACTTCTCGATTCTGTTGAGAACTATTACTCACTAATGGAAAGTATGGATCCATACCAAGTCAAGGGTAGTGTAGTATAACTTAGAGTAAATCCTAGGTTCCCTACGTTAATTGTGTTTTAATTCCTACCATACATGTGAAAGTGATTTTAGAACAAATCACCTCACTCCATTGTTTTTCTTTCTTGTATAATTGATCGCAATTATTGAAGATAACAACAATGTTTGATGATGCTGAGAATGAGTCAAAGGATACTCCTCTAGATTTGTAGACCTAGTTTATAATATTTTGCTTAAGGAATAAGGTAGATAAATACTGCTCTGTATATGATCTTTTTATGTATATATTAGGCTAGATAGTATATGTCTTTTGATATACTTTTTTTTACTGTTATGTATTACTTAAACCGTGATGTATAGTTTATATATATATATATATATATAAAAGGTCGGGATCCGTTGACACCAGATGTCAAAGTTAGTCAAATTACACCTTTAATAAATTTTTGTAAAATACAAATTTAACCAATCCAACCGTTGAATTGTGTGATATTATATTCATGATCATGTATATCAAATTTCACATAATTTGGACTTTTCTAGATATGTTATCTAACATTGAATACTTACATATATTTTAATATCATATTGTACATTAAAATAAAGTGATGCGATAAATTATTAAATAATTTTGAAATTATATGAAAATTTATATACTTAATCTAATTAATAAGAACATCAAATTCAATGGTTGGATTAGTTTAAATTTGCATTTTACAAAAAGTTATTAAGGTGTAATTTGACTAACTTTGACACTTGGTGTCAACGGATCCTGATCCTATATATATATATATATATATATATATATATATATATATTCTTATTCATTAGATTAAGTATATAAATTTTCATATAATTTCAAAATTATTTAATAGTTCATTGCATCACTTTATTTTAACGTACAATATGATATTAAAATATATGTAAATATTCAATGTTAGATAACATATTTAGAAAAGTCCAAATTATGTGAAATTTGATATACATGATCATGAAGATAATATCACAAAATTCAACAGTTAGATTGGTTAAATTTGCATTTTACAAAAAGTTATTAAAGGTGTAATTTGACTAACTTTTACACCTGGTGTCAATGGATCTTGACCCATATATATATAGGGAGGGATCAAATGACACCGGTATAACTTACACCAACTATTACACCATTCAATAACTTTTAATTGGATAATTTTATCCCAAAACCCACCATTGGATTGAAAGTTCTTTTAACATAGATCATATATACAAAATTTTATATTAATCCAAAATTATTTGATATCTTATTCATATAGATCAAAATGGACGTAATGTATACTTTTCAAAATATAGTAAAACATAAGTCATTTGATTACCTTTTTATTATTATTCAGCATCATACAAGAATTAATAATTATTCAAGATGGGTGTTACATTAACTCATTCTCAGCATCATCAGACATTGCCGTCCCAAATGTTGTCAGGTCATAATCAGGTTGGGTTTGGGTTCATAAAATAAACCTTATCAAAATTTCAGGCCAAATAAAAACATAGATAAACCCGTTCCATGAACACTCCTATTGAAAACATTTACACCTGATAGTGTATTATAATTGAATTCATACAAAAGATCATTGAGTAAATAGTTCATCCATTGACAGTATAAAAGATTTTGACATTATTATTCAAACACAAATTATCAAGTATAATAAGTTTGTTAAGTTTTGTAATAATTATCTTAAAAGTCATACTTATCATAATTTTTAATTAATTGATAGTGTAAATCATAATTTTTAATTGACTAACAATATAAAATCTTTACACTAACCTTGCATAACAATTGAACTCAAAATCGTAACATTTTCAACTTATTTTAATTAAAATTAAAGTATCATTTTCAAAATTAACGCTGAACTTTATTACTTTTCTGCACGGATCTTGCTGTTTGTGCACAATCCGTAACAGCTGAGGAATAGGTGACATGGGCCCCTTTTTGTTGATCCATAGTGTGTGGATTTGCTTTCATGGTATGTACAATCCAGGGGGATGCAATAAGGAGGACACTCAAGCCTATACAAATATGCTAAGATGGAGCGACATTCTATTTTTTGACTTTCCAATTGTAACAGGCTTTAGGTACTTGTGTTTTAGTTTTGTAGAGGTGCTATGACTCAACTGATGTATTTATGCATTCTTTCCTTGTGGCTTGATTTGACACGCCTTGTGTTAAGTCCTGCCTACAATTATTATATATATATGAAATTTGTTTATTTTTAGTTGGAGTACGTTAGCCAAGCTACACTGTAAATGTATTTTAAGATACATTATAATTATAATTTGCTAACATGTTTTAACTAAAAAACAATGTGTATATGTTAACAAATCCCACAAACATTTGCTGACGTACACGTAGTTATTTTTTAGTTAGAGTACGTCAGCAAGTTATACTATGGATGTATTTTAAGATATATTGTAGTTTTAACTTGCTAATATATTTTAACTAAAAAATAAGTATGTGTAAGTTATATATATATATATATATATATATATATAACTTTATTACATTTATGAGTTTTCTCCAGTAAACATCGTACAACTAACTACTCGAGAAGATTGTGATCGTAGTTGGCTCACATGGGTTTCTCGTGTTGTACATCTATGCTGTTGTCACACACAGCTAATTATTATAATATTCTTATTATTTTATGTTAATAATGATGGCTCACATTCGAGCTTTAAGAATATGAAGAAACAACCCATTGGGCCCAGGATAAGAGTGACGGGACACGACTTGGTGTTAGATTGCATGTTAGGGCCTACTCAATTTGAGTGACTATATCACTGAGCAAAAACTAAAGTGGCCAACCAGATTGCACTTTTATTTCCAACAATAACGTAAACAAATATGTTAATAATCTGAATTTGATGAACGATATGTTACATTCTTACTATCCAATTAGATCGCCTGGGCGAGATTTGTGTTAGAGAGCTATGATAATTATTTGAGGTGAAAGAATGGATGATCGATTCAAATATTTTAAAGCTTAGTTACCTCAATTAGTTATATGTTCATCGTGTCCATTGAGGCGTAGGCATTCATTAATTTTGAAGATCCAAAATTGAAAGCAAAAATTACAACCTAATGTGTGTTAGAGATCCCATATTAATTAGTGAAATTACCAAAATAATATATAAGTCAGAGACAACTCTCCCCTCATGAACTAATTTTTGGGTTAAATCCAAACCCAGATTCTAAGAATGCAATACCTTTTAAGTAAATTTCTTCCTAGCAAAAGTTAGTCAAGTTCATGATTTAGTGTGTGTTTGGATAAGACAATTCTCACATTTCAATGCACATTGAACGTGAATCCTATTGGAAATTCAAACACTGTTTTATTCATCAACCTGAAATGTGACACAATTGCCACTTCTTTTTCAAGGTATATGAATTCTAGCTAGCTCTGCCCTATCAAAAATTCTAGAAGAAACAGAAAAATGAGGGAAAATGTATTAACAAATATACAATTATAATTGCCATGAAGATTGACACCAGAGATTGGGCTTTTTACCCTAGTGACAATCCCTGCTTTCTTTATCTGCTGCATTGCTGGAGAAGGAATGAATAACCTGAAGCCAAACCTGTACCTAGGATGTAGAATCTGATTTTTGGTCTGCATCTGCTGTGGCTTGGACTTGAGCTGCATACTGCAAGTTCCATAAGACATCCTCAAAAGAGGGAGGAGATGAGGATTCTGGGGATATGCATTTGGTTGTGATAGATATTGCTATTGATAACGACTCTGGACAGCAAGTGGTCAACACTATTGGATCCACTATTTTTCTTCTACCATCTTGACTGTCAAAGGATGCCTGTAGTTCACAACACCAGGTCCCACTAATAAAACTCAATAATGAACAAAACAAAATAAATATTGAGAACTATAAAACATATATATGACTATAAATTTAAATCATGAATTTCCTGCCAATCTCTATTAAAATTCATTGGTTATATTATATGTAAGTATGTTATCGGTTAAATATGTCTGACAAATAGTTAATGAATTACTCCTATCACTTTAGCAAGTACTTGATGTAGTTAAAATGGTTTAACAGACCATAAGTGATTAAGCAGATATATTGGTTTGGGAGTTATTAATCTCACATTTGAGTTCTTACTCCTCCAAAGAAAATATAAGGCAGAAGTTTTCAAAAGGTTATACCTTTTCATCAAGAAAAAATTCCTCTCCTTTCTCGCTTGCTATGGGTCCAACAAGTGAGTCAAACAATATCAATCCGAAATTATAGACATCATCTTCTAATTTTTCTCTTTGGCTGCAAGAGAAAGAACAGAACAACAAATCGTTGGTATTCATCTATACAAAAATAATTCCAAGTATAGCTCATATTAGGCATTTCATTTTTATAAACTCATAAAAAAAGAGTGAATGTGGAAGAAAAAAAGTGATGACTGAACAAAACAAATTGGCAGAGGTAGTGGCAGTAAGGTAGTGATAGAGAGAATAAGGATTATGTATTATTAATGATATTGCTATTGAATCATATAATATAAGACCCCCAACAAGATAGTAAAGAATCCAGTTGCAAGTTGTTACACTAAAAGTTAAATAAGCTACAACCAGCACACATACCATGATTTTGGATTCTCTCCCTTTGCCTGTACAACACATACAAAGCAACAGAGTCACTCTAGGAGTAGGATCAAGCATAATAGACCAAGTAGCTGGATTGAATAGAAACTAAACATACCTCATAGTATTCGATCTCCGCAGCGATCATGGACATACCATAGTCACTTAGTTTGGGAATGTGATGCTCATCAAGTAAAACATTGTGTGTCTTTAGTTGGTTTGTAAAACAACCCGGTATAACTCCAGTATGTAAAAAATGCACTGCTTTGGCAACTCCAATTAGAATAGACAATCTATCAGACCACTTTAGTGCCTTGTCTGATGAAAATTCTGCATGTTTGAATAAAGAAAGAGTAGTTGGTTGAAGCATTTTATGTCACAAATTGCTAATAAAAATAGAGGTTATGAAACGTGCTATAACATATAATGATAATTATTATAAGGAAAGAAGTTATCCATCACTAAACGTCCCCAAGGAAAACATTTCTACCTAGTAATATCAAAGTCACGCCTAACATCATTAAAGAAGAGTTAAATTAATCATCTGGTTTTATTACATCCTAATGGCTTCTCATTTCATCAAACTTCATGATGCGTGATCATTTCTCGAAAGCATACTTGAATGCAATCTGTTTGGCCACAATGTAAATTATAAATCTAGAGAAAATTCCTTCACGTTGCAGTAGGAGATAACACTCCTTTTCCGTACAACTGATTCCACAAATTCAACCTAGACTAATTTATGCAAAGTCCCATCCTAAGCTGGGTCTTCTCTATACATATTGCAATTCTGGAAAGTGGAAATCATGGAAACACAAACAATTATGATATCAAAGAGACAAGAATGGAATTTGGTGAAATTGATGCATTCATCAATATGCAAAATAATAGTATAATCTCATACTAACCTGACAGATGGGTACAATAATTCCCATTTGGCACATACTCATATACAAGATGAAGTTTGAGGCCACTAGAATCATCTTGTCCATCACCATCAATACAATGACCCAAAAGGCTAACCAAATTTGGATGGTGA
The DNA here is from genome assembly GCA_004329165.1 of Spatholobus suberectus. Lineage (NCBI taxonomy): Eukaryota > Viridiplantae > Streptophyta > Magnoliopsida > Fabales > Fabaceae > Spatholobus > Spatholobus suberectus. The sequence goes on from CM014732.1 coordinate 37,226,243, forward strand.
ATCTTTGAGAGTAAATCCAACCGAGCTTTAAGATTTTGTATGGAGCATTTCTTTGACAGAGCCAGACATCTTATCACCACATACAACCCATTCTCTAGTTTACCTTTGTACAGCTGAAATGAAGCAGAAGACTTATAAAAGGTCACCAATAGAGAGCATACAAAATGAGTATGACAAAATTGCCTTGTGTCTACTTGTTATACTAATATGAATAGAAAATCACTTGACCCTTTCACATAGGTTTAAAGACCCAAAATAGTTAGTACACTCTTGGGAGGGACTTCAGAAATTGCAACCTATCAGAAAACCAAAGTAGTATCAAGGTGTTCTGAATAGTCTCTTACGGAAAATCATTCAAACAAAGAAATACACAAAAAAGAAAACCATCTATGGTGAATTGTAAAGAATATTTGAAACACTGGAAACTATCCAATATCTTTCAAGGATTATTTTGTGACTGAAGGATACCTTTCCTAAGGAGCCTTCACCAATATAAGTTGACAAATCAAAGTTTCTTGTGACTTCCTTCAACTCTTCAATTGAAAACTGTCTACAGGTAGGAGTAGCCTGTGTCCCTAGCTTCACTACTTGAGAAATGAATCCTGGAAAAACATAGAAAATAAGACATTGCTATTTTGGATGTCCAGTTAAATCTAGAGATTTCAGTTCAGCAATCTAAAACCAACTGTTGAATTAAGACAGGAAAACATTATTGCCTAGCCTATGTACTTACTAGCACTAGCAAGGAGTTCAGAAGAAACTCCTGTAGTTGAGTTATCTTGACCAACCTTAGGCAACATTTCATGCCTAGACATCTCCCTTGAATGATATTTTCTATATAAGAGAACTCCAAAAGCTGAAAGTACAAAACCAATTACAATAATCATGGCAACTGCTGCAGCTATTTTCCATTTCCAGAAGTTCTTCCTTCCTGAACTGGATTCTTTACAATAAGTCCCTTGGCGCTGAGGTTGAGAATCAACAGATAAACAGTTTCCACCATATTTAACAACTCTTTTACCCGATGTATTGGCCAAGCAAGAAGGAAGTTCTCCATTTAACTTGTTACTAGAGATATCCACAAGCCCAAGTTTGCTGCCACATTTTAGTTTGTGTGGAAAGGACCCACTTAGCTCATTGCTGGCTAAATTCAAATAGCTAATGTTTGGCAAAGAGAACAAGGCAGATGGGGGCATCCTACTGAGATGATTTGATGAAAGATCTAGATGTTGAAGCTGACCCAATTCACCAAACTGGTTTGGTATCTCACCTGAAAAAGAATTTTTGCTTAGCAGAATTGTGACCACTGCTTTAGGCATCAGTGGCAGTTCAGAATCCAAATGATTTTCTCTTAAATCAAGTACATGTAGGCCAGAGAGAGCAGTGAGATCAGGCAATCCACCAGACAACTCATTGTGGGACAAGGAAATATCAGCAAGGCTCCTAATTTTGCATAGTGAGGAGGGGAATGAGCCCTTTAAGTGGTTGCACTTCAAACTCAAGACATTTAGATTAGACAAAGAATCAAACCAATCAGGCATTGTGCTGTTCAAATAATTGCCATCTAGTGTCAGTGTATGAAGCTTGACCATTGTAGACATTCTTGGTGGCACTGAACCATATAAGAAATTTAAGCTCATATCCAAAACTTCAAGCAAAGACAGCCTATGAATTTTATCAGGAAGTGGCCCCCAAATCCCCAAGGACACCAATCGAAGGACCCTTAAGTTTGTTAACCTTGTCAATGTGGTGACAAAAGAATCAATAGAGAAGCTCAGTGACAGTGTCTGATTAGGAACTGCATATCCATGGAACTTGTCAACCTTCACAGCTCTATCTCCCATAATTTTAAGCTCAGTTACTGAATTACCCTCACACTTAAGGCTCATATGTGCAGATGGAGGAAGGCTACAAAGGTCTCCATAGTAATTTTCCCACATTTGCAGAGAGTTTGGGTACTCCAGATACTTCCTTAACTGTAACAGAATTTGGGTCTGAGCAAGTTGTAGTTCATGGGTACTGAAGATGGACAAAAACCAGGTAAGAACCACAAGATAGAGGTAAAAATATCTCATTGAACCAACTCTGAGCATTAGGCACCAAACTTTGTTAAGGTGAACATCAAACTTGGCTACCAAATTCAAGGGGTGAAAAGACACCTGACAAGAAACATGTCAAAACACTCAAAAATAGATCCTTCAAACTGCAAATATTTTCTAGAGCAATAAAATTTTAGAAACGAAGAAAGCAAATTTATGAAGCTACCCTGAAAACACCATTCTCCAAAGAAAATTTTATTGAACTACAGGTTCAAAAAACAATGCATCATCTACTCCATAGACGTTAGATATACAAGAGCTGTTGTGGTGGTTTTTCATTCATGAAAAGGAAGAAGAAGCTTATTCTTATTACAATATTACTCAAGCAAGCCAATAAAAAAAAAAGGCCTTAAAGAAGAAAAGGGAGCATGGACCAGTCAGTGAAGCTCAGGAAGCAAAGAACATAAAAGAAGGAAAAAAAAGACAAGCACCAGTAGCATAGGATAAAGTGAGGGACAACACTTTGGGAAGTGAAAAAAAATCAATGTGGAGGGGCATTACAGTGTAAATTACTGCTTCAATGAAAAGCACGCGTTAAATGAGGAGTGGTGAATGAGAAGGGAGGTCGTTGAAAATGGCATAGTACGAAGGACACTCAACATTAACGAGGCACAGTAACTGCAAAAAACAATTAATGCATGCTGAGAAGTGGCTTCACTCACTCTCACTGACTACATGCCATCAATGAGAGAATGATGGGACCATTGGCTTGAGGAGACTTTGGGAAGACTCACTAAACGGTGGTGGGATGAAGGAGAATACGAACAAGTAAAGGGAGCAGGAACAGCCTGGAAGATGTGTTTTTGACAAAAGATGTGTCTTTTCTCTGAGGAAATTGGATTTTATACTACTCAAATTTTATCATTTTAAGGAATTTGTTATTATATTTTTTTTCTCTTATTTTGTCACTTATTTTTAAAATCTTGTAAATTTTGTTTAATTATTAACTGTTTAATAAATAAAAATTCATAAAATTAAGCAAAATTAACAAGATTTCAAAAATAAGATAACAAAATACGAGAGAAAAAAACATGGTTACAAAATTTGTAAAATAATAAAACTTAAATGGTATAAAGTACAATTAAGTTTATTTCTTTTTTATAAAATGCTTATATTTTCTTTTATAAAATATATTTTCAATCCGTTTGAATATGATTGAATTTAGTTTTTGTCTTTCAAATTTTTTTATTGATTTTATTTTTACAAGAGGAAACTCTTCATTTTTTTCAAAAATAAAATATAAGAAAGAGTGAAGTGAATAATTTAGAGAGTAATTAAAGAGTGAAGTAGTGTATAATTTATAGAATAGTTAAAGTGTATAGTAGTCTAATAAAAATTAGGAAAAATTATTAGGTGAACTTAGACCACTATGATCCTACATAACATGTAATTGAGTGTTATTAATTCTTTATCGTAAATTGTAAAATTTGAATATGTAGAGACGACTATGATGGTCCTGGACAAGGGCAGATCTACACTTGAATAAGGGTGTGCAAATGCACTCCCTCAATTTGATAAAACTATAAATAAATATGTTAAATTTTTATATTTTGCCCTCCCTATTTTAATATATTTAAACTTACTATTAAGGGTAGACCTATAATTAAATAAGAGTATGTAAATGCACTCCCTTAATTTGTTAAAATTACAAATAAATATGTTAATTTTATATATTTTGCCTCCCTTATTTTTATATATTTGAACCCACTATATTGATAAAATTTTATGATTTTAACTTTTATGTCTTTATGTTTATATATATGATTATTATTATTATTATTATTATTTATTTTCTTAAATAGATTGCCCCCACTAACCTGGAGTCTTGGATTCGCCACTGGTCCTGGACCACTTAATAATTTCTCAAAAGGTAAAGACGAAAAGAAGATATCCTCTTTATTATAGTTATAGATAAATTTTATAAGTTTTAAAAAATTTAAAATTTATAAATTTTTTTAAAATATACTAAAAATCAAATTTAATTGTATTTACAAACACTAAAACATATTTAAATTTTTTATTTTAGTTTTGATTGCCCTTCTTCGTGTAAAATTTTAATGGTCATTGTGGGGATGCCATGGCATTCACATGTTCCTTTTCGGAGTTTGGAGAGGTGTACCCACGACTAGATGATTTTGGATTTGGAAAAGAATTGGAATTAACTTGGTTACTTTGTTTGGCATGTGTGAAATAAGAATAGAACTCAAAATTATGCATGCCAGGCAATCTCAATCCACTCCAAGTACCCAACCCGGCACCAAGTGGATTTTTTACCTGCATTGTGAGTATGGAGGCATATTGGTGTATTATCATTAGCATGATCGTGACTTTTAGTTTTTGTCTCCAAGACCGACAATGTGCATAGGGACATGTATAAGCTGCTCATTTGGAGGGTGCAGACGTGATTGTTACTGCCAAATTCCATTCATATTCTAGAGAGGCATTATAATATCCAGATATAAATATTAATTTAATCAAATACTCCCTTCTCTCGTATTATATGTTACTATGAGAACTGTTTTAGTTTTGTAAATAAGATTCCTTTAACTCCTTCCAAAAAATTAAAAAATTTAGTTAATAATATTAAATATGTCAATAATTTGTATAATATATATCTTGTAAATTATTCAAACTTTTAGTCATTAGCCAATTTCTTATGTCGTGCATATCTTTTCTGTAACGTTTCTAAAAGGTTGAAAAGTGCATAAGTATATTTACACAAAATTATTCAATTTAATATCATGATCGGTAAATCAAGTGAAAATGTATAGCAGTAGCATGCATGCAATATTCATAGGTCTAGCTAGTTTTTCTTTTAAACATAATGGCTTGTTCTTTTACTATGTAGATTCTCTTCATACCAAGTTTATTTGTTTTGTGACATCTATACTTCAATAGAATTACCATCAATAGTATGTTAATGAAGTTATATCTATGCTTTCATGAGACGTATATCGTTTTGAACCCCTCTCTGGAGGATTCAGACATACAATAATAACTTAAGTCAATGCACTGACCTAATACCATCAAACTCAATAGTTGACCCATCTTTAGAGTGATATATATGCTTTCATGATATGTATATTGTTTTGAACCCTTTTGTGGAAGATTCGAACATACAAGAATGAATTACGTCAATGCATTGACCCAGTACCATCAAACATGATAGTTGACCCATAAGGTGCACGTTGGGAGCCTTCTAGTGCAACACCAACCCCAATACATCTGTGAAGTATCAGATCAGATCATATCCCAAAGTTCATTAGTAGGCACAAAATGAATTTCACTAGGTTCACTGTTATAGGCATTTCTCACGCCTAATCATGTAAGAAACACCACCATAGCCTATAAGAGAATAACATAAATAGGCCTTAAAAGTGTTAGTATACTCTCTCTCTAACTTTACACACTCATTTTTCTCTTGCACACATTGACTTGAGTGCTAGAATTCATGTAGGTACACCACCAGAGTTTGACTCATGCGAACTTAAGAAGATTCCATTCTAATATTCCTCTTCTCTAAGCGGTCACTGAACATATATCGTTGAAGCATCATGGTATTGGAGGATTTGATAAACAAATTATTATCAATTAAAAAATCCAATTCTAATATGCACTTTAGTTAATTAATTAATATTTATTTATTTATTGTAATTGGAAAATAACTATTTTTAATAAAAATAACTCTTTACATATTTTATTCAGATTCCAATATAAAATTCTAAACAACGAAAAGGAAGATATTTTGTTTATTTTTAATTAATTTATATTATTTTTTAATATTATCGATGCATAGTACATACAATGATCGCTACAGTACGGTGAAAAGATGGTTTACAAACTCTTAAGAAGGAAGGAAATTGCTAAGCAGTAAATTATTCTATGTATTGGGGGGGGGGGGGGGTGTCCTACTTTCTTTGTATAGTTATGTAATAGGATTGAAGTCCACCAAATATTCTTTCTCCTCATCATGTCTGGCAGCAACAACGTGTTCCATTCAATCCACATAAATAGCATAGCTAGCAGGGGTTGTGGAATATTTCATATTCAAGTCATTAAAATGACTGTTATTTGTTAAAACATTTATTATATATCTTTCGGGCCGAGAATATTGATCGCAACTGAAAGAGAGCGACATCCTTAAATCCTTGTACTCTCCATTTAGTATACTCCTAAACAAATGTCAAGTTCATGCCCACCTTCAAATTTAATAAGAAGAAGCTTCATGTTAAAAGAGAGCTTAAAGTGCATATAAAATCAATTAATTCGAGATATATATTCTGAAGGAAATTGATTAGTTTCATTGGTTGATCACAAAAATAAGTTTCTAGATTGTTGATCACAAAAATAAGTTTCTAAATTGGTGATCACAAAAACAAATAGGCCTGCATAATTTTGGGCGATGGTCAATGCATAACTTGTGTGTATCTTAACACTAGAGCATATTCCATAATGCCCTGTATTAAAATGGGATATCACAAACAGAATATCGTCGATGCACAATGTTCACTTTTACAACGAGTATATATATAAACAAGGTCGTTAATCATGTGTCAAACTTGGGAAACTTATTGTCTCTTTCTTACATTAGAGGAATAGTTTTTCTTTCCAATTTAACGTGTCTTAAGTTAAAAATCATGTCGTTTCTCGGGTCTTAACTTATGTCACGTCGTATCCCATCTTAAATAAAAGAAAATGAAGAAGTCAATGATTTCATAATCATAAGAAGATAAAGTACTATCATGTCTTTATGTCATCAATTAATGATATGAAAGTTGATTACCACTGTGTTTGGTAATCAAGAAATAGCGTGGAGAGCAAAAAAATATTTAAAATTTTGAAAATTTTTTGGTACATGAGAAATGTAGTGGAGAAATTTAAAAAATTAGTGGATTCCACTAGTTATTTTTGTTTTATTTCTCATCTATTTTTATTTACCTAATTATCTCTCTCTTATTTTTTATTTATTTTTTTTAAACCAAACACTTTTATTTTTATTTTATTTTTCACATATTTTCATTCACTTTTTTCATTTTCATTCACCCTATTTTTCACTTTTTTTTTTTATCAAACACACCCTGAATTTTTTTTAGATAAGGTTAAAAAATATATAGGGGTAAAAGAGGAAACAAGTAGTATTTGCCGGTTAAAACAAACCGTAGATGGGGACCATTTGCATTTTACAGTGGACAGGCTGTGGTGTCCCTTTTTCAAAATCGAAGTTTGAAATTGCTACTTACCATCACTTTTGTTTTGTTTTTGTGGAACGCATGCACCTTCTACGTGGGAATGGGATCCCTTTTAGTTTTTCTGGCTTGTAATTTTGCTCTCACATTGGCTTCGACCAACAAAACAAACAAAAAAGCAATTACATGTGCACATCCACTCCCTGGCTTTCAGACGACACCTTTCGTGTTGATGGAATATAGCAACGTAGCATGTTGTACGCTATTATGTTACTCTTATCCTCATGCTCAGGTTGGACCACTCCATTTGTTTGTTTTTGGTTTTGTGTACAATAAATTGAAAGTATGTATAGTTTATTTCAAGATGAATAAAAATATAAACACGCACCCGTATCATTTTGGTCCTTACACACCATTTTAATTTCTTTTAGTTCCTATGATGAGCACTAAAACGGATTAAAAATAGTATGTGTAGGAACTAAAGAGGATGTTTTTAATTATAGAGACTAAAAAAAAAAAATTATAACAATAAGGACCAAATAAGTATTTGAGTTTAGTGGCTATACATCGTTAGTATAAAAAATTTTACATTGTTAACCAAATCAGAAATCATTGTTGTTATAGCTTTTAAGATAATTATTATAAAAGTCAACAAACTTATCATATATGAAAGTTTGTAATTGAATGACAGGCCTATTTCCTCTAAGTAGTTAAACCTATTTATTATTTGTCTCTTTTTATTTTTTAAGCTTAAATATGTTTTTAGTCCCTATAAAATGAACAAGTTTTGATTTTGGTCCTTGTAAAAAAATTTCTTTGTTTTTTATCCCTCTAAAATTTGAAATCACTATTTTTTTGTTCTTATAAAATGAGAGAATTTTGCTTTTGGTTCCTATAAAATATTTTGCTTTGATTTTCATCCCTCTAAAATTTGAAATAACTATTTTTGGTCCTTAACATTCATTTTTAAGGTGGATAACTAACATTTATTTTAAAGATCTAAAAAATTTTAAAAGGTATCACATGTTAACATGATATTGCATACACTTGTGGGTGTCACCTGGAATAGTCATTTGACCTTCCGTTAAACACATAAGCAGTTAAAGAGTGTAACATAATAGTAGGGATAGAAAACAGTGATTTTAGTTTTTTGATGATAAAAACCAAAGAATTTTTTTTATAAGAATTAAAATCAAAAATCACTTATTTTACAAGGACTAAAAATATATTTAAGCCTATTTTTTTATTTCTCTCTTCTTTTCCCTCCAAATAGCCCAAAATAGAATGAATATATGTTTATCATTACTCTTGGTGATTAATTGGTGTGTCGCGCATAAGATTCACACAAAACAAAATGTATTTACTAATGATTTATTGTTAAGTTTGCTATAGATTTTTTCTAGCAGATATTAAACATTTAATATAGATATTATGAGTCTATATTAATAATATTAATAATGTGATATATTATATTAATTAATAACTACTGGAATAACCCGTGCCTTATACGGTTGTTAAACTTATATTTTACAAACTTTTGATATTATTATAACCTTTTAATGTATTTTTTTAGTATTTTTATTTTTATATGAATATATTTTAGTAAATGTGTATATAAATATTTAAAAAACATATAAAATAATTATGAATATTGATACATATTTAAATAATTTTATATTCACACATGTCTTATATCATTTTAATTTATATAAATGTGTTTTAAAAATATTATCTTTTTAAAAAATTATATTCACATTTGCATATAACTTAGATTAGATATATACATAATTTTAATAAGAGATATTAATAATAAACAATTTTAAATTACATTTTATAATTATTAGTTTTTTCATTCATAAAGGAATGAAATGATGAACATTAAATATAAAAAAAAAAAGATTTGTGAGTATTTAAAGTTATATATTACAATAAAAAATAATGATGAATACAAATATAAGATGATGCTTATATAATAATTTTGTTAATCTTATTTTTGTTTTAGCTAATAACAACTGAGAGACCCGTAAATTTTTTTCTAGTAATTTCAAGTTGATTTAGTTCATTTCTAGTTCTACTTGATGTAACATCTTCATTTCTTGTGTATAAAAAATAAATAGGTCCTTTAAACATGTTGAATATGATTCCATTTTTAATCATATGCATAAAAAACAAAACTTGGTTGACATATACTGATTGTATAATTATTGGACACAACTAATAACACATCATTACAAATTTAAAACAAAAAGAAAAAAAATGTAATTTCTTTGATATTTGTGAATTTGAGTGGGTATGATACCTCAACAAATACATTTTAAATACATGTGCAACTAAAGTTTACTTAATCATTGCTTGAAAATATCATTTTTTTATGGTTAGGGTCTATTTTATTTTTAATTATTGATTAATCATTAACATATTATTTCCATAAAATTAAAAAGGTTAAAGAAGAGAAATTTCAAAAATTGACTTTGTAAAGACAAGGACAAAGGGCTTGGAGAACCAACACAAGATCTTTTCTTGTTTCTTAATAGATAACTTGACATTAGAAAATGACCATTTCGTAGTGAGGGTGTGATTTGGTTACCTTAACATCAATCTTAGTTGGATTTTTACTTAATACAACTATATATGACAATGACAAAATGGTAGCCAAGGTATAACATGTTCTGCACTGATATTAGGTTTACAATTTATAAATTTTTATATTATATTATTATTATTTAATGTATTTCTCTATTATTTTTTTTAATTTTATAAAAAACATATGTTAGTATGTGTATATAATTATGAACATTGATATACTCAAAAAATCTTAATTTACAAAATGTCTTATATCATTCTAATTTAGATATATGTATCTTTTAAAAAAATATTGATTTTATAAATATTTTGTATATGACATGTCATAGGTTTGAGCCCTCACTTGTCTCCTTGAGATGAGGTAAATATAAATACTTCTATAAATGCTCTTTGAGCTTTGAGACTTTTTCGTCTTGGACTGAGATGTCATCCCTTTCTCTTAGTTTTAAATGTAACAAATATATATATATATATATATATATACACACACACACACACATACACACATAATTTTAATAATATATATTAGTAATAAAAAATATTTTAAATATCATTTTGCATGTAGTTATTAGTTTTCCTTAAAAAATAACCTGTTTTCATCATAAAGACGAGAAATGAATAAAGTTAATTAAAGAAAATAAAATAGATTTATGGATATTTAAACTATAATGATGAGTAAACAAATAAAATGGTGTTTAAATAATATTTTTTTACTCTTATTTTGTTTCGGCTAATAATAATTGATTGACCCCTAAAATTTTATGTAGTAAAATAACATGGGTTGTGATTTTTAAATAAATAAGCGTTAAATCCTTCATAATATTGTAATTTTTGCAAATTTGTTGTTTTTTTTTTTTTACTTTTTAACTCTATCAATTTTATCTATGTAAAACTTATTTAAAAAATATGTTTAAATATACTTTTGGTCACTATAAAATTGAAAAATATTTTATCAATAATATATAATATCATTATTCATTTCAAAGGAGTCATTATTTTTTTAACTATTTTTTAAAAAAAATTATGGCTGAAAACTAAATAAAATAAGTGAAATGTTTATAATTAAGATAAATTTATGTTAAAAATATTTAACTAAATTTTAGTTTCTATCAGAATAATTTAGATATTAATATGGTTCTATGTAAAATATTTAATATCCTTGTGAAAAATTTTTACTCTAAAAATTTAAATATTAGTAAATTTTTGCTCAGATATTAATATATATTTATTTTAGATTTTTTATTTATATTTACTTCTATAACTTAAATTTTAATGTATTTTTAAGTGAATTTTTTATTTTTATATGATACAAGTATTATCTCTAAATCTTGAAATAACAACCAAAAAAAAATCTAAAAAGTCCTAGTTTTAGAATAAGGGGGAATAGTATTTTCTTTGAATGAATAAAATGGTATGCTTTTCTTTTATTGTTAGGCAAATGCTACAACAGACAACCCAAACATGTGGTCTAGTGTGGACCATTTTTTTAATTGAAAATAATAAGTTGCAGTCAATTTTTTTCTACATTATTCTTAATTTATAAAATATAAGAGAATGATCCTAATGCCCATAATGAAAGCACACCCAATTGTAGTTTCGAAAGTGCAAAGATTGTCATGTCTCTATGAAAGAGCTTGAACCTAGTGGTGAACCCTCTCCTCTCACCTTATTCAGAACCCACAAACTGGAGAAGAAATTCAATAATATGATATATACATCTAAGAATTGTTTATGTAAGAGCCATAATCTTAAGATCAAAAAAATATTTTTATACAACAGATTATTAGAAAAGGAAAAGAAGGAAAATACCAGAAAACCAACCAAAGAGAAAAATTAGAGATGAACCAAACCTATAAATTGATCCAAAAATAAATATATCAAGGAAAGTCAATAAAAAACAAGTAGGAATCGCAATGGTCTTGGTGAAATCTTCCTTGTTGTTGACAATTTCTGCCATCATTTTTCTAATGCTTGTGCTTTAGATCTCTGTTCATGACCTCCTACGAAGATGATGATTACGAAGAAGGCTCCTGTAAATTTAGAAGAATAGCCCAAACACACCAAGCAGGAAAAGAGAAGAGAGTGGGAAGGTAATGGATGGAAAACTAAAATCATATAAAAAAATATAGAATAGAGCAGAAAAAGGAAGAAGATTAATAAAAAAAAAGAAAAAAGAAATATTGTCGTCGGTAATGGCGGTGCTTCGCTGCTGGAACAACTCCTGGCTACCACATATGTGGCAATTCTTCTTCCCCTCTTTTCTCTTCTCTTTCTCTCTTTCCCTCTGCTGTCTCATTAGCAAGTCTACTAAGTCATATAAGTAGTCAAATGATGAACAGAGTATCGTTCCTTCAAAGACTCGCGCAATGCTTAGTAATGTTTCATAGATTTATATTATCTAGGACTAAAAGTGACAATGATAAGTGAGATATGTAACAAGAACACTACTTTTTATAAAACTAAATCTTGACAAAGCTAAAAAGTAACTCAAGAAACTCTTTTAGGGTTTTTATAAAGGAATAAATGCTAAAAGTTTTGGTTTTTAATGCAGAAAAAGTGTTGTTAGGGCTAAACTATACCAAACTTCACTCTCTTTTATCAATACATAACAAACATATTGTACTTCAAGATTAATACCAGTCAATAAAATTACTCTCTCTCTCTCTCTTAATCCCTTAAATGAAAGAGCCTAAGTTCTTTTATTAGATGTCAATCCTTTGAACACTTAACAAAGTAACTTGCTTTAAGATTTATGACATAAAGATGATCAATAAACCAAGAACTATCCTTAGCCACAAGATTTGTTGAGTGTTCTACTCTAGTTCAAAGCTTTGAAAGTATTTTCTAATAACATTCAAGCTAACAAACAAGCTATGGGCATTAAGCAAAGAAGTAAACACTAACATTGAAAAACAAAGATACTTACATTACTAAAAAAAAATACAAGAGAGTTGAATTTGGTTACATCTAACCCCAACAAAGGAGGATTTTAGCTACTCATTGTCATTTGTAAGCGATTTCCATTTTTTCAAATACAAGCTTCAAAAGACCTCAAATTTGTTGGGCAAGCATCCTCCTTGTTAGGCGAGCTAATTAAAGTGACACATTTTGGTTTGCATTCGCTTGGCGAGCTTGGCAAAGAATCTCCTTTCAAAACCTCTTATTCTCTTGGTGAGAATCTCTTTTGCTAGGCAAATACCCTAAATTCCAGCTTCTCATTTCCAACTTAAATTTTCTCCAAATTCTCTTATGCTAGCTTATTCATTTTCTACAAAAACTGAACAAAAAATTAACATGTAACCTTTCAACATAGTTAATTAATCTTAAGAATTATATTATATACAATCTTACCTTAAAGGTGATTAAACATAGCTCTAAATATGGAAAATATGGATAATTTGTCTAAATATGAGTTCCAAAGATGAGCATTTATGACAATTATCACCCTCTCCTCCTCCTCCTCCTTCTCCTCCTCCTATTCTTTTTCTTCTTCATCGTTCCCTCAAAGCTTCCCATTTCTCCTTCGTCGTCAACGATGGTCACCACCTGCGACCTCCTATGGCTGCACAAGTGTTAAATCCGCTTTCCTCTTCGTTTTTCTCTCTTTCCCACTCCTTGTCACGTTGTCATGGTGGATTGTTGCACTAGCGACACCACTACTTGTTCCCTTTTCACTGTCATTTATCTCTATCTCTGCTTCCTCTTGATGTTTGTTTCTCTCTCACTCACTCTTGCTCACAAATGCTACTAAAGGAGTAGCTGAGGAGGAGGAAGAAGGGGTTGAGGAAGCGAAGGCTTTTGGCCAGTAAAAAGGGCAGATGTTGATGTAACAAAATTACTCTTAACCCTAAAGCCAAATTTGTAAAATTCATCAATGCTATAAAAAAAACTAAATTTAAAATAACTTGTACAACAAGTTCCAACAATCTCATCTACATTGTTGCATATTAAATTAGTAAATCTACTACCCATTAAACAGTGGACCACTATAAATCACATTTATTAGTGGTTCACGGTAGCCTAAGTCTTATAGTTATGTTGTAGGATTGAAGTCCACCTAATATTCTTTCTCCTTATCATGTCTTGTTCCATTTAAACCATACAAATAGTATATCTAACTAGCAGGGGTTGTGGAATATTTCCTATTCAAGTCATCAAAATGACAATTATTTGTTAGAACATTTATTATATATTGTTCCAGCTGAAAATATTGATCACAACTAAAAGAGTGTGGCATCCTTAAGTTATTGTACTTGTCTTTACTAATAGACTAGTCAACAACTATCAAGTTCATCATGCTCAACAATCTTTAAATTTAATAGGCATATATGGTAATATATATATAGATTAATATATATAATATATATAATTATATATATATAATTTTGATGTCTCATGAATTTTTTATTTCAATTTGGTTTTCAAAGTTTTAAAAAAATTATTTAACATCAGTTTAAGAGCACTAACTTGTTAATAATATTGATTACACATTACAAAAGTACTGAAACAAAAAATTCAATTAAAGGACCAAAATTATATTTGTAGCTAATTTAATATATAAGGACTTGTTTAAAGAGAGCTTTACAAAGTGCATATAAAATTAACTCGACCTATATAATAGGAGGAGAATAGTCTATAGATATTAGGTTATCACAAAAACAACTTTCTAAATAGGTAATCACAAAAACAAATAGGACCTGTATAATTTTGGGTGATGGTCAATGAATAACTTGTACTTCGTGATTAACATTAGTGTGTTTGGATAGAGAAATTTAAGTGAGTAATTTAATTTAAGTGAGAATTTTTTTTTGTATTAAAATATATTGTTTTGATATTGTACTGATTAAATAAAATTATAAATTTCAAATTTCACAAAAAGGTAAGAATTTAAAATTTTTCATGCTTATTTTCTATTTTTTTCTCACTCTTCACTCCCTTCTCTCTCTTCTTTCAGTCTTCTCCCTCTCTCTTCTCTCTATCAATGTTGACATAAAAATTATCAATATTTATATTTTTGAATTATTAAATATTTAAAATTATTTTTGAATTATTAAATATTACTATTAAAATTATTTTGAATTATTAAACATTTAAAATTTATAATATTTATTTTTAGTAATGTTTAATATTGAAGTTTCAATTTTTTAAATTCCTTCTGTATATAAATTAGAATAATTATCTTGAATGAGAATGTTTTTAAGAGTTATTCTTCAACGAGAACATTTTAGGAGTTTTTCTTCAACGAAAGTGTTTTTTTTTTAAATAACTCTATATTTTTCAATTTATCCTTTTTATCTTTATTTATGAATTGAATTTTAATATTTTTTAAAAGGAAATTATCAATAGTTAAAAATAACCTTATATTATAATATAAATTATTTATCATAAATCTAAAATATAATTTATATGTTCAAAATATTTATTTATTATAGACTTTAATTATAATATAATTTATATATTCAAACGTTTTTATTTATTATAAATTTTAGGTATATAAAATAAACATAGTTGCAATGCATTGCTCAGGCTAAAATACTAGTATATATTTAAAAATAAAATTTTGCATGTGATGGAAATTGAATTGTCCTATCAAAACTAAGAATTTGAAATTTAAGAAATTTGAATTGATTTATCCAAACAAAATATTTCAAAAAATAAGGTTGTGTTTGGATGAGGAATTTTAAAATTTCAAAGAATTTCAAAAGCTTGAAATTTGAATTACTTTAATTTAAATTTTCTTTATTTATTAAATGCTCTATTTGGATAAATCAATTCAAAATTTCTAAATTTCAAATTCTAAGTTTGGATATGACATTTTAATTTCCACCATATACGAAATTTAATTTTTAAATGTATATTTAAAATTTAAATTTTAATATTAAACTTTTCCTAAAACAAACATTAGCTAATTTTTAAATATTAAATAGTTTACAAATAATTTTACTATTAAATAATATTTAATAATTCAAAAATATAAATGTTGATACTTTTTACGTCAACATTGATAAAGAGAAGAAAAGAAAGAAAAAGGAAAAGAAGAGAGAGATGGGTGAAATGGGAGAGTGAGGAGAGGGATATGAGACAGAGGGGAGAGGAAAAGGGGAGAAGAGAGAAGAAAGAGAGTGAAGAGAGGGAGATGAGAGAGAGACCATAGAAAAATATAGAACAAAAAGAGAGGAGAGAAGGAGACAGAGGAGAAAGAAAGAGGAGAGAGAGAATATATATAAAAGTGAGAGAAAGTGAGTATGAAGAATTTCAAATTCTTACTTTTTTAGTGAAATTTGAAATTCTACAATTTTAAGTAACCAAAATACTTTCATAAATTACTAGAGTTTTAATTTCTTATCAAATTCCTTATCCAAACAACAAATTTCACAACAAAATATTTTAAATTTCCTATAAAAATGAATTACCCTCTTAAAATTCTTCATCCAAACACAACGTAAATGAAATTTAAATCAATGCAATTCAAATTTCAGGCAATTCATCTTTGTGTGAGCATTTGTAAAATTGATTTTGAATAAAATTGATTTTGGTTAAAGTTGATTTTTGAGTGTTTTTATTGTAAGGGGTTTTTCTACAGTGTACATGCATGCATATGTTAAAAATGTTATTACACTAATTTATTTATTTTTCTTAATCATTAAAAATAACTTTATCTCTTTTAATTCCCAAAATACAAAATTTATTGAGTAAACTACTAATTTGGCCCTTGACTTTGTAGGACATTGTTATAGTAGTTTCTAAAATTAAAAAATAGCAAATAAAACCCTCACTTTAATTTTCATTAGTCATTTTGGTTCCTATCATCATCCAAACGTTAACACCATTAGTTAACTACTGAGTTGGCACCTTATATGCCACAAAGGCAACCATATGGCATGCCACTTGGCTACACAGTAAAGGACACCTTAGCAGGGACTTAAATGACATACTTTTCACCTAAATTTTGGACTAAATTGATGATGAATGTAGGGAGAGCAATAGTTAATAACTTTCCCCCCTTTTTAAGTTGAGCCTTGATATATTACCTTATGACCGTTCATTTCTTTCTTTGTACTAGTCATTAATGTCCTTTCTTTCTTAGCACTTAAGCATTCTTCTTTTTCCTTCTTCCTTCAACCCATACTTTTGCACGTAGGTTGTTTTAGGTGAAAGCTAATTTTTTGGCAAAGTGGAAGGTTAGTTGAATTCATTTTCATTTTATTTTTGTATTCTTGTCCGTGCATTTCATATTGACGTTGGTGGTTTTAAACATGATTGAGTTTTCATTTTACGATGAACGGGGGTATGTAGCTTTGTTTGATGATTGATGTTTGTAGGGTTTAACAAAGTAGATGAAGTGATCTTTTTTTTAGCACCTAAAAATGTGGGTGTTATTGTGTGACCTTTATTAGGTCCCTATTGGTGTGTTGTTGCACCACCCTATGTTGTCCTTGAGTTTGCATTTTATTTTTGCTTTTTGTCTGACCCTTATTAGGTTCTTGTTGATGTCCCTACTGTGTCCTTGTGTTTGTATTATGTTTTAACATGTCTTACTATGTTGGTCATGTGTAGGATGGTGTGGAGTATCACACATATCTTGAACCATGGAGTTTGTTAAAAATGATAATGATAAACTAGAGTATGTAGGTGGTGAAATTGATGTCTGAGAGGAAATGGATTTAAACAGGTTGAACTTTTTTATCCTCGATGATCTTGTCAAGTATTGCAAACAATATAACAATGTTGGTGATGCTTATTGGTTGATAGATTAGGGAATGGATTTCAACATTGGTTTACATATGTTTACTTGTGACATTGATATTTTGGACATGGTAATCACTCCATGACATAATCAATATCAAGTAGAACTATATTACGATCACTCAATTGATGATGACCTTGTGGTCTGAGGGATGCTTAGAAAGGAAATTGAAGAAGATGATGGTGATGACTTAGTTGTTTTGGGGAGCATTCCAAAAGCAGAAGAGGGTGGTGATGATAAGGACTTGTCAATAAGTGATGATGAGGATTTTTAGGGAGTGTTGTTGAGGAGTTGTCAAATGATCCTTTTTTAAATCCTAATGCTATGGAAGTGGAGTGCAATGCACAAAAAGATGAAGAGTCATTAGAAGATGAATTTGAAGATAACTATCCAAAAAGTTTGGGCAGAGGAAAGCATACCCAAGTATGATTGATAGAAGTAATGAGGATGACAAAAGTGTGGATAATGATATGAAGATGAACAAGCTCCAAGCTGTTAGAAAGGATGAAGTTCTAGTGGATGATGATGAGAGGATGAACATGCCCTAGGTTGGTGGTGAGAAGGAAGTTTCAATGTATCATGATAGGAAGATGAACATGCCCCAGGTTGATGGTGAGGAGGAAGTTCCAATGGATCATGATAGGAGGATGAACATGCCCTAGTTGGTAGTGAGGATGAAGTTCTAGTGGATCATGCTTTGGGAGATGGTATTGGCCATGGGGAGAGCTATTACCCATATATGAATGATGAAGTTGACGTAGATAATGATAGGAGAAGATGCCCTAGGTTGGCAGTGAGGAGGAATATTTAGAGGATGATCTAGATAATGATAGTTATCATTTTGAACAACTTTGGAATCCTATAAATAGTGATGATTAGATTGAAAGTGAAATGGAAGTTTTCCTTCAATTCAATGAAGGAACACAATTTGGTGACATGATGTTGGAGATTGGAATGGAATTCAGTAACCTTTCATTCTTTAAGGAATCAGTGAAGGACTATACCATTCACTTGGGAATGGAGATTAAATCGGTGAAAAATGATAATGAAAGGGTAAGAGCAAAATGTAAACAATTTGGATGTGAAATGGAGGAATTTTGTGGATGGAATAAAATGCGTAAAAGTTTCTAGATTAAAACTTTGGTTGAAGAACACAACTGTTGTGGAGGTTTCAAGAACAAACAAACAAATAGAAAATGAGTTGTGAAGAGGCTTGAGGATAAGCTTAAATGTCAACCAAATTTGAAGTAAATTGAAGCAATTGTTTTTTTTTTAAACAACAATTTGGGGTGCATATCAATGAGACAAAGATATTCAAAGCAATGAAGGAGGCTAGGGAATTGGTGGAAGGGAGTGAGAAGCAACAATATGATAGGATTGGGATTATGCATATAAGTTATTAAGGAACAATTGTGGTTGAAGATTAACACTATCCTATGCCATAAGCTCCACCAAAGTTCTATAGATTATATATTTTCCTTAATGGTTGCAAGAAAGGGTTTTTGGCAATTTGTGCTTTATTTTCTTTTCGTTTGCATTAAGATGGGTGGGAGAAAAAATACAAGGAAAGAAGCAACCAAATGTCGAAGCTAAATTGCTAATAACAACAACGTTTTTTTGTCCTATCTTCTTAGTGTAGACTAAGTCGCTGCTATTAAATGTTGATTAAGTTGACGCTAACATTGGCGTTAGCCATTTTTTAACTTGACATAGCTTCTAATTTAGCATCGGCCACAATAATGCTATCGATTAGTTTCAACAATTTTAGCATCGGGCATGAAGTCAACACCAGGTCACATTTGAAGAAAATTTTCATTAGTTAGTGTTGGCTTTTGGTCGACAATAATCCATATTTGCAATTTGTAATTCCTTCGGTGAAGATCGACACTTGACATTTAGAGGAAGACCATAGGAAATTTTCAATTTGTCTAATGGTTGCAATCCATGCATGCGTTTATTTTGAATTTGTTATATATATACATATACATATATATATGTATATATATACATATAGGATTAGAATCTGTTGACACTAGATGTCAAAGTTAGTCAAATTATACTTTTAATAACTTTTTGTAAAATACAAATTTAATCAATCTTACCGTTGAATTTTGTGATATTATCTTCATGATCATGTATATCATGTTTCATATAATTTAGACTTTTCTAGATATGTCATATGACATTGAAAATTTACATATATTTTAATTTTTTATTGTACGTTAAAAAAAAGTAATGCGATGAACTACTAAATAATTTTAGAATTGTGTGAAAATTTGTATATTTAATCTAATTAATAAGAACATCAAATTCAACGGTTAGATCGATTAAATTTGCATTCTACAAAAAATTATTAAAGGTGTAATTTGACTAACTTTAACACCGGGATGTTAACAGGATCTTGACATACATACATACATACATACATATATATATCTTCATGATCATGTAAATCAAATTTACATCATTTGGACCTTTTTAGATATGTTATCTAACATTAAATATTTACATATATTTTAATATCATATTGTACGTTAAAATAAAGTGATGTGATGAACTATTAAATAATTTTAGAATTGTATGAAATTTTGTATACTTAGTCTAATGAATAAGAACATCAAATTCAATTGTTGAATTGGTTAAATATGTATTATATAAAAAGTTATTGAATGTGTAATTTGATTAACTTTAACACTTGGTATCAACGGATCTTGACCTATATATATATATATATATATATATATATATATATATATATATCCTCTCTCTATATAAATTAGAATAGATATCTTGTACGAGAGTATTTTTAGCTGTTATTCTTCAACGAGAGCGTTTCTAGGAATTTTTTTAACCCCTCATATCTTTTAATCTATCATTTTTAACATTTTTAGTTTTAAATTGAATTTCAATATTTTTAAAAAGAAATTATCAATAATTAGAATGATATTGTATCACAATATAAATTATATATTATAAATTTAAAATATAATCTATATGTTCAAAAATATTTATTTATTACAAATTTTAATAATAATATAATTTATATTATATATTTAGAAGTATTTATTTATTATAAATTTAGGTTCTATAAAATAAATATTTATTATGTGCAATGCACATGTTAAAATACTAGTGTGTGTGTATATATATATATATATTTCTTTTTTTTTTTGAAAACTTAAGTATGTTCTCTTGTATTGCATTAGGCCCAAAGTATCGGTGATATTAAAGATGCGAGATCCAACAAATGATCATTTGCGGCTCAAACGATCGAAAGGATTTTGAAAGTTGCTACGAAAGGTGCCTTAGTCCAATTATTGTGTTCACAAACAGTTTATTGTACAATTTCTGAAGTTTCTTTTTATTTTCTATCTTTTAAGTTGTATATTGTTGTCAATTTTATTTTGGTATGAATGGGAAATTAAGATTCTTTAGGAACATCATTGAGTAACCTCTTCGAAATAGGAGCGTGGCTACAAAAACTCTTAAGGTTTGTATTGGACGTTTTGTATATAAAAGCAAGAAATAACTAATTGAGTTAGTTATGAAACACTTAAATTTTTATTACTTTTATTAAACAACTTGATTGCATCATTAATAAGTGAAAATTTTAATTACTAGATTTTATATTAATTGCTTTTATCTTTATCTGTGTACCTGATCCTCTTAGCCACTTATCCCTATCAATATATCATATTTTATCTATTTATAAATTGAATTTAAATAGTTTTTTCTTTAAAATTGTCAATAGTTGAAAATAAGCTTATATCACAATTTAAATTGTTTATTGTAAATGAAAAATATGATTTATATAGTCAAAGATATGTATTTATTATTAATTTTAATCAGAATATAATTTTTATATTAAAAATATTTTATTTATTATAACTTTTAATTATATAAAAAAAAGCATTTACCATTTACCATGTCCCATGTACAAGCTAAAATAATAGCAACAATATTTAAAGACAATAAATTTTGTTAGAACTTAAAATAACATAGGATTTTATTTAAATTAATAATAATAATAATGATAATAATAATAATAATAATAATTAATACAATTTAATTTAAATTTAAACATTGTAGTATTTTTTATAATTTAAAATACAATATGACTTAATTTAAATTCAAATATAATATCATACTCATAATATATAATAATAATTTAAATTTGTAAAAAATAATCAACATCATTCTCATAAGTTGTGTGCGAAGATCACTATTTAACGAGAGAAGAGAAATAATATAAAAAAAAATAAGTTAATTAAGAGAATGAAAAGAGTGAAAATTGTGACTACTCAAATTTATAATATTAGAATAAATGAAAACATAATATAGAGATTAAAATTATGAATAAAACAAATTAATATAACAATTTTATAAATATATATATTTATATAAAATTAATTGATACCAACTTTCATAAATAAAATTATATATATGCACATAATTTAGTTTGAATTGATTTTTAAAATTATATTTAAATTTAGTGAATAGTTCAGTTTTTCATTTTTCAGTTTTTTTAATATATATATATATATTTTAAATTTATGTCAATTCATAAATATTTTATCTATTATCTGTTGATATTCGATGATAGCCGAAAAGAGCGGGAGAGAAAAGTAGCCGTTACCGCCCCTTCTCTTTGCTATATATATATAATCCCACTTAATTTCCTTCACCGTTCTAAATTCTAATCTCTTCTCTCTCTCTCTCTCTGTCTCCCTTCACTTTCCAGCATGAACATTCTTGTTACTAAATTTAATTTGATTTGATTTCTGTCTTGTCTAATAATCTGTTTTTGCAGGGTTTTGTTCTGTGCTTTGTTTTCTTTTCGTTTGCACTATTTTCCATATTGTTTTCTTTTCTTTTCTTTCCTTGCTGTTGGTTTTGTTTTCTTCCCCTAACAATGAATGTAGGATCTTTGAATTCTTCCGCAACCATCAGAGCACGATCATGCTACCCTCTTGAGGAACAATTTATTCGAAGAAATAGATACAAAGAAAATGTAAGAACATTATTGCAATCTTTTTCTCCCTCACTGTAATTTCTGTGTAACTTTCATGATTCCTCTGCGAACTTTTCGGTTAGGGTTTCAAATGTAAATTGAGCTTCGTATGATAATCGTTTGGTGTTTAATCCCATATAAGAGGAATGCTAGCAAGAGAGTGTTGCTAGCATTTCTCTGTCCATATAATTCAATAATTCAAAATGAGTTTCTAATTATGCAGAAGCGGTCTAGAAATTGGGAATTTCTTTCTTTTTCGGGCACTTAGATTGTGAATGGGTTTCGAAAGTACACATGATAAATGCTTCTTTCCTCTCTTCTTGAATTTGTTTATGAAAAACAAGTATTTGATTCTTTTGTGTTTGTTTTTTTTATCACTGTGAACACCATCAGTTGGACAGATTCATACTAAATCGGTCGGCAATGGACTTTGATTATACTCATTATATGCTTACTGAGGGGAATAAAGGTAAGGAAAAGCCAGTTGTGAGATCCCCATATATCAAGCAGCTTGCAGAATCCTTGAATATGAACCGGACCCGAATTCTTGCTTTCAAGAACAAGCCACCTCATGAAATCTCTGTTTCCTGGGATGATAAACCCGCCAAGCCCCGATGATTTATTCCTCAGGTGCACTACTAAGATAATCTGATTAAAATTTCCATCAATTTATTTAATTTTATTCTCCGTTTATAAGCAAAAAATCTAATTTTCATAAGTAGGTCTGAGTGGGATTTTTTAAACTAAAGTGGGTCTGAGTTGTTTAAATCTAAAACTGACCGGGTTTGTGTGGTAAACCATTATTTTAAAAATTTGGGCTAATTTATTTGTTGGTTATCATCAGACTTCTGAGAGGATTTTGGCTGCTCTGGATCTTGTGGATGACTAGTATCTCAATTTACTGGATTGGGGAAGCAGCAATGTTCTTGCAATAGCACTTGGAAGCTCAGTGTACTTGTGGAATGCAAGAAACAGTTCTATTTCAAAACTTGTTACAGTTGATGAGGAAGATGGCCCTATCACATCTGTTAGTTGGGCTCCTGATGGACGGCGTATTGCTATTGGTTTGAACAGCTCTGAAGTGCAACTATGGGATACAACTTCAAATAGACAGGTTTATCTTTATCTTCAAATAAAAAAGAAAAAAAAACTATAATAAATTACTCGTTATTCATTTTTACTTTACTAATTTTATTCTTGTTTGTTTTTGTAGTTGAGAACTTTGAGAGGCGGGCACAGGCTGGGAGTTGGATCTTTGGCATGGAACAATCACATTCTCACAGCTGGAGGGATGGACAGTAGAATTGTCAACCACGATGAAAGAACAAGATTGCATATTGTTGAAACCTACAGAAGGCATGAGCAAGAGGTTTGTGCGCTTAAATGGTCGGCTTCGGGTTCACAATTAGCCAGCGGAGGGAATGATAATTTGCTTTTCATCTGGGATAGAGCTACAGCATCTTCTAATTCGGCAACAAGTGGCTTCATAGGCTCGAGGATCACACGTCTGCTGTAAAAGCCCTTGCTTGGTGTCCCTGCTAATGCAATTTGCTTGCTTCGGGAGGAGGTAGTGGCGATCATTGCATTAAGTTTTGAAATACTCACAGAGGTGCATGCTTGAACTCCATTGACACTGGCTCTGAGGTATGTTCCCTGCTGTGGAACAAGAACGAAAGCGAGTTACTCAGCTCTCATGGTTTTACCCAGAATCAATTAACACTTTGGAAATACCCTTCAATGGTCAAGATGGCCGAACTCACCAGTCATACTTCCAGAGTTCTTTTCATGTCCCAGGTAATTTATTACTTTTGAATTTTGTTGAGCACAAACCTGATTAGATTGTTGTTTTTAAGGATTTTCCTGATTAGTGTAATGTCAACTTCCTTCAGAATCCAGATGGTTGCACAGTAGCATCAGCAGCTGTAGATGAAATATTGAGGTTCTGGAATGTGTTTGGAGATCCAAAAGCAGCAATAAATGCTGCATCGCAAGCAAGAGCTGAGCCATTTCCTCATGTGAGTCGTACTCGTATACGATAAGCAAGCAATATTTGTTGCCATGGCAAGCACTTGACAGATTGATAGCAGGTAATTTACTTTTGAATTTTGTTGAGCACAAACCTGGTGAGATTGTCATGTTTAAGGATTTTCCTGATTAGTGTAATGTCAACTTCAGAATCCAGATGGTTGCACATTGAAGGAACCTCAGTTTTTGGTCATAGCGATTAAGTAATGTTTTATATACATTAACTCAATTTCCATTCCCTGTATATTACTATTCTATACATAATTTTCTTAAAGGAAAAATATCTATCGACCACTTGATAGGTTCAAAATTCTAATATTATGTATATCTGTGTATCTTGCAATATATCTAGGTGAGTGAAGCAACATGCTCAAGTACTTTTTGATGACTTCAAAAGGGGAAGTGCAATAAAGAATTCAACTCTGGTAACTTGACCTGTGGCTGTTGAATGGGAACATTTTCAATAAAGTGCAAGTTGATGAAAACAAGTTTATATATTGCAATTAATCTAAGTATACATTTTGTTTACGGTGAAAAAAGAGTAATTTTGTTATATTATGATCTCCAATTGCAATTAATGATTTTTATTGCTATGTGAATATAAACTGACGATGAAAATATTTTTCCTTTATAGATTTGGTCATTTTGAATATATATCGTGGGTGCTGTAACTAATAAATAATTTGAGCAGGTAAATTTGACAAGGGCGTAAATGCAGCCACAACTCAAGACTTGGTGGCTTTGAAACTTTGGGAATCTAGTGCAAAAACAAATTTTCCAGTATGGTATGCTACTGTTAGATTTACATAATTACATGTCATATCTCTTGCATATTTTGAATGAGTATTACAAAAGGTTAAAATTACTATTTAATTGAATTTAGGAAATTATTTTAAATTAATTTAATGACTTATCAAAATAGATATTTTATTTTAAATTGGTCTTGTTGACTTGGTCTTTTAGACTGAGTCTAGCCTTATCTTTTGATTTGGTTTTAGATAGCTTTAGAAATTTTAAATGCCGCGCATGTTCTCACGCGCATTTAATGCCTGGCGACGGTTACGGGGTAAGTTAATAATGGCCTAGAAAATCCCA
This sequence comes from Spatholobus suberectus, assembly GCA_004329165.1. NCBI lineage: Eukaryota > Viridiplantae > Streptophyta > Magnoliopsida > Fabales > Fabaceae > Spatholobus > Spatholobus suberectus. Next base: position 37,251,989 of record CM014732.1, read on the forward strand.
AGCGTCACTTCATCAGAGCCCTTGGTCGTGGACGATTGTGCGAAAATCTGATGGCATGGGGGGTTTTGACCTTTGGGTTGCCTAGCCCCCTAGCTCCTATAAAAAGGGGTTGTTCTATGCATTTCTCACTCTTCTTTTTTCCTAGTTTCCTCTGCCCTCTCACTTCTTGCTGCTTGCTTCTGCCCAATCGAAATATCCTCCTATTGTTGTTGCCATCATCTCCTCCCTTCTTTCTTTTCCAATCCCTTCCCAGGTACGCTCCTTTCCTTCTTGTTTTTATTCTCCCTCAATGGCTTCTACTCGTGAGAGTGGTGGCTCCCCCAACTCTGAGCCCAAACCTATGTTGTCACCGGAGATTGAGTCCATCGGAGGGGACCTTGAAGTTTTTGGTTCTTTTGTGCACACTTCTTTCTCGGAGAGGGAGGAAGATGAGACTCAGGGAGATCAATAGCCCTCTATGGAAGGCGTTGTTCAGCCGGATGCACTTGAGGTCAAACAACTAGTTGTAGCTCCCACAGGACCTGCAGACGACCAATCATTCGAAGCAACACTGGATCGACCACTAGTGGGGCGTTGGAGAAGGAGGCATCCCAAAGAGGCCTTCCCTCAATTACCCAACTCGGCTGTGAATAGGTTTATGGGGAAGTGAGGGTTTATTATGCCAAGTTCCAGTCAGTCGCGACTATTGCTGACCTCATGAAATCCATCACCTGTGCCACTCGGCTCAGAAGGGTGTAATAATTTCGGAGCTGTGTGGTCTGGATGAGAATGTTTATCTCTCTGTGGCACCAGGGCAGCCCCACTTCACTTACATCTACAAGACTTTCTTCTGCCATCTGCGGATTACAATGCCTTTGACGAGTTCGAGGTTGAGATATTGATAGTCTTGAACGTGGCTCCCACCCAACTCCATCTAAACGGCTGGGTGGCCATGACTACTTTTCGCATCCTTTGCAACATGCTTCACATGGTTCCAACCGCCCCTAAGTTTCTCCACCACTATGTCACCAAGGAGAGGAGGAAGGGTAGTTGGGTGTCGTTGTTTGGTGTTAGTGGCATTTACTATTCACTGCATTTACTACCTCCTACAGAGACTTCAAGGGGAGATTTTTCTGTGCGGGCCAAGTTTGGTTGGGATGAACAATTTCTTCGACTCCCAAGGGCGTCCCTAGTTTCCTTTTTACTAGACGAGGAATCTCGATAAGCATACGGTCTGACGTGTTCAGGACATGTCGACGAAAGACCAGGCCGACATGATTGACTTGCACAAGCTTCCCCTGGCTGCTTTTATGCCGAGTTGTGTTGGGGCTTCTCTAGTCCAAAAAGCCATTGAGGAATATGAAGTGTGAGTGTTGTTTGTTTGCACTTTTGTAATCATTTGTTATTTCTAATTTTTGTTTGATCCTTCCCCAATGATTATAGGGAAGTTCAACTTTGCCAAGCTTCAGTGCTGAAAAGGAAAAGTGCGTCGAGGTAGGCAGCGACCTCCACTTACTCAGGTTGGTGCTTCCCCCTTTGGTTAGCCTAACCCTCTCCCTTCGATGTCGCAAGCTTTTGCTTGTACACTGACTTTAACCCAGCCTCTAGTGACTCCGTTAGTGGTGGAGGTGCACTTATCTAGCCTTCCCCGAAGCGTCCTCAGTTCAACTCCTTCCATTGGGGTGATCAGAGGATCTTCCTCATTTGTTGGCATCCACCCTAGCCTTCCACACTATTGTCGAGGGTCTAAACTCCCTTTAGGGTTGTGACTTTGACCTCATAGGGTGCTGGGTTTGGCCTCCTTTTCTGAGGTTGATTAGAATGCTTTCTAGGATGTTGGTTCGCAAAGTGGGCCTAGAAGCGCTCTCAGTGTTCTAGGCTTACTCATGGGCAATTGCTCAATTTTGGACGTTGAGCTTGGAGCGGGCCTGGTCTTCTAACTAGCTTGTTGAGTTGAAGGAAATCGAGATCAAGAGGTTGAAGGCTGAGCTAGAGGAGTCGAAGACCGACCTTGCTAAAGTCACTCAGGCCAATGAGACACTGCTGTCCGAGGCCACCGAGGTGAGGAGATTGGTAACTGCTTTAGAGATAGAGCTGAAAGAGTCCCAGGCTTGCAGTGAAGCTTTGATGAATCAGGCGATTTGAGCAAAGAACACTGTGGCTATCTTGGAGATGGAGGTGGAGCTTCTCAAAGTGGGGCTCTCCGAGGTTGAGATCAATCAGATGAAGGCCATTGACCAAGTCAAGCACCTTGAATTTGACTTGGACAAGGCCAAAGGGTCAATCATGGAGGAGCATGTCAAGGGTTTCTAGAAGGCTTTTCGATAGCTGACTTTCTCTTCCCAAGCATCGACTTTTCTGGGTTTGATGTTGAAAAAGATGTAAAAAATGGGATGTTGGTACATGTGGCCAAGCTCTTAGATCATGAGGAAGAGGAAGTCCAAGGGGGTGGGGTTGATGAGCAGGTTGGGGATAACGTTGATGTTATATAAGCTCTTCGGCATTCCCACATCCCTGAAACTGAACTTCTTGAGCATCTTCTTTTTCGGCTGAATCTTTTAAACATTCTCTTCTTCGGCTGCCCTCTTGTCTCGACATTAGATTTTTCTGTCTTAGGACTTAGGCACATTTTGTAACTTTGGGCCAATATGTATGACCTTTAGTGGCATTGTTTTGTCATGTATTCGGTTTTATCCTTTCAATAAAAATAACTTTATATTATCGAATTGTGATTTTTCTGGATCATCTTAATGGGTTTTCCAAGCGATCCTCCCCATTTGTTAGTTTGGTTCGACATGTTTGTCAAAACTGATGTCAACCTCATTGGGTTGGCTTTACAATGGTTTAAGTGGGTCGAACTCGTGAAGCCTTCGAACTTGGTGGGTCAGCTCGGCAAAGGTTTCAGTGGGTCGAAACCTATTTAAGTCATCAAGCTTGGTGGGTCAGCTGGGCAAAGGTTTCAGTGTGTCAAAACTTGTTTTAAGTCATCGAGCTCGATGGGTTGGCTCAGCAAAGGTTTCAGTGGGTCGAAACTTGTTTTAAGTCATCGAGCTCGGTGGGTTGGCTCAACAAAGGTTCAATAGGTCAAAACCTGTTTAAGTCATCAACCTTGGTGGGTTGGCTCGGCAAAGGTTTTAGTGGGTTGAAACCTATTTAAGTTATCAAGCTCGGTAGGAAAAAGAGTTCACTATCATTACATATTAATTGAAATACATCTTTAAATGGGAAGCATTCCACGTCTGCGGAGTCTCTTCAACCCTAAGTTGCTTTAGTTGGTAAGCTTCGTTGTTAAGCCATTTGACCACCCTTAATGGTCTTCCCCAGTTCATAGCAAGCTTGCCTTCATCGATCTCCCTTCGGGCCTCCCAAATCTTCCTCCAAACCAAGTCGCCAGGCTTGAAGTCTTTCGATTTTACCTTCACATTGTGTCTTTGTGCCATTTTTCGCTTGCCAACTTCTTCTTGTATCCTTGCCTTCTCTTTTGCCTCTTCTGCTATGTCTAGCTCTATCTTCAATGTTTCTTTATTTTTCTCCGGATCGAACATCGTTCGTCAGAGGGATGGTTCCTTTACTTTAACTAGAATCATGGCATCAGCACTGTACACCAATCTAAAAGGTGTTTTCCGCATAGTTGACTGAGGCGTGCAATGGTACCCCCAAAGGATTTTCGGCAGCTCTTCAGTCCAACTGCCTTTTAGCCCTTCTTACCCTTTTCTTCAATTCTCCAAGGATCACCTTATTAACTACCTCGACTTACTCGTTCGTTTGTGGGTATTCGACTGACATGATTTGGTGTCAAATTCCAAGCCCTTTGTAAAATTCCTTGAGCAACCGGTCTACAATCTGCCCTTCATTATCTATTATCATCGAATGCGGCATTCTGTACCGACATAAAATATTTTTCCATATGAATTTATGTACATTCGATGTTGTTATTTGGGCTAAAGGTTCAACTTCGATATACTTGGTGAAGTACTCGATCCCTACCAGTAGAAACTTCACTTGGCCCCTAATAATGGGGAAGGGTTCGAGTATGTCCATTCCTTATGTGGCAAAAGGCCAAGGGGAAACAATCGAGTGCAACTCCTCAAACGACATGTGAGATAAATTCTTGAATCTTTAACACAACTAGCACTTCCTCGAGTAATTGACATAGTTGGCCCTGATGATTGGCCAATAGTACCTAGCTAGGATAACCCGGGCACCCATGGCACGCCCTCTAGTATGCATGCTACAAATCCCCTGATGCACCTTGTCCATGACATGATCGGCCCTGCTCAGAGTCTAGACATTTGAGTAGTGAGGTATGGAATCCCTTTTGTATAGTTCTTCCCCTTATACCACATAGTAACTGACTTTCCTCTGAACTCTCCTTGCTTCATTTTTATCACTTGGTGGCTAGTCGGTTGTAAGGTACTTTCAAATAAGGGCCATCCACCCTTCCTTCCCTTTCTCCACACTTATAAACTCCTCTTCCATGCTTGGCCTTGCTATTGTTTCTTGTATGACTGTCTGGTGTTGTCCCGACCTTTTAGTGCTCGCTAGTTTAGATAAGAGATCGTCCCTTTAGTTTTCTTCTCGGAGAATGTGCTTTAACTTGAATTCTTGAAGCTTTTCTATTAATTGGATCACTGGTGATAGTACCTTAACAACTGAGCATCTTTAGTTTGGAAAGCGTCGGATACTTGTCTGACTATTAGCTGGGAGTCACTCTTGCAAATGACTCACTCAGGCCCAACCTCTCTTGTTAACCTGAGCTTGGTGATCAGCGCCTCATATTCTGCTTGATTATTGGAGGCCGAGAAGTTAAACTTTAGGGATTTCTCCAACACCACTCCCCTTGGTCCTTCCAAAAGGACGCTAGCTCTACTCTCCTTTTGGCTTGAGGAGCCATCCACAGTACAAGGTCCACCATCAGGCCTCTTGCTCAGTTGGTGGCGTGAGTTCAACTAGGAAATTAGCTGGGCATTGAGCATTTATGGGACCTCTAGTTTTGTACTTGAGTTCGAATTCAGATAGCTCCACTAACCATGCTATCATTCACCCAGCTAGCTTCGACTTCCTTAATACCTATTGGATGGGATGGTCGGTCTTCACTATTACTTGGTGACTCTGAAATAAGGTCGGAGCCTACAAGCTGTTGTCATCAATGCTAAAGCAAGGATTTTTATCACTTAGTATCGGGGTTTTGGCGCCTTATAGGACACTACTGATGTAGTAAATAGGGACTTGCTTGCCCGCCACCTCTTAGATGATAACCAAACTGACTGCCTGATCCAACACAGCTAGGTATAAGAGTAGATCCTGTTTAGGCGAAGGTTGAGTTAGGATGGGAGGGATGCTAAGAATGCCTTAAACTCCTTAAATGCCGACTTGCAATCCTCATCCCATTGAAAGGCTTTTGGCTTTTTCGAGAGGCCAAAGAATAGGGTGTACTTTTTCGACCAGGTCGGGGAAGAAAGTGAAGGAGGGATGCAAGTTTTCTAGTCAATCTCTGGACTTCTTTGAAATCTTGGGAGCTCCTCATTTTGATGATAGCCCAACATTTGTCAAGGTTGGCTTCAATCCCCCTATGAGTCAACATGAATCCTAAGAACTTCCCCCTGTACTCCAAATACATATTTCTTGGGGTTCAACCTCATATTATAGCACCTGACTTCATTGAATACTTCTTCCAAATATTTAGCATGCCTGCTTGGATCTTCAAACTTCACCACCATATCATCGACACAAACTTTTAGGTTTTTGCTGATTTGTCCAGCGAACACCTTGTCCATCAAACGCTGGTAGGTTGTTTCTGACATTCTTCAGGTTGAAGGGAATTACAGAGTAACAGTAGTTGGAGCTTTCCGTTATAAAGGCGATATTCTCTTCATTTGGAGGAAACATGAGTATCTAGTTGTACCTTGAGTAGGTATCTAGGAAGCTTAACAGCTTGTAACCTGAAACACCGTACATCGATCGACGCTCAACAGCAGGGTATGCATCCTTCAGGTAGGCCTTATTAAGATTAGTATAGTCCATGCACATTCTCTACTTCCTATTTGCCTTCTTGACAAGCACAACATTAGCCAACCATGTGGGGTATTCTACCTCCCTCATAAATCTGCCCTTTACTAGCTTCGTCATTTCCTTCTCTACCACCTTTCTTCTTTCTTCCCCAAGCTTCCATTTTTTCTGAGTGACCAGTCGTACTTCGGGGCATACAGTTAGTTTGTGGCAATGGAAGCCCAAATCAATCCCCAGCATGTCTGCCATTGTCCAAGCAAATAGGTCAATATTGGCGCTTAGGACATTGGTGATGCCGCTCAACACGTCTCCAGAGAGATTGAGTCTAAGTCGGGTGCCCTGGTCAGGGAGTGCTCTTAGCTGGAACTTTTGTACATCTTTGTTGGGCTCTACCCTTTGTTCCTCTACTCGGGGGTTGAGCTTGACTTGTTCGCTCGAGCAATAAGGGTGGAGAGGGCATACAGGCCTTTTGCTCGACTTCAACTCTTTTTTCCTTACTTTTAAACTCTCGACATAGCATTCCTAGGTGGTTTTCTGGTCCGCCCTAATTGTTATGATCTGACCTGTTGTGGAGGGGAACTTCATTGCAAGGTGCAAGGTAGAGACTACTGCTCCTAACTGGTTCAGGGTTGACCGACTTATCAGGATGTTGTACGAAATGTTGGCATTTACCAATAAGTATCTCACTATGATGGTATGAGAGGCGGTTTCATCACCAAAGGTAGTGAGTAAATCAATGTAGCCCCGAGTATTTACTCGTTCACCAGCAAATCCTACTAACAGCCCTGGGTATTGTTATATTAAATTCTCTAGGATTTCCAACCTTTTGAACATGTCTATGTAAAGGATGTCGGCCGAGCTTCCCTAGTCTACCAAAGTTTTTCTCACAACGAAGTTCGCAACTTCCACTATAATGACAACTAGGTCATCCTGCTCGAGATCTACTTTCTTGAAGTCTGCATCATGAATGTTATCGCTGGGTGCTTCTCTAAAGGTCTTCCTACGACATTTATTAACCAGACTGTCCTCAGATGGTACTTTTGTGCAAAGCTGCTAAATCTTCCTCCTGCAAATCCTCCTACAATGGTGTTGATAACCCTTCTCAAGCTAGTATTAGCTCCCTTTGGAGGGGGCTAGACCTCTATATCGGTTTTGACCCCTATTGCAGCCATCGTTTGTTCTCTGAACATGGTTCTTCAGATGTTCAGCCTAGATCAATTCTTCAATTTTATTGTAGAGGGTCCAACACTCTTTTGTTCAGTGTCTGTAATTCCCATGGTATTGGTAGTGTTTATTTCGGTACACACCCTCTAGGGAACAACTCTTCGGCAGTAACTGTAATAGTTTCGTAGTGCAGGCCTCCTCTATAATTCAAGCTCGACTAGTGGTGAGGGGAGTATAATGGCTGTATTTAGGACCAACAGGGCCTTATTTCTACCTTTTGTTTTTTCTCCCGGTCGGACTTAGACTTCTCTTGTTCATTTACCATATTTCGCATCCTTGCTTGGACTTGGTCTCGAAACTCTGCCATTTCCTCCATTTGGATGTAGCCTGCAGCCCGGGCCCGGAGTTCATCCATATTAATTAACGACTTCTTGCACAGGCTATTTGAGAAGGCCTCAGGTTTTAAGGCCATGATCATTGAGTGTAGGGCCACCTCGGGGTTCGGATCCTGAATCTTCACCAAGATTCTCGCAAATCACTCCTAAGAGGTTCGTCATCTTCCTGTCTCAGGTTCACTATAGTGATCGAAGTGAGATGGTGCGGTTTACTAGTTGTATATTGCGCTCCAAACCTTGCAACAAGTGTGGCAAAAGAATCAATTGAATTCGACGATAGCCAAGTATACCAATTCAAGGCAGCCGCTCCCTTAAGGGAGGTTAGGAAAACACGACATAAGATAGCGTCGTCATTAGTGAACAAATTTACCTGGGCAGTGTAGGCGTCGATATGTTCATCTAGGTCAGTCATCCCATCATAATGGTTAAGGTTCAAATTCTTCCAACTAGGTGGAAAGGTGGTCTCTATGATGTCATCTACAAAGGGAAGTCTCTATACCAAGCCTCCCATTATGAGGGGACGCGATTTAGTCTAGGTTCTCGGCTGTGAGTCCATTGGCATTTTCTCGCCCGTCTCAGGTTGATTATTGGTTTTCGCGCAAGAGCACTGTGTGTGGTGTTCAGACTCCTTTGTCTCTTTGTAGGCTGTTTGATTCTGTTGGCTTTCCTTCTCTAGTTTCTTACGAATCTCTGCTCGCAATCTGTCCATCTTCTCCTCATTCTTCTTCTATAGGGTTGCCATCTCCTAGCACAGGGCTAGATCAGAGGGTGATTTTCCAGCAATGGCCCCGTGCCATTACCCTGATCGTCTATCATCACGCTTCTAGTTCTCACTATCATGAAAAAAGTAGTGGTTGAGGGATAATTTTCCTTGGCCCCATGGTGGATGCCAAAATGGATGGAGTTGGGTGGGAGCCACGTTCAAGGTTGTCAACACTTCGACCTCGAATCCATCAAAGGGCATTATGACCCGCAGATGGCAGAAGAACGTCTCGTAGAAGTAAGTGAAGTGGGGTTGTTTGGGAGCCACATAGTGATAAACATTCTCATCCAGACTGCATGCCTCTGGTATTATTGCACCTTCTTAGGCCGAGTGGCACAGGGTGATGGATTTCATCAGGTCGATGATGGTAGCAGCCGACTGGAACTTGGAATAGTAAGCCCCCACTTCCCTAAAAACCCACTCATATTTAGGTCAGGTACTAGGGGGAAGGCCTCTTCAACTTTCCTCCTTCTTCGACGCCCTATCAGTGACCGATTTGGTGTTGCCTCGGAGAATTGGTAGTCCACAGGTTCTGTAGGAGCTATAACAAGCTACTCAGCCCCAAGTGCGTTAGGCCAAACAACGCCTTCTATAGGGGCTATCAATCTCCCTGAGTCCCATCTTCTTCCCTCTCCAAGAAAGAAGTATGCATAAAAGTGCTGAAAAGCCTAGTGTCCCCTCCGATGGGCTCAATCTCCAGGCAATAGCATGGGTTTGAGATCATAGATGGGGGAACCACCACTCTCATAGGTAAAAGCTATTGAGGAAAAAGAAAAATGAGAAGGAAAAGGGCGTACCTAAGAAGGGTTTTTGAAAAGAGGGGAAGAGGCGACGATGACGACAATCGAGGATGTTCCAACACAATAGAAGCTAGAGCGAGCAGCGGGAGGGCAAAGGAAAACTAGGAGAAAAGAAAGTATAAGAAAGGCATAAAACAACCCTTTTTATAGGGGCCGGGGGGCTAGGTAGCCCAAAGGCCCAAATCCCCCACACCATTAGATTTTCGCACCACCGTCCACAACCAAGGGCTTAGATGAAATGACTTTTGGGGTTTCCTAGGCCATCATTTGCCTACCCTATAACTGTTTCGAGACATTAAATGCGCGTGGGAACATGCACGACAGTTCCCAAAGCAAGAAGCAATCTGTAGGAGTCAGACGCTTCGATTTCCAAGGCGTTGAATTGACAGCAGTAGTAAAGGCAGGACTCTTTGGTCACCATAGCGGGCCAAATTACATATAGACTGCATGGTCATCCCAAAAGAAGATCACACCTTCGCCAATGTCTGCTAAGTTGCCAAGGCATCCAAGCAACACTCGACATGGCCGAACAAACCGGCAAGCTTCTCCATGCATGTTGAAGCTTGGGGGCTTATGTATCGTTTGGATTCGATAGTTCAACATTAAGACCAAATAGCTCATCAGCCTTCGGCCGAGGAGGTCTCCTGAGTACAACTTAGCCAATATAAATCAGGTAACTGGTAAACTTGCATAATAAGGGAAACTAGGCAAAAAATCTTGGAGATAATGATGAAAATATCTAGCAACATTGGTAAGGCATATCTCACAATATATACAAACCAGGTGCACACTTTCTAACCTTAATTGACTTATTCCTAAACCCTGCGTGATCCACAACCTCCCTTGACTTGAGCGTCAGAGTGTCTTTACAGTGTCCCCCTCGGTGTGATTATGGCGCAAGGAAGAAGAAGTGCTGCGCAAGGAAGGAAAAAAGGTTGGAGTTACAATGATTCCATATAAGAGGAAAGCGTTGGAGAAAAAAGTCCAGTTTCAACAGGAACACATAATAAATGTACTTAATACTTGCTTATACGTAATTAAATAACCACGACATAATTGTTGAATAAAATACCTCATGTATAAATAAGATAGAAATATAATATTGCACCACATTATTCTACTTACCATAATTTGAATCAAAGATACTGATACAGTAATAAGTGATAAATACTGAATCACATAATAAAAAAAAAAAAATGAAACCAACAGAAGATAACAAAATAAATCGAGAAAAGGGAGGGGGCAATCTTAGATACAACAAAATGGTTCCTACGCTGACCACATTAACACTAATACTACTACCAAAAGCCACTAACAAACACTCCTCTAAGTTAGCGGTGTGAACAGCAAATTGATGTAGAATGTTTTCATGTATTGTTGACTACGTGATATCAGCTTCTACAACATGAAATCACAATCATCGCATAAACACAAACAAGAAGGGTAAGCATGTAGAACAAAAATAATACATAAGTTCGTGCATACTGACACATTTCATGCTTGTAGAAAGAATAGAAGTAGGTGCCAACAATAATAACATACAACAAAAATTAACTCTTAACAACATATAACAGAAAATTTCACGTAAAATAATACAATGTTTAACCAATAATGCATATGACAAACCCACTCCAAGGAGTTTACTTTTATTTGAGAAATCAGTTGACAATATCTTTTAACATGGTAAACATCATCAATAAGGACTCTTTGGTCCACAATACAACACGTACCAAAAACCATTCAGCAAACATGCCAGCATTTGATCATTGGGAGCAGTCATGGCTTTGTTAAGATATTCGTATAGGAGTAGTCGCTATCACAACACAGGAATGCATAGCCTTAGTCCTACTATGGAAACACACATTTGAATATCGCCAAGGTCCTATTTAAGAAACCTCTACTAGCCTTCCTACACTTGTCAAGGACAAGTGTGTGTTCACAACTTCAACAATGACTCGTGCTCATGGATGTATGATATCCAACATGTTAAAGATATGATTAGATGCATTGTAAATAGATTAACTAGGAAACTATTAGAGGTCTAATTTTATTCACTGTAAATAGGGTAGCTATCCCATAGCTGATTCTTAGGGATCTTGATCTCATTTCCTTATTTTTGTAATTATGTGATTATAAATAAACCTGCTAGTGTATGGGTTAAACACAGTTTCTGTAACATGGTATTAGGAGTTTCGATTCTTTTCTTCTCTTCGCCGTAGTGTCCCCCCACTGTTTGGTTCGCGTGACCAGTACCACAAACAGTTGTAAAGCTTCGTTGGCCATCACCACACCCTTCTTTCTCTGGCGTGACCCCTCCACGGGCATCGCCATCCTCCGGCTACCATTGCGCACCCAGATGCACTGCCGTTCGATGCCTCAGGCGCCTCCACGCGCTAGTGCGTGCATCTCACGCGATCTGCATAGATCGACGCATGACGCTTTTTCTAGAGGCACCCACTGGCCGGTGACCCCCCCGCCACCTTCCCCTACCTCCAGCACCTTTGTCTGACCCTGTTTGGCTCCCTTTTTCATGGCCTCTCTTGGTTTCTCTTCCGTTTTCGCCTTTGTAGTGACTTTTACCACTGTTTCGTTGATTTCTTGCAAAAAATTAACTGGAACAGCCAATTACAGCACTTGGGCTATTGTTCTCTAGTTGTATTTCCATGGTCAAGGCCGTGCCAACCACTTGACAACTAAAGCCACAGATATTCTCGAAAAGGATCGCGCTTGTTGGCAACAGATTAATGCCTCTTTATGCAGTGTCCTGTGGTTTTCTATTGCTCCCAACCTTTAACCTCAATACCAGGCATTCCCCACTTATTATGAGGTTTGGACCAAAGCCAAGAAAGTCTACTCAATGATGTCCATTGTCTCTACAATGTGGACATGCAGACGTGTCTTGGTAAGCTCGATTGTTTGATTGCTGATTTTAATAATCTAATGGCCTTCACTAGTGATGCAGAGAACTTTTTCTAGCAGCGTAATCAATTCTTCATGGTTCTCGCCCTCACTGGTCTCCCACCTGGCCTTGACTTAGTGTGTAACCAAATCTTCTCTAGCCCTACTGTTCCTACCTATGACATGATTAGTGAACAACTGTTGCGTTTTTCCACTCCGCATGCTTTTGGGCATCCATCTGCCCCCTTTGTTGATTCCTCCGCCCTTGTCTCCCATTCTTTTCACCGTGGTGGACACGGCAGGGGCTATGGTGGCAAAAGTCATCCTCGTTGCAATTATTGTCACTGCTTTGGCCACATTGAAGCAAACTGTCGCACCAAAGTTCAAGAACAATCAAAATTAGCTAATGTGGCTCAAGTTGCCGAACCTGCTCCACCTATAGATGTTATTGTTTCTGCTGATGAGTATCATGATTTCCTCCAGTTTCGAGTAGCCCAGCAACCTGCCTCGCCTATTATTGCCGTGGCTCAATCTGGTAATCCTGTTGCCTTTGTCTCTCAATCCTCCTCCCTTGGCCCATGGATCCTTGACTCTGGTGCCTCCGATCACATGACTGGTAACCAATCTCTTTTCTCTTAGTTGTCTTTTTCCGACACCTTGCCATCTGTTACTCTCGCAGATAGCTCCCACATTCCAGTTCGTGACATTGGTCAAACCCACCCCCTTCCTACTCTTTCTTTAAATTCTGTTTTGTTTGTTCCTGGTTGTCCTTTCAATTTAATTTCAATTAGCAAGCTCACCTGCACACTTGATTTCTCTTCTTATTTGTTGATAAATCTGTCTTTGTTCAGGATCGACATACCAGATGGACGATTGGAGCAGGACATGAGTCTAGGGGATTGTATTAACTTTCACCACCAGTTGCTTGTGTCTCCACGCCTTATCCAGAACTCGTTCATTAGCACCTCGGTCATCCTAGTTTGGACAAATTACGCCTTTTGGTTCCTACTCTCTCTTCCCTTAAGTCCTTAGAATGTGAGTCATGTTAGTTAGGAAAACATGTTCGTCATTCCTACAGTCCTCGTGTCAATAAAAGTGTTGCGTCACTTTTTACTTTGGTTCACTCTGATATTTGGGGCCATAGTCGCGTTTGTTCAACTTTAGGATATTATTATTTTGTCACATTTATTGATGATTTTTCCATTGTACTTGGGTTTTCTTAATAAAAAATCATTTTAATGTTTTCCATGTATTTCAAGGATTCTCACATGAAATTCAAAATCAATTTGGGACATCTATTAAAATTTTACGCACTGATAATGCCAGAGAATATTTGTCCTCCCAGTTTCAATCATTTCTAATCTCTCACAGGGAATTATTCAACAGAGTCATGTGCTCACACACCACAACAAAATTGTGTTGTTGAACGGAAAAATTGTCACCTAGTTGACACCGCTCATATCCTCCTCCTTCACTATCATGTTCCTCTCCACTTTTTGGGTGATGCACTTCTTACCGCTTGTTATTTGATCAACCGCATGCCTTCGTCTGTCCTCAACAATCAAACACCGTACTCCATTCTGTACCCTAAACAAAACCTCTACCTTGTTCCTCCCCGTGTCTTCGGTTGCACTTGTTTTGTCCATGATTTCACTCTAGGTAAACATAAATTCTCTACTAAGTCCCTTAAATGTGTTTTTCTAGGTTACTCTCGCCTCTAGAAAGGATATCGTTGTTTGTGCCCTCAACTTCAACGATATCTTGTTTCTGCTGATGTCACTTTCTTTGAGTCTACTCTATTCTTCTCTATACCCACCACTAGTGCTGCTCCTCTAGATACTCCACCTGTTCCAACGCTGGCCGTTATTTTTACTCCACCACCATTGATTTCCTATTAGTGCTGCCCACGACTTCCCCCGATGACCCCACCTACTGATCTGCTAGCATCATCTCCTGCTCCAAACGCCTCTCCACCAACGTCTCCTACACATGAGCTTTCTATTACCCTGCATAAAGGTATTCGGTCCTCTCAAAATCCTCACCCATTATATGCTTGTACTATTCATTATCACTGTTTATCTCCTTCCTATTTCTCTTTTATCTCTTCTTTGGATTTTGTGTCTATTCCTAAGTCTACAAGAGAAGCCATGATTGATCCCCGTTGGTAGTAGGCGATGTTGGACGAAATGGCTGCTTTGGAAGCAAGTGGAACATGGGAGCTTGTTCCCTTGCCTCCTGACAAGACTACTATTGGTTGTCGCTGGGTTTATATAGTGAAGGTTGGACTGGATGACACTATTGATCGATTTAAAGCTCGCTTGGTAGCTAAGGGCTATACTCAGATCTTTGGCCTCGTCTATGAGCACACCTTTTCCCCTGTGGCCAAGATAACTTTTGTTCGACTATTCATTGTTATGGTTGCCATCCGCCATTGGCCATTTCACCAGCTGGATATTAAAAATGCCTTATTGCATGGCGAGTTGCAAGAAGAGGTTTACATGGACCAACCCCCTAGTTTTACTATTTTAGGTGGATCTCACCTTGTTTGTCGCCTTCGTCGTTCTCTCTATGGCCTGAAACAATCTCCCCGTGCTTGGTTTGGCCAGTTTAGCTCTGCCTTACTTCAATTTGGCATAACTTGCTACGAGGCAAACCACTTTGTTTTTACCCTTCGCTCTCCATCTGGCTTGTGCATTTATTTGGTGGTCTATGTTGATGACTCTGTCATTACTAGTGATGACTCTAACAGTATCCAGCAGCTCAAATCTCACCTTCAGCATTAGTTTCAGACCAAGGATCTAGGTTTACTTAAATATTTTTTGGGCATCGAGGTTGCTCAATCCATTTCTGGCAATGCCATTTCCCAGAGAAAATATGCTCTAGATATTCTCACTAAGACTGGTATGCTTGACTATCGCCCTAGTGACACTGTTATGGATCCCAACGCCAAGCTTCTTCCAAGTCAGGGGGAGCCACTTGAAGACCTAGGAAGATATTGCAGACTTGTTGGTAGACTCAACTACCTCATTGTCACTAGGCTAAACATCACATTTGCAATGAGTGTGGTAAGTCTGTTCCTCAACGCTCCTTGTGATGGTCATTGGGATGTTGTCATGTGCATCCTTATATATATCAAGAATGCACTAGGCCGCGGACTCTTATACGAAGATAAAGGAATTTTCTTCCCCATTTTCTCTTCATTGAAGACACTCCCCACTTTCCACTTTCTTTTACATTGTTGTTTTCTTCTTCTTCTCCAAATTTCCAAGTGCCATTCCAAGCTACAAACTCAAGGGTTCCAAGAAATTATTCCTACCTCTCCTTGACTTGGTTGGTATTAACACATTATTGTTGAGTTAGCTTCCTTTCCTCCTTTTTCTTTCTCTATGGCAGTCGAACCTTCCTCCCTCTCTTCTAACTATTTTTCCTTTTTGGTGTTGATTCTATGGTTGGTTCATGGTGGTGGTTCAAAGGCATTGTTCAAGAGGCTAAAGTTCTTCCAAACTTCCCTCCAAAAGGCTCTCATTTTAGCATCACTTTAGGTAAGGGAAGCTCCTACTATGTTCTTCCTTTTTGGCCAAATAAGACAATGTTTTAAGGAGTATTGTGTGTTTTAAGGAGTATTGTAGTAAATGATTTATTATTCATATTTGTGAAATTTATGTATGAGGTTTTTTTATTAATGAATTAATGTATGTCTTTTGCTACATGTTTCCTTTGATATCTCTATTTAGAAGAGGTTTAGAATTTCTTATTCTAAGAAATCTAGACACAAGTTATAGTAATACTCACTAGGGTGTTATAAACACATGAAAAATAAGTATAGAGCAATTGGAGGATTGAAATTGAAAGTCAATTATCATGCAAAGGCATGAAAAGGAGTGTTAAAATTTAGAAAAGAAAAGAATGATGACAAGAAGATAACTACTAAAGAATTGAGAAAATTGGGGTGGCTAGTTACCCTATATGGCCAACACTATATGGACCACTATCTTAGTTTATTATTGTAGTACTTTTGGCGCTTTGTGACTTCATTTTGTCAAATGGTAGTTAATCATTATATTAGTGGCTCAAATTTGTCCAATGGTAGATATTTCTTTTCACTGTTGGTATATTTATTGTTATAACAGTAACCATATCATAGTACACAAATCCACGTTAAATAGAAACAACACTTTATTAACTACAACTTCAAAATTACATTATTTACACATATCATAACTTAAACTTTAACAAAATACATGACCGAACAAAAAACAACATTAACCACAAAATAAGTTCCAAAGAGTAATCAACATTCACTTGTACTACACAACTCTCCCTAACAACACTCACTTTTCCTTAACAACTTTAACATAATATTGGAACACAAGAACAACAACTAACACCACAAATAAGAACAACCCCCATGAACAACAAAGCATCAACTTGTAAGCCCCAACCTTTTTTCCTCAAATTTGCAATAAGCTTCCTTTGTTCTTGAATGACATGCTTAACAAGTTCAAATGTTGGCTCATCCATCCATCAAAAAAAAAAAATCACAACTCCATGCCTCTTACATTAATAACCCAAATCCAAATTAGTAAACAAAATAGAATTCAAGCTCAAGCCCAAAATCTACAAGGGTTATTGTTTGGTGTACCTTATGCTTTGGACACCTTAGGAATGTATACCCATAATTTCTTTGAGTCCTTGAAGTATAAAGTTCACTCTCCCTCTACAACCATAGTAACTCATCCTAGCTAACCTCTTATTGCTACTTATGGCACTTCCTTCATCCTCTATTGAAGAAAAATGTCTCACGTTCATGGATCTTATGGATTGTAGTCATCAATCTCATGAATTGTAGCCTTCTAGCTTGCAGCTTTTAGCCACCCAAAAACCACCAGCCCACATGGAAAAAGATCAATCTTTAATGATTACATTTAGCATTTTCAAACCAACCAACACAACAAGCCAACATTACACACTTACACAGTATCACTCTACCATATCACAAAAATGCTAACAAAGTTAGAATGCAATTGACAATAGAGACTACAACACATAAATTTGTTCATCAAGGGATTAAAATTTACAATTTTTACGTATAGGATCAAAATAGTAAAGTACGAACAAGTATAGAGACCAAATGGGTTTATAGATTGAAGAAGGTTCTTTTACCCTGGCAGTTAAGCATAATTCATATGATGAGATTTTGTCTGTTTGAAGAGACTTTGCTAATCACGAAATCAAAATTGCCTATAGAAAGCTTGCTCTCAAGTATGTATCCTCATATTGCCTTAAAATTCTCATTTAGCGTCGCAACACAGAAAAAGGTGAGATTGAAGAATCAAATTTGGGATAAGGGGTTGAAAACCAAGGGGCAAGAAAGGTTGTGCATGGTAGCTAGTAGTCTGTGATGGAGATAGATTGGACAGAGAGAAAAGAGATGATGAGATAAGCAACTTTGAAGAAAAAAAGAAACACAGTAATTATAATTACAATACATGCCACCACATTTTCAATGTCCTTGTTTTCATTTTCTTTGAAAATGATTTTTTTTTTTCATTTTTAGCTTCTTTTTGAAAATGCTTCAAAAAAATTGTTTTCTAAAATTGAAACACATTTTTAACACCATTTTTAATTTTTATTGAAAATGGAAATAGAAAACGAGCAATCCAAACAACTCTACTCTCAAGAATAATTTTGCAAAACTTGAAACAAACACACTTAGGTAACATTTAGCTAGACAAAAGACATTGTTTACATTTATTTAAGTTTTTCAATAAAAAATTATCTTTAATTATAAATATTATTTGAAAAAAGACCAAAACTTAGAAAAATAATATAGAATAGTGAAACAAATTTTAAAAAATTAAATATATGCCATAAAAACATTTAAAAGATATATCCAAATGTGTGCATTCTTTTTTGCATCTTTTCTTGTCGAGTGGAAGAGGGGAATATCTAATATTCCGCAGATAACCAACTAACCATGAGTAGCAGCAGCTTTAACTACATCTTGGATCAAAATAATATATCCATGATCATCAGGAAGCTCAGTTTGTATAATGTATGTCAAAAGAAAGATTCGTTCTGCTATAATGTCTGCATTTTAAATTTTTGATTAACTTCCTTTTCCCAATTCAAAATGGGGACTGTTGAATTGTGCAGGGATAATAATTATTACATTGTTTACAGATGCTGAAATAAGGAGTTAATTCAACAAATCTGGCAAATAGAAAGCATACCCTTCCTAGTTCCTACATCTAGGATGATATCATTTATCAGGCACTGTGTTGTCTGAAGCATAGTTGAGGTAGGATATTACAAGATCAGCTGCTTTGCAGCCTGAGGCAATTGCTTTGCCAACTGAGAGTCCACCTTTGTAGTTACCTACCAAGTCCATCATTAGTAGCATGAGAATTTAGGATGCATTTGGAAGAACTTAGTTACAACTTATTTGGTTTGTGTAAGTGTTTGAGAAAGCTTATGAAAATAACTTATGATATGTCCATAAGCTGTTTTCAACTTATTTTAAAAAGCTCTCCACAATAGCTTATGAGAATACGCTTATATGAAAATAGTTCTACCCTATTTCTTTTTCGATTATAGAAACAACTGATATATCAGTGCTTATATGATAAACAATTATTTAATAAGCACTTAATTAAGCTGTTTACCCAATCGGGTCTTTAGAATTTAATGCTATGTGCATGTTCTTATCTTATTCCACATAATCTTATCCCTTCCAGAATTACATAAAAGAGGTATGTACTTTAGCATTTGCAACTTTGCATGAATGCACAGGTGGCTTCATATGACTTCAAGTGGCTCCACTTAAACTTTTCCACGTTTTAACTTAATAGAGCCACCATACACTTGTGATTTGTGAATGCAAATGATGATTTGTTTAATTTAAGATGTTTGGATATCAAATTGTGAGTGGAATGGAATGAAGTAGAATAGAACAAAGTAATCATTCCGTTGTTTGGATATTTTATGATGGAATGCAATTAAAAAAAATGATCCAAGAAGTTACCTGCAAAGAAAATTCCAGGAAGTTCTTTTTCCATCTTATCAATTGCTTCAAGAACTGACCCATAGTTACGTCCATACAAAGGAAAGCCTTTACTCCAATAGAAATGGCTGCCATTGAGCATAATTTAGAAGGATATAAAAGTAAAGTATTGAAAATAAATTGACAACATACTTAACAAATGTGGGTTCCCCCTCTGCTCCCAACAACTTTCTCAGGTCATAAGTAACAATTTTCTTAAGCTCATCACTGCAGTAAACAGCAAACTAGTAATGAAAAGGATATAAACAAAAGAAAAGAAAAAGACAAGTCAACAGGAGATTATGTATGGTGTTTTTACAGTGTATCGTTACTCCAATGTATCTATTGTCACTGCTACTTTATTAACTTTTATATAATTTATTGAATAGAGTTGTAGATAAATATTAGTTGAATAGGAGTGACAAAAGACATAAGAGAGTGACACTATATACTCATATGGTTCTGGGTCTGCAAAATATATGATTACAACTACAGTAAAAGTACGTTGAAGCCTGAGCCAGTTTCCTGTTTTGAATCCCGCCAATGAAGGTGGTATAGAGATATAAATCACTAGGTGCACGATCTGGAAACATCATAGAGGAAAAAAGTGTACCTGTTGAGCAAAAGAGTTCAGCAGTTACATCAGAAAATATTTCAACCCATTTTAGATATTTTGGGCAATAGGCCTATGGAAACATTACCAAGGGTTTTTAAACCATTTTGTTGTTCTTTTGAAGGAACAAGAACTCCAAATCCCTCCAAAGGTCTCTTTACATTCTCCTTTTTGAAGGTGGTAATCATGACTGAGATTGGCACGTAGCTTATCTGCAACAGGGATTGTGAGATGCTGTTTTAAAAACAAGAACTAATAGAAGGTACAATTAATTAGTTCGGTTTATTGGACATGTCCCCTAAAGGATAGATGCTGCTGCTCAATTTCAAATTTAAGGATGGTAAACTTTAACATTCACAAACAAACTGATTTTACATGCCTATAGCTTTGTTTAGATGACCCTGAACCTTCACATTCTGCTTAATGATGTAAGAAAAGCGTAACATGTCACCTTATATTTGCAAACAAATAAATTTTGAAGTATAATAATCGAACTCCAAGTCAAGTTGAAATGTTGTATACCTCGGGAAGAAAATTAAGTGGAAAGGGGGTTCCCCTTGTTGTGATCTTGATGTCCTTGACATTATATAGAGGAGCCTATATTATTGATTAAAAAAAAAAAACTCATCAGAAATTGAAGTCATCAGCGGTAGCAACTAATAATGTGGTGAGAATGTTCCATTGAAAAAAAAAAAAAGTGTAAGCTTCGAAATAAAACTTCAGAAACTAAACAAAAGGTTTTTAACACATTTTAGAAAAGGAAAATAAATGTTGCAGAACAATCCCACTTGTGATTTCTTGAATAAAATAGTGCTGCTTAAAAGTCGGGAGAATATTATTAAAGCCTATGTAGATTACAAATCACAGGAATAAATCTTCGACCCTGGTCTCCATCAATGGAGATTCTAGCAGAGATGTGCCATATTTCAAGTCAAAGTTCCCTTGAATACCAATTGTAATTAATTTTGAGCAACGTGAAATACCATGTCACGTTAACATTGGTCTGCAGGAATTAGTATGCTACAGACAAAGATGCATTCAGATATATATCAATATATTAGAGTATACAGTAGATATAAGTAGATATGCCTTCTGTATGTGTACGTGTAACAGTTTCTGTTAGAAATCGGTTAGTTAGCTCATGCTGAGTCAGCATCTCTGCTAGTTACTAAACTCTATATATACATTACTGTACTCATCACTATCAATACAGAATTTACAATGTCAGTTTCTCAAATACATCTTAGGGTTTTCTCTCTCTATCGCTTACTCTCACAAGGTATCTAGAGCTTCTTCTTTTTTCCTGGACCTGATCTTTCTTCTCTCATGGCTGATTCGCCATTGATCCATCAACCTTTCACCGGAGCTTCATCCTCTGATGGTGGCCCAATCCATTTCACTCGTGCGATCTCTATTAAGCTCGATGACAAGAACTTATTATGGAAACAACAAGTCGAAGCAGTCATTAAATTGCACCGTCTTCATCGATTTGTCGTAAGCCTGCAGATTCCAGCAAAGTTTGCATTGGAGACCGATCACGAACTTGGAATCGTATCTGAATCCTATCAAAATGGAAAATCCAAGATCAAATGCTCTTCTCCTGGCTTCTATCGTCGTTTTCGGAATCGATTCTCACTAGAGTAATTGGCTGTACTCATTCCTATGAAATTTGGGAGAAAATCCACAATCACTTCTGCAAGAACCTTTGTGCCAAAGTTTGGAAGCTTCGCACCGAATTACGAATTACAAAGAAATCTGATTGGTCAATATCTGATTATCTCCTTTGTATCAAAACAATTGTTGATTCTCTCTTAGAGATTGGCGATCTTGTGTCCTATCAAGAACACTTAGGCGCAATTCTTGCTGGCCTACCAGAGGAATACAATTCCTTCATTATGATGATACACAGTCGTGTTGACAATCCCACTTGTGTTTTCTAGAATAAAATAGTGCTGCTTAAAAGTCGGGAGAATATTTTCCTTTTCTAAAATGTGTTAAGAACATTTTGTTTAGTTTCTGAAGTTTTATTTCCAACAATCTCTTTTGTTTAGTCCTATCAATACCATGTCACATTAACATTGGTCTGCAGGAATTAGTATGCTACAGACAAAGATGCATTCAGATATATATCAATATCACTTAATAATATACAAGAACTTGAAGAATTGAACAAAATTATCTATCTTTTTAAGTGTCTCGGAGCAACCTATCCTCAGAAAAAATTAAAATAATACATTTGTTTATTTGGTTCAACCTCTTCATGGCTATCTGGCAAGAAGACAGCATGAGTATTTATTTTTTTAACTCTCAATAGAAGAATAGCAATTGCAATGATAATGCCTTTTCTTTTTTGCATGAAACTTTCTTTTATTTCGTTTGTCCTACTTTTTCTTCTAATTTATTTTGATCTGAAATTCAAACTTTCATTCACATCTGCATCATCACACATATTAGCCAAGTCTTTCCTTGACTTTGGTTTACTTTTTAGTCATATTAACATATTCATGCAAAATTTGCAGTGGCTACATCTAAAGTTTTAGGAAAAGAATAAAAAGGGATAAAGAAGGAAAACCACACTAACCGTCATGATTACTGCATCAACATCTTGTGTTCTTTGGTTAGAAGTACAAGTAATAGACCAGTTTTGAGATGAGGAACTTCCATCATGACCATAAGCTAATGTCAAAACCTTTGCATTTAATTTAAGGTCATCTTTGCCAAGCTCTTTGCACAATGTATCTGTCAGTGTCTGTGCTGGATAAAATCATATAAATGAGATGAAAGATATGTATTAAGGAGATCAATGCAATATTCATATGGTCAATGGCTCTAATCAAAGCACAGCACAGGGTTTTTCTCAGAGGAGACATATTTGCACAATTCAGTACCTGCATCCCACCATGGAAAGAAAATGAACCACGCTTATGTTTGTTTTTCCTTAGTGCGGCCTTATTTTCTCCAGTTTTGTCCCTTTTGGCAAATAACTTAGATTGCAAAGCCCCAGCTATAATGGAGCCAAACCTGAAAATATAGAATATGCACCATATATTAACCAAACAACTATAAAAAAAAAATATCTTACATTTCTAAGGAGACTACCCGACAACTCCCATGCTAAGTTATTTAAAGGGTGACTCTTTCTGCCCAAACTAGCAATGGGACAGGATTGTTTTAACAACTTTTTGAATCCAGTGCTTACCACTAGGCTAGAAGCTGTACCTAATAGTCAAGACACAATGATTCCTACTCACGTGCATAAGCCCAAGTGTCACAGTTTAATTTTACAATACATGAAAAGAATAATATCTACTTGAAATAGCTACACAGGAATAGAGTCAATTTTGACATAGATGTGCCAAGTTCACCAGATCCGGTGGGAAACATTTATACAATTTTTTCATGTCTAACAAATTACCATAACTACTAGTTGTATTCTTTAAGAGATAAGACACCAATAAATTTGCTAACAGTGAACAGTAATGGACCTCCATAGTTCCTATTATACAGATATCGAGTAAAATATCAACTGGAGAGAAATTATGATTTAAAAAGAATACACAACATCAGCTAAAATAATTTAAGAGCACCAAAAGAAAGTTACAGGCAATACCTTTTCTCCAAATTCCATAGCTCTGGGAAAGAATGGCGCATCTGTTAAAGACAGAAGTTAGGACAACTAGAAGTATTTGTTGGTCCCAACTGGTTGAAGTCAAAATTTTCAGGGGGAATTTACGTCACAGGCTCACTCCAAAACTAGTTAAAAATAGCAAGATAAAAATCTAAAATAGTGATATGACCATGGCTTTTGCCCCAATAGTGCATGCTATCATGCAGTTCATGTGTTTGATTGCCAACAGGACCAACAGAGTGATTTCTCTCTCTCTCTATTGGAGTGATCTGTATTCCCCATATCCTCTTCCCAGGTCATAGTGGTAGATCCAATACATCAAGGATGATGTGAATAGTGGTCAGAAAGGGAATTTAGGCTAAAACCACCTTGCACAAGTGGCAGGTGGGTAGGAGGAAAGCAAGGGAAGGAATACAGGGAACAGGGTAAAATATAAGGGGAGACAGGGAACGCGAAAAGAAGAATTAGGTATAGGATTGAAGATGGTTGGCCCTGGAGAGTTCGCCTAGTTACTGTTCTTTTCTGTCTGCAGTTTCTTGGTTACATTCCCAGTTTTCTGTTAAAGAAGAGGAGGTTCTCATTGCAAAGATTTATTCTCTTTTATTTTTGAGAAAGAAAAAAAATATTAGGAGATGAATTTCAATTAGGGAGAGAATAAGAAATCCTCTGAAAATATGAGATCAAGCCTGCCCAATCTCTTCATGAGATAGCAAGTCACTTGAAGCAGTCATGAGCAGAACACCATAGAGAAGCAAAAAACATAGCTCTATCCCAAATCATTTTTAGAGAAAAAGAAACAACTTTAAGGATGCAAGATGTTGAAATCATCAGGAAATGATGAAAAAGGTAAATATCAAATAGAGAAGAGATAGGAAACTGGATAATATTATGATGTTATGATACTGTCATGATACAAAACACAAACCTAATCCTCTTATTTATGCCAATATATTAGGTCAATACCAGTGAAGCACAACCTGTCCAAGCCTTGCTTAATAACATTCCAAACATAAGACCATAGTATGGGGTGCAGTATCAATCCTAGATAGTGGTGCAAAGTGGCCAATCCCAAAAACACTACAATGGGATAGCAGATAGCAAGATGGCCACAATGCCTAAGATAATAGATACAATGCAAATAATTTATACTGCACAAATACAGATGCTCATAAAATAAAAACTTGTTCAAAATTATAGACATACTCATCATTAATAATCAAAAGTCATAGCCTAAACACACAATCATCATTAATCTATTCTAAGGCATAAGTAACATATTAGTAACAAAAGAGTCATCAACCTTTAAAAAAACACACTTCTGTAAAAGTACTGAGCATCACTGATTGGGATGATTACATCATACAACATTGTCAGTGAACAGGCAGAGAAAAACAGAAACAAAAGGAGAGGAAGGATGAACTGGCCTGCAAAGAGGCTTACAGAGGAAGGTTAGAACAGGGACTGTGAGCTGAAGTGCTGGCCTTGGATAGAAAATGCGTGGCTAGCCTGAAGAACGACAGAAAGGTTGTCTAGAGATTGAGTGAGATGGTTCTGAAGAAGAGGATGAGAAATCATAAAAGTAACCACAAAAACAGTTTACTGATCGAAGAAAGGAGTGGAGGGATTGGGGGCAGGGGAAGAATTGGACTTCCAAAGCTAATTGGCAAAGCAGTGCTATCCTCCATGACTTTGACCACTATCCACATGACACTGTGAGTTCCCCGCAGCAGCCAGCAGCTGCATCGCTCCACCACAGGGAGATAGCATATGCTGCTATTGAGTACTCTGAATAAGACTCTTAAAACAATAAGAGTCCTATAATTTAAACAGTCCCCGTCAAGTTGAAGTTTACTAAAAGTAAACAGACATTGAAGAAAATAACTTTAAACTATAATTTGCTCCATACACCATATAGCCTAAAACAGTAGAAGTCACCCTTGAACACAGAACATTGCTAGAAAGACAAAACAGTCAAATGGCATGTCCCAAACATTACTGAATGATAGAGACAACAAATGAGCACCACTGAAAGGACAAAAATTAAGTACATGGCTGGAATGATCCAACAAAAGGTTCAAAGGAGGAAAAGAAACAAGTGGTAGAGATTTAAAAATTAAGGATGTATGGTTTGAGAAATCTTAATGAATTTATTGCTAATTTTAAAAAAATTAACCAAAGTCAGAACTAATTATTAACCCATGTTCGATAAATGGTTAATGCCAAGCCAAACACTAACTAGATTAACAGTTAATACTGACTTGTTAATTCTTTCCCTAGCTGGAAATCTGTTTGCAAGACTTTTTAATTGGAACTCTTCCAAAACTAAATACATAAATCTGGGCTTGAGCAAAACATTTTTGGAACCATTCTAGACTCAAATTAAAATTATGTTCATATAATAATCATTCTTTAAAAAAGAAAAAGAAAAATGTCTGTAAAACACAACACTATTTCGCTAGAGCAATATATATATAAACCAACTGTATCACACCTAATTATGCAGTTTTCGTAGTTAGGAAAACACCAACTAAGATGTCACGAACTACTAATTCTACTGTCCCAAATTATACAAATGAAAAGCTTGATAGAGAAGCTACTATGATTACAAGATACAATATTCCAAAAGCAAAGTTAACTATCCAAAACAGTCAGATCTAAAAGCCTTTCCCTCTTTAACCTATTAGGTAGATATAGTGCATTAATTTGGATCATGATTA
Source organism: Spatholobus suberectus (assembly GCA_004329165.1). NCBI lineage: Eukaryota > Viridiplantae > Streptophyta > Magnoliopsida > Fabales > Fabaceae > Spatholobus > Spatholobus suberectus. The sequence goes on from CM014732.1 coordinate 37,277,997, forward strand.
ATATCTTTTATGATTATCCATTCTAAATAAAATCAAAATTCAAATTTAAAAGCATGAAATATGAAATATTGTAGAAATAAATTAAATTCTGAGAATTAACTCACAGAAAGAGATTCAGGATCTGCTGCACTAGTGCCTCCAACAAGAGGATCAATCAGATAGTCCACAACCTTCAAATAGTTTTGTTAGAATAAGGCATAAAACACTCCAATCCAAATAATAAATATTATGCTTGAAGATGTATGTACTGTACACCGCAAGCATATAACATGTTAGTCACAAGCAGAAAAACATCCAATGAGTAATGCTACTGTAGTGTGGCATATACCTCTTTCCCAAAATGACGTTCAAAGAACCTGCCAACACTGCAAGAAAAAAAGCAGAACAAAGGCTAAGGATATTACTTTTATGATATAGTAAAATATAACATAGACAGACAGCATGGTTCTGTAAAACTGGATGCCATTAATTAAGGTTTATTGAACCTTTCCTCAGAATTTTCATCACACACATTAGAGGGGTCACTTCTTTTCCACATAAATGGTTCAAAAATGACCTGGATCTGCAAATTTAGAAAGTTAAGTAGGCAAGTTATCCTCTTAAAGCTGGATGAATGAAGGTTTCATTAGCTACATTTAGAATAGGTAATCAATACCACTAACAGGACTAAAAAAATGGAAAAAATAAAGAGGAACAAACAGCATGAAAAACAAGCTCACATTTGCCTTCCATGTAAATCATACATCAATCCAAATTATATCTAGAACTTTTTTTTTTCTTTTTTTCCTGGTTTTGAAGTTTGGCATCAACTTCCTTGAGTGCATCTAATGCCAGATTCCTATGTTTGATATTCTTAGTAGAAGATCTAATTCATGGGCACGTAATTTTACTAGTACAAACCTGGACATGAATAAAAAAAGACATAAAAATTTTTGCAAATCAGTGATCAACCTCTTAATAAATTTAATAGGACATTCAAAACAGTAAGGTAAGAAGTTCCTCAAGGGTTAATTGTTCATAATTTTAGCAAGAACTTATATTAACTTGCACAAAAAAAGTAGGCCATGGCCCTGTAAACTGTTTTTTCCCCACAGCAAATAGGTGTGAATAGAAAATAATTCACAAGATGGGATGAGAACCCTCGTAATAGCACATGCTGATTAGTAACAGCTTAGAGCTATATACAAAAGTGAACCGGAAGTAGAAAAAGAACACAACCAATAAACATATGCAGAGAGACAAAACAAGTCATATTTCTTAGCTAATTGTTGTATCAAAAGCAATGAGATTGGACTATTGACATTGTATGCTAATAATGTCAGAAAACAGTCACAGACTCCATATGTCATTTCATACATGGAATATTCAGCATTTGATACTTCAAAATATACTTCATTTTAGCAAATGCATAATCTAAGATTGTGTTCAGACTTCAAATTTATGATTTACCCAAACTATCATCACAACCTACATTTTGCAGACAAGGGAGTTTCTGACAATCACCAAAAAAATTGCAAAGAAAAAGATATTTACACATGCTGTGGGAGGTATGTCCAGAATCTTATACCTTCAGAAAAAGTTATAGTGAGGCTCAAAATGTTATGCAATGAATTGCGGAGGAGTATTTGAGAAGTGTGTGAGTGTAAGCATTATAAGTAACAGAAACCAAATAGAAAACATTGAATGATAATGAAAAATTTGGAAAGCTCAAGAGGCTGGAAGATCCTTAGACAGTTAGACATGTTGTGAGAAAGAAACCTTTGATTGTGCAGAAAGCAGTTTGCTCTTCAGTAATGCAGCAGGATTTGTGGGTACCTGATTTAAAAGTTACCACATTTTATATTTATTACAAGACGAAGATAGCAGCAAAACATGAAAACCCATTTAAAAAGTTCAAATACTTTGGAATAGAAAAGCAAGAATCAACATTTTAGAGAAAGACAAAAGTTATAAGTAAGAAATACCAGAACTGGTGCCCCATTTTTCACAATATAGCGCTTATGCTGTGATATTGGCTGTAACAGTAAACAAAATCTCAATCTTGATCATAACTAAAACAAATATTTAAACCCTGATAGATCAAGCACCAATACTCTTAAACTTCCAATTTCAACAATAAAATCCAAATTATAATTCAAAGAACTAAGGCTATGGCAGCTCAAAAATATTAGAAAGATGTCAACAGTGAAAGATAAATGAAAGAAAATTGTTTTATATTATCGGGAAAACATAGTCTCAGACATTCTGTTTTCTAAGCTAAAAATCCTTACAAATTGTTGCTTTTCTTGAAGTCCAAGAGCCTCAATCAAACCTTTAACCTCAATTTCACTTTCAGTCTGCATAAGGTGAACAAAACTCAACATCAACAGTAAGAACTTCTGTTAAAAGCGTATATCAAATAAAGGGTAAATTACAAATAACCCCTATGATATATAATTCATTTTCAATTCTTATATATGAAGTTTATTTTGTATCACATAACCCCCACGAAGTTTGTGTTGATTGAAAACATTAAATTTTGTTAGTCTTAACTTCTCATAGGTCACATGAGAAGCATGTGCCTTCAAAAGTATAAGGATGAGCAGCTTGCAAGCTGGGTCGACTCACTTCAAGCCCTGCCAATAGGATGTTAAAACTTACAGAATTTCTATATTTTCATTCTAACCCAAAACTCAGGTGGGTTATGTGTTACAAAATGAACTTTATGTATTAAAGTTGAAAATAGCTGAAACATCAGGAGGGTTATTTGAAATTTTCCCAAGACTAAATTCAACTTGTTACAAATCCTCCTCCTCTAATGTGAAGATCTCTTTAAAAAAGAAGTGCACATGAATAATTAAAGATGAAAAAAATCAATGGTTTAGACTTTGGAATTTGATTGAATACTGATCAATGATAAACTTACCATTGTATTAGCTCCCTCATCCCAAATTAGACCATCCCGAGAAACACTTCTTAACCTCCCTCCAGCTCTCCCTCAGCTTCAAATACAGTGACATCCAGACCATGTGATTTCAATTTGTAAGCCGCAGCAAGCCCACTTGACACCACCATACAAAGTTAGCAAGAGTTAATGGTCATGAACATTTAAAATCTCAGATACACCAATGGTTGTGAAGGTTATCATGGAGGATGCAGGCACCCAATACCCTTCATAAAATACAATAGACCATACAACCAATCATCATACTTCAGCCAAATAGCAACAACGAAACAACCTAAAATGACATCATTTCATTATTCCTTTTAAATCCATTTCCTTACACATGCTTCAACTCAACATAAAACCAATGTCAACGGTATTCAAAAATCTCCCAGCACATGAAGGGTAAGGTTTCATGCTACCAACGACAACAAGTCTAAATCCAGCCAAGCCAACAATGACAATCCAAACAGTCAATCTGACTAAACTAAAAGCCAATAAACTCAAGCATCAGCAGCAACTAGATAATATATAGAGAAAAAAATATGGACAAAGACAAATGCCAGCAACACATGTTCAGACACACTCTTTTCAACACACTATTTTTAACACACTTTCGGACATACTCTTTTTATGTCTAAGGTGAATTTCACATAATAACAAGCAGTATGTCGGAAAGAACGTGTTGCTAGCATTTCTAAAAGTTATATAGGAAGAACTAAATTGATAATACCAAGCAGTGACCTCACCTTACCCCGGCACCAACAACAGCTACTCTTTTTGCAGATCCTGCAGACCCAAAAATACCAAGTCAAGGTTTTGAAAATTTAAGGAATTTTAGACACACATCTTAGTAAGCAAGAATTTGGTACTAAAATTATCACACGTTCTCTAAGCTGTGCCTAGTTTGAAATTTGACACACTGTTCAACTGAATAACTGAATATGAACCTAAAGACAATTATTTTTAATTTATATTTCAAGTGATAATTATTATGATTATAACAATAACGGGGATAAATTAGAGAAATGTGAGTGTTTTAGAGAAAGGAGATAGCTTACGTTGGTTATCGTCTGTTGCAGAGGAGGCCATTTCTTTCAGGCTACGGGCGGGGGTTGTTGAATGCGGAACAGTGAGCTGAGCAAAATGTCTTCAAAACGATGCATCGTCTCTTCGTTTTGTTTTTTTATTAATGAATGAAGATGATGATGATGCATAAGTTGACATTTGACAAGTTCAAATTTGGTTAAAATATATATTTTTTAATACATTGTATTATTTGTTTTTCATTTTGAAAAAAATAATAATTAATTCAACCCATAAATGTAAAATTATTTCAGCTTTTTAAAATCGCTTTTAGTAATTTTTAGTATGTTTATTTACACATATAGAAAGAAAGAAATTTTTAAATATAAGATTTTTATTATTATTTAAGAAGCTACTTGACAAATTTCGGGGAAAGTTATAGTTATAATTAATTTCGAAAATAAAAATATTTTATTTTATAATTATAAGTAAACGAAAAATGATTTTTACTTTGCGTAAAATATCTAAAAAAATAAACCACTCTTTTAACACAATTTTGAGATCATATTTTTAAAATATAATCTTAAACAACTTAAACCTTGAATTGAAATGTTTTATGATTATAAAACACTACTATATGTCTATATGACTTATCATTTACAATCAGAGGCGGAGGGAAGGGTCACCCGCACGGGATAGTGTAATTATATTACTAAATAAAAAATTTGTGCCCCCTAACCCCTCACCTTAACATAGAAAATAAAAAAGAAATGTTTAATTTTTAAAATTATTGATATTTATGTTGCTAAGTTATTGGCATTAAGGACTTTATCTAGTGATACAGTGATATATTATATTATGAGATGTTTTTATTGTTTTTTTATCTTTATTAATGCTTTGTTTGATTTAGAAAGAAAGTACAAAAAAAAATGAGAAAGTAAGATAATTTTTTGAGTTGTTTGATAGAAAAAAAAATAAAAGAAAAAAAAGTTAAAAGTTTTCCTTCCTCTCATTTGGTTGTATAAAAATGAAAAGAAAGAAAAAATATGTATATGAAACACCAAAAATATCCTTAATAAAAAAAAAGTGTTTAGCAATAAGGATAATTTAGTCTTGTACGATGTAACTCACTCTTTTCCATTCTTTTCTCTCCAAAGCCAAGAGATTAAATTTGGTTGTGTCCCACACTTATTTTTTAATTCTTTCACTCTCTTTAACATTCTAAATTGTGAAAAGAAACAAAAATTGATGTTTTCCTTCCCTCTATAATCAATCCTCCCATAATCTTGGTTGCAAACATAGTGTAAGTCTTGTTCAAAATGATGTATGAGTTATATTCAATAGAAAAAGAAAGTAATTCTAAATAATTTAGTTTTGTTGTGTATTATATCCGAACATGTTCAAGGCCTTCAATGTCTTATAAATATTGGTTAACTTCATGCAACTAAAGCAAATACATGAAGTGGTCCAATAACCTTTTGCAATTAAGATAAAGATTTGAGATTGTGTTGCTAATCTTTTTCTAATTTCTTCTAATTTTTGCTACTACTCAGTACGTGTTTGCATGTTGGTTGCACTTGTCCTCAATCTAGTTATATACTTATTTTACTCATAAGAAAATATTAGTTATACACACACATACTAGTATTTTAGCATGTGCAATGCACAGGATAAATGTTAATTTTTTATATGACTAAAATTTATAATAAATCAATAGTTTTAAATATATAAATTATACTTTAAATTTACAATAAATAATTTATATTGTGACATAAGATTATTTTTAACTATTTGATAATTTTTTAAAATATATTAAAATTCAATTCGAAAATAAAGATGAAAAGATAGACTAAAAGAGATAAGCAATTAAAAAAAATCAAATATACAAATAAAAATAAAATAAAGAGTGGTTTTGAGATAGTCAAGAAAGAAATTTTTTTAAACTAGTTGTTAATTTAAATTAAATTTCAAATTAAAATTAAGAAGTATATTTGAAAAGAATAAAAAATTAAAAAAAAAGATTAAATACTTAATATATGAAATTAGAATGAGACATGTGTCTCAATGAGTGTGATAACAACTCCTAAAAATGCTCCCTTTTAGAAAAAATCATAAAAAGCTCTCGTTGAATAATAGTTCCTAAAAACATTCTTGTTCAAGAAGCTATTCTAATTTATATATATATAAAAAAAAATTAAGGTACAACTTAAGTTATTGAGTAAATTACACTAACACCATTGAGATTTTTAAGAATGCACAAATTTTCTATTTTTTTAACGTTTTACAACAATCTCCCTTATAGAGGTACATAATGTAATGTTTTTTAAACAATCAAGGGAAGTTAATGTAATATATAAGAGGTGTCAATATATTGTTTTTCAAATAATTAAGGAGGGTTAGTTTAGGGGTAAAAAAAAAGGAGGGGTATCGAAAGAAATTTGACGAAACCTTAAAGGATGTTAATGTAATTTACTTTAAGTTATTTTTCCACAGAAAATAATTGAATTTCCAATCTAAGTAAGAAGTTAGGTGGGGGAAGGGGGGGTGTATCATCAACATAGAGATAAAAAGAAAATACAAGAAGATTAGCCTAAGCAATTCAAGTATACTGACAGAATTCATCAAAATCTCTAGAGATTTGTTCTGAATTGCAATAGCTACTAATGTTTGAATCTAAGCTTAGTAGTTGCCTAAAATTTGATTAACAACAAGTAATGCAAAATCAAGATCTTAACCTACAAATAGATCTAAGTTAATTTTAATCCAATTTAATTAACCTAGATTCCCAAATCTATCTATATAACCTCAACTAGATGAATAGATTTTGGATTAATCAATACTAATTTATATCATTGTAATTACGAGATCAAGTACTAGATCAAATCAAATCAAATCTCATCTAAGTAAAATCCTACTTTCAAAACCAACTCATAATTGAATCAAAGAAAAAGAGAAATTACAATTTGGATCATAAAAAATATGAATAGGATTTAGAAATTCAAACCACACTCTTGAACTTCTTATATTGATTAGGGATTTAGATCTCCATGATCACTTCCATGGAAAGAGTGAGAAAGAAGAAGAAAAAGTCCTAAAAATTCAATTATCCAAAAGAATTTTTGTACAAACTCGCATTATACCCCTTTTATAGAGAGTAACTAACTTCTATTTTGCTATACTCCTAAAATGAAACTAAGCCCACAAGAAAAAAAATTGGTCAAGTCCCATGCAAATTAGACCTCAAATAACCAAGTTATGGCTATTTTAAATCTCCTTTATTGTTCTGTATCGTTTGATTAAATGATACATCATTTGCTCCAATTTTACCCTATAATGATATTTTGGCTTTTATGCAACATAAAACTTCTTGCCCTAGATGTTAGATTAAATTTTACTATGATTTTATACAATTCTGACACCTATAACTTGAGATATTGCCATTAAACGATACAAAGGTCAAGTTATAAAATGATATTTCATCAATTCAATTTGTAGCAAAAATTTCACCTAGATGGAGTTTGATCCAGGTCTTGACTTCTCAGAAAAGTTTTATATCTTTCTCTTAGGTTTCCAAAAGACCAAGATCACTTTATTTAGATAAGTGTAGCTTAAGATATGACTTACAGATGATATAAAAGTTATAGTGGGTCTAAAAATTTGAAAATTGACACATTTTTTTTTCAATTACCTAATTAAGCTCAATGTCATAAAACTCAAATCAATCAAATTATGCACAATCATAGTCCAAACAAACTAAGAATGACACCAATAGAGAAGCAAATTATTGCTTAACCACCACACATCTTGCCACTTTTTGATGTTTGTCAAAGAATTTTCTCTTATCTCCTTGTGGCATGCAATTCACTGATAAATATAGCCCCTTTTAAATAAATATCATCTTCTAGATAGTACCTAAGGTTATATTAGGTTCTATTCACCATATATTAGACCTTAATGGTATGTTTTGTATAGAGAAAAGAAAATACTCAAAATAGAGAAAAGAAAACATGAATTACGATATTTTTTTTTTTAATTTCATTAGAGAAAAAAGTAGAAGGAAAAAGGAAAGAAAATTGACTTCTATAAACAAAAATTTAAAATTTTCTTTCCATCCACTTTCTTTCAATTCCAATTTCAAACTTTTCTCTCTTTTCTTTTTTCCTTTCACCCTCCCAAACAACCCTAAGAGTTCCCCTTTCACTTTCAACACGTCATTAAACACATTGAATTGGTTTAGCACACTGATTTTGTTGTTTGAACCCATAGCCTCAAAAAATGCATGTCAAATCCATTAGCCTTATGATGTCATTGTTTCAAGCATGACCACCTTGATAAACTAACATTTCCATGCTATTAGACAAATTTTCAATTTTCGATACAAAAAAGCAATGCTACCTAACTTAGAAAACCATCTACCTTCCCCATTTGTAATAAGCGTTCAATGTCATTGTTGTTTGGCCTATTAATATTATCCATAATACCTTGTTCACACTCCTTGAAAATTTGTTTAACCATTTCATTATAGTGCTTTCACCAATTCACACATAGTCAAAGCTATATGCCACCAATATGTGAATAATAGCAATGCATTTCTATAATGTAGAAAAGCCTATTTCACCAATGGGATCAACTCTCATTTGGAAATACTCATAATTGTCATAGTAGTTCATATGAAGGAACACGTCTTCACATTAGGAACTATCATGAGACTTGGTCCTCTATTTTGGAACCCTAAATTTTAAGTAGTTATTAAACAATTGATTGTCCTTCTTTACAACTCTACTTTGTGTAAGTTCTTGAATGTTTATGCCTAGTAAAGTTGTTAGTTTATGGCTACATACACCTTTTAAGTATTAACCTTATGCATTCTTCTTTGTAGTTGTCATCAATTTACTTTTCTATGATTTTTCACCTGAACATTTTTCATAGTTAGGATCAGTGGAATTCATTTGAAAGATAATTTAAAAGTAAATTTTTAGCACAAGATAAAAAATGAAAAAAGATTATGGGTATGAAAATTCTTGTAAATTTTAAGCATATATTGAGATTGGATCATTTGACACCATGTATCAAACTTTTGTACTTACATTACTTAATAACTTTTTGCATAATACAAAATTTAACAATTCAACCATTAAATCTTTGATATTACTTTGAGATCATGTATATCAAATTCACATAATTTGGACATTAGTTAATATGTTATCTAGCAATGGACATTTCCTTATATTTTAAATAGCATATTATCCATCAAAATAAAGTAGCATGATAAAGTATCAATTAGTTTTTGATTTGCATGAAATTTTATCAACTTAATCTACCTTAAAAGCTTTCATTCAACAATTGGATTGATAAATTTCATATTCTACAAAAAGTTATTAAGTGAGTAAATGTAAAAGTTTTGACACGTGATATCTAAGTTCTATTTAAACTCCCAAACTCCTTGGTTATAAGGGATATATGTGGGGTGGGGGGATGTGTCAAGTGAGAACTCTTGATTATTTTGAGAAATGACAATTACAAATTTGGACCATACAACCATACATGAGTGGTCCATATTAAAGTTAGTTAGTGGTCATATGGCTACGAAAAGTCACGTGCATTTATATTTTAATCTTGATCATTCAAATATGATCTTATTGTCCAAATTTATAATTCTTATTTCTTACAGTAATAAAAATTCTCCCTCTCCCTCTCCCTCTCTCTCTCACACACAAACATATATATATCTAAAAAGAGACTTAATACATCTTACAAAGGAGAGGGAGAAAAGGGTCATGGGAATTAGAAAAGGGCAAAGTATATTGCAAGGATTGAACCCACACACTCATAATTCATAACAACTAATTTGAATAACTGCTAGTTATTAATAATATGAGTTAACTAATAACTTTATTTAGGAGTTGATTACGTAATTCTATGCTTACCTAATTATGTTACAAAATATATCATGAGTTTGGCTTTATTTCTTTCGTCATCCACATGTATTATTAAAGAAATTCTTCAACTCTTTTAACTTCAATTCTTTCTCCTTTAACTTCAACTCTTTTAAGGACCATGATGCTACTCGTTTGTGGATCAAAGAGGCAATAAAACTTTAAATTATTATGATATTATTGGATTTAAAAAAATGCTTTTATGGTTACAGGATTGTCATGATATGTTCATATTTGTAGGTGAAGTTCAAAAGGATTAGTGAGCTACTTCAATCCATGCTCAATAGGAGGATGGTGACAGAAGGCACTGAGTCTTAGGAAATCATGTAAGAGGCATTGAACATATCACAGAGTGAATTGAAGAGGGTATTAGAGGAAAAAGAAGACTCGACCCAATAGTTGACTTGGTATTTATTTATGCTATATTTGACTCTTATATTTTATTTATTAAGTATTTGACTATTATATTTTATTGTGCAATGCCACATATTAACCTAATAGAAACAACAAACACAATAATAATAATTATGTTATTACATGTAAAAACTATATTTTCCTGCTTTCAAAATTTAATTCAAACTATAAAAAAATGACATTCAGAATTAAAATTCTAGAATTATGGAAAAAATTGACTTTCAAAATTTAAATTTTAGAAGTATGTTTTTACATAGTTCCCAAATTTAATTTCTGAAAATATATTTTTACATGGCTTCAAAATTTAAGTTCCAAAACAATGAATAACTTTCACTTATAAAGGTTTTATTGGAAAAAATTAGAAAAATAAAGGAGTGATGTGAATACCAAAAATAGGAAGTGCAAAAGTAAACATGAAGAATTTTGACTAGTGGTAGGATGACAATTTTGCATGAAATATAAGAAGAAATTGATATTAAATTGATTGAAATTCATTTGACAAAAACAATATGAGAATATATAAAATAACGAAAATGAGAGAAATGTGAGATTTTAATTGTAACATGTAACTGTGCTGCTATTCATGTTATTTTATATATGAGCATATATTCGAATTCTATTCATTTTTTAAGGTTTAAGTATTCTTACACATGAAGTTTGTTTTATATTAAGATTCATTTCTGTGTTCAAATTTCTTCTATTTTCTTCTGGCCCAACCTTATCATATTTACTAATCCTTTTAGTAGCACACAACATGCTTAGACTTGCTATAAAATTTATGTATGTGTTTTTTATAAATGGCGAAAACGTACATATTTGTGGCAATTGACAAATAGAGATGGGGCCTTAAGCTAGACTACTACATTGCCAAGCAAAAAAATAATCTTTAAGGTGATTGAAATGGATTAGTTAATGATGTAGGTAAAAACTATTTATCAATGAGGTGTGAATAGTACTAAGGGGAGTGATTGATGGTGAAAGTGCTATGGCTAATGATCTACTTGTTCCTCTAGGAAGATTAAGTATGTCTTATTACCATTACATGATACACTAGTTTTCTTCAACTTAATAATGACAAAAACATGCGTAATTTTCACTCTTGTTGTATATGCAATGTCTACTCGACAATAATAATTGTGTTATAGACATCTTATAAGAACAAATTCTTGAATCTCTTGTGATAGTAGTTAGTTTAGTTTTGGAGATCTTACATTGACTAGTGATATGACCGAAATAATGTATATACATAGGTCTCATGATCCAGCTTTTGGGTTGAGTTAGGCCTAAACCTAAATTCTAAGATTTAGTGCTATCTAAGTCAAGTTGCACAGGGAAAGATAGAATTAACGAAGAAATAAAGGTTATCAAGTTCTTATGGAGATAAATACAATACTTTTGACATCCATTAATATTCAAAGCATAAGATTCAAGTACACCCCTAACAAAGGCTCGAGCCTACAGTCCCACCAAGTTTATCAATAGGAAAAATGAGAAACCACTCAATCCAGTAGCTTTCAGGGTGCTCATGAAGAAGAATAGTTCTTTTATATTAACCTATGTAGAAAATTGGTGATTCACTTAGTTTTGTAATTATTCATTAGTCACTTCTATTTATTCCATTTTAGTAAGTTAGATCCAGTCATGAATTATTTGATCTTCCTTTTGATTGCTTATACTAGACTAAACTATTCCACAAATGTGTTATGTATATACATCTCTAGTAAGCATAATGGATACAAGTTCATTTTTCACTCATTACACACTACAAAATTACCTAAATTCTCTACCTTGTATTTGATCAATTCATTAATAATGCCTTCACTACCAAGATAATTTAACGATTCGGTCTTTATAATTCTGTTTGAGCACTGAGCTGTCATAGATGGATGTGAATAGTATATTCGAGGTAGATTGTTGATGTGCTCGAGATAGACTAGTGGTGTTGGACTAAACTCCAAAATAGTGTTTACTTTGGTGTGCTTGATGGGTTGAGGTCTGAGTTCTCCTAAGGTCGGTTGGACTTCTAATGTAGCTAAGACATCATGGAAATAGCAGGGGTACCTACAAAAGGCATTCCAACAAGTTAGTAATATCCTACCAAAGTGACGATGTATATTAAATGCTTACCTAGTACAATGATGTTGATGGTATTTATAAGAGTCAGAGATGAGCTAGATTCTCTTATACGAAAATCAAAGCCTCTTAAGGGCAATGATATTATGTCTTGGGGTAACAACATAGTAACTTTGCTTTAGGCTAAGGTGTAATCTATTGTTCACAAGTGTATTTTAGGCACCCTATTGTTGGGCGTTGACTTCAATCAATGGCCATACCTTAAGGATAAGAGTTGTTGATATGAATATCCCATTATACAAGTTAGGACACAAGCCCAATTTGTAACAAATGATTTGTTTAAGATAGACATGAATAATATGTTTGAGATGGACGTGAATAATAAGTTCGAGGTGGACTACTAATGTGTTTGACATGAAGTATAGGATGCGAGTTAAGTTCTCATATGGTCAATTGGAGCTCTAGTGCAACTAAGACGTTGTGGAAATGAAGATAACTACAAAAGACACTAATGCTTAAGTCAATAATAATCCCATTAGAGTGACGATGTATATTAAATGCTTACCACGTGCAATGATGCTAATGGTATTTATAAGAATTAGATATGGGGTGGATTCTCTTATATGAAGCCTAAAACCTCTCAAGGGTAATGATACCTTGTGTTAGTGTAGCGACATGGTAACTTTGCTTTAGGTCGAGGTGTAATCTACTATTTGTAAGTGTATCTTTAGTACACTACAACTGGGTGTTGACTTCACTCAATGGCAAAGTCTTAAGGATAAGGCGTTTTGGGCCAAAATAACCCATTATACAGGTTGGGTCGCAAGACCAATCCATAATAGTCGCCCCTCAACTTGGCATGCTTGGTGTCCAAGCAGTCGAGTTGTGATTCTAGTCTTTCAGGCTCTTTATGATCTGGAATGGCAGTATCTACGACCGAAATATCATCGTAATCACACCCTTTCATATCTTTAAATGACTTGTACGATTTCAAGGAATGAATACGTGGCATTGTTATGGTTGGATGCTTGGCTTTAACTTATGTAGAAGATATGATAATTGCCATCGGGCTTTATGTAATAATCTAACTTGCGAATTTAGGCTAAAATACCATTTTACCTTTGCTTTTACCATTTAAATGCCATTCTTGCCCCTGTGAGCCCTTTTTATAAACAGTATCAACCTTGTTATTGTTCATTTTTCTTCCTTCTTACACTTCTTCCTTTTTCATTCTTTGCTACTTAGATGACTATCTCCCAACAGTGTTTTGCTTTAGTTCTTTTTGCTTACATTTTTGGTCATTTTTTTATTTCCAAGTATTCTTTCTTTCTTCCCTTATCTTTTACCTTTTTCTCCATTACAATTATAGGTTAAAAGGTTATCAAGAAGGTTTTTTTGATAGTCTCTGCATATTTTTCTTAGGCATGGCCATAAGCTTCATATTGTTATTTCTTTTTTCTTGGTAGGGGTGAAAATAGACCAGGCCACCTATTAGGAACCTATGGCCTAGCCTACATAAGGCTTGGCTCATTTATTAAAAAGGCTAGGCTTAGGTTTTTTTAAAAAGCCTATTTAAGTAAAAAGGTCAGATCTTAGGCCTTAGAAAAAGCTTATTAAGCCTAATAGGTCACCCTATTTATATACATAATAAAAATATGATTATATTATATATTATGTTATTTATATATACATAATTATATATAATACATATATTACATATAATAATATAAAAGAATGTGTGATTACTAACATGCCTTTTTAGGTCAATAGACCTTTTTAGGCCAATAGGCCTATTAACCTTTTTATAGGTCTTATAAGAAGATAGGTTTTTAAGTAGGCTTATAGGCCATGCCAGGCTTTTATGTAGGTCAGGCCTAGGCCTTTAAAAAAGGTCTATAACAGATAAATAGGTCAAGCTTAGTCTTTATCTTTTTAATGAAGGTTAAACTCAGGTCTATCAAAGCCTGACCTAGCTTGGCCTATTTCTTCTCCTATTTCTTAGGAAAACCCTAAAATATGATTTTGTCTAATTTTTATCTACATCTTTTGTCTTATCTTCTGAACTTCCATTACAACTCAATCCTTATAAATCTAACTTAGTTATAAGGAAGGCAAAAAAGGTTTCGTCTCAAACGTGCAAGTTTAAATTGATATGACTAGGTAGACCAAGACATACTTTAGACCCTCGCTTGCTTTTCTACCTTCCATCAAGATCTCCTTAGGGAGGCAATGGTTTTGACCTCAGATCTCGAGGAAAAAAAATAAGTGTGTCTAGAATTAATCCAACTACGATCCATAACTTCCTTCTGTGACCCACAAACCATATCTTAATGCATGTAAATCTCACTTTTTTATACAAGGTGTGGCCCTATCCCATTTAGGAAGACATTTTTTTTTAAACTTGATTAATACATACAGGTTTAGTCTCATATCTTAAATTTGACAAAATTTCAGCAGCATCTTGCATTGGTCTCCAAGTACACAAAATGAAAGTGGTGACATCAAGTTCACCACAATCAAGTATGCACCTAGAGATACAATACAAAATGCACTAAACTGAAATTTAATCAAATTTAAGATGAGACTTAACTACTACATATTAATCAAGTATAAAAAATTAATTTTTTAAACTGTCCAACCGGACAATTCAAAATTTAATACAATAATTAGTACTTTAATCATTATATTGAATCTCAAACAGGAAACTAAGGTTTGCTCGTAATGCATAAATTTAAAAAAACAACACAATTAAACACACAGCATAATGTATACAATTAATACAAAAATTTCGATAGAGTTTCTTCTGTATTCTAGTACTTTCCCAAAGACTTGTTTATAGGTATTCAATCACAATAGCAAAGGTTAACCTATCAGACAATCCGATCCACATCAAATATCATACTCAAGGGTTCAAAATTTTCAAAAAATCCAGTAGAGTTTCCTCTCTATTTTTTTTGTCATTATCCATCATACCCACCAATGGTATGGTCAACAACAGACAGAGGTTTGATCTATCAATCAATATTTAACATTATTCTCATCATTACTCAAGCTCAATTTATATCATTTAGGCTCTTATGGCCTATATCATTAGAAACTTCTCAATCCCTTAAGTATCATTTTATAGATAACACTTAAATCTAAGCTTCAAAATAGAAATTAGTAGGTAAGAGACTTAATCATTTATTTCACTACCTAATACCACTTTAGTTATGAGATAATAATAATTAGGTATAAACTTGTTAGTCCTTACCTGTCCTAATCACCTAAGTTCACCTCTAATTTAGGACATTATCATTTATTTGCCTGTACATATTAAGTTGTTGTTGAACATATCCTTGGACAAGGCTAAAAGACTATTCTTTATTACCATGAACTTTAATTAAGTTTTAGTACTTAAATTATTCAACTTTAGATTCTTATACTAATTCACTCTAAAACTAATTCTCCCTTTTTGCTCACTTTATCTTAAGAATGTATCTTAGCATACAAGTTCACTTATGTTATTATCTTTTAATTTCCTAACTAGTTCCCAATCTAGATTAAGGCTAATACTTTGATTCTTGTAATCCACTAAACTCTAAAGCTTTAGATTTTAAACAAAATATAATACATTTGGTGACAAGCTGGAAAGCGCAAATGGAGGGAGAACATGGTGGAAAACATTAAAAACGCGGGCTTTTATAACATTTTTTAAATCAATTCTTAGAGAATCGATTTAAAAACTCACATTTTAAACCAGTTTAGAGAACAACCGATTTAAAATGCTTGTTTTTAAATCTGTTCTCCTGAACCGAGTTAGAAACATTGCACGACACTGCCTTTTAAACCATGGGAATAGGTTTTTAAACCAATTCTTGGTGTAACTGAGCTAAAAAAGTTGCATAAATTTGCAAAAATGTCACCGTGTGATATATTAACTCAATTGGTTATAAACCGAGTTAAAATGTTGCTCTAAAAAACTATTTTTGCACTAGTGGAGAAGGTAAAGCTTTAACAAAAGTTGGTTGTGTTGTCCTTTTGAGTCCCATAATGTTAAAAAGATTCTCGACGAAAGGAAGGCAAAGTTAGGAAAGCTTAAGGCGATTGCCCGAGACCTCAATGCCAAGTTGACGGAGTTTGGTCGATTGCTCATAAAGTGTCAGGCTTGGCGAAATCTATGAAATTGCTCACAAATAAATCAACCAAGTTAGAAAAGGAGAATGTCGTCACGAAAAAGGAAGTGTTGTAAAAATTTGTCTGCAAATTTGACATAGAAAGAAAGCAATGCACTTTTGTATTATTAGCACAAGAGTCGTGTTATACATAATTGAAAGCAAATATCAATAATTCAAGAAAGTTGAAAAATGGAGTAGCTATATAGTATTAAAGTTACCCGTTACACAAATTGTAGTTCCAATCTATATAACACATATATCATAGCCAATAATTATAGCGATAATCAATTAAACTATAAGTCAATAAGTAACTTTTTACTTTTTAGTAGCTTCACACCACATCTCATTTCTATTTTTTGGTTCTTTAAATTTAATGATGATCCTTGAGTTTCAGCTCATCGGACGGAGTGGAAACGGTCATAGGGTCACTGTATACATGGTTCCTCTTTCTTCTGCTTCAGGTGCCTGCAAACAGTTGAAATGATTTTTTTTTTGTAAGAAGATTGATGAGTGAATAAAATATTCCTAAAAAAATGAAATTTTTTCCACACATAAGTGAAGAAAGATTAAATATTAAAAAACATTTTATATCAATAATCTCTAAAATATAATCTAACATAGAAATCTTTTACTTTTTTGCTCATATGATTTTTTTAAACACCTAGAACACTTTAAAGTCATTTAGTACCTCAACATATTCGAGTTAATCTATTTAGAAAGGCAAATTTCTCCCAAAATCTATTTTTACTTACAAGATTTAAATTAATTTGAATTATTAATAGGAATAAACCCTTATGCTTAAGCTAAAGAAAAACAAATAAGCATTTTTATCATCAATGTAGTATTTTATTGATTATTATTAATACTGGAACATAATTTTTTATTCTGGTAATGAAAAACCTATTGTCAATCATTATCTTTTCTTCCAGTTAAAAATATAAAAAACTTTTATACAGTTTGAACAAAAATATTCATTTAAGTTTATGTATGATTAATATCTAACAATAAGAATTTGAAAAAAAAAAAAAACAGTTATATAAATTTTCACGGTTAATATCGTTAAAAAATTGACGAATCATTTATAAGTCTGTTACTTACCCTTGAGCTCTTGCCCAGCGACAAAGCTGATAGATAGAGTTGCACAGTCTCATTTGAGGCATGGAATATAGAAGATGAATGTTCTGCGGTCGTACCATCCAAGCAACCTAACTGTACTACAGTGCTGAATATACGCACATTACTGCAGTGTAGTTAATCATTTTTTAAGGTTAATTAACATTGGAAAGTTCAATCATATTACATGTTGTCTAAAGAAAAATAAAAAGAACCTGTAGTCATTCTTTCATTTATTGTTTCTGTGGTTTTGTGTGTCTATTACTGCCTGCCAATTAGGACACGATATTAGTGTTGATCCACGTCTCTAACATGAAATAGTCACAATTGGTAATAATTAATAGTGATCTAACTACGAAGTGTCAAAATCCATATTACGATCGAAGAGTTTTAGCAACACATTTTTGATACTTCTTTTAACGTATTTTTTTTTTGATTAAAATTTATTAAAAACTACTAATTACGAGTAAAATTCAAAAATAAAAAGTTGAATTCACAAAATTTATAATTTTTAACAATTTTAACCAATAATAAAAGTTGTGTCCAAAGGAATATGTTGTTAGCATTTCTCGTATATTCTGTACCGCAATAGGAATGGTCCCCAGTTGACGGCAGGACCCCAAAGTGAGCTGTTTTGGACCAACGGGACTATTCCAAACGAGCGCA